>CM054179.1:120210677-120625677 GCA_028829895.1 Sinotaia quadrata
ACTGGTGTGAAAAGCAAAGTGTGCAAAAGTACTGGAACAAGCACGACCCTCCTAGTTCTAGATACCAAGAGTGGGTGGAAACACATGAGTGTACGTTATCTCATGAAGGTAGTTCAGGGAGGAATGGAAAGTGAAATTGCAAGGAAGGTATATTCTTCCTCTGTAGAGAAGTACAGTTTGAGGTACAACAGATGCATCGGATATGGTGATACTAACTGTTTTATAAAAAGGGTCTTTGATGATAATTCATATGGTGAAGCATCATATTGTAAAGATAGAATGCATGGGATACGTCCAAAAAAGAAATGGCACACGACCCCGGAATCTAAAAACAAATGTGTGTGATGCGGAGCTAGACTGTTATCGGACGTAAAACCCATTGGTTCAAGAGGAAGATTAACAAATCAGCAAATTGACAAAATTCAGGCCTATTATAGGAATGCAATAAGAGGAAATAAATATAATCTTGTACGCATGATGGAAACCGTGTGGGCTATTTACTTCCTCAAGGGTTCAAGTGATGAAAAACCTGTCCATAACTGTTGACATGCATCTTAATGCACATACAAGAAATGATACAGGCAAGAAATGATACAGCAAACTACAAACATAAGAACAACTTACCGCCAGCAGTTAAGGATGACTCAAGCCAACTTTCAAAGGCTTAACTAAGACACATCTCTTCGAAAAGTGCCTTTAAGGGGTACACCCAAATCCCAAACGAGAGTTTGAATCATCTAATTTAGAAATGTTGCCCCAAGACATAAGTCATGGTCTCAAAACAGTTGACTGGAGTGTCTTAGCTGTGAATTGTACACTTCTGGTTGTGCACCCCTTGGTGACATATTGAGAAGAGTGGACATTGTGCCCAGTTGTTTCACGAAATGGTTCTTTGCAGACAGTGACTCACTGCGGATCATCACAGCTCAGATAGAAGATTTGCAGGCAACCAGGCAACAAAAGAGTGGAGAACGAGGAGGCAGAGGAGACTAGGGCTGCAGGAAGATCAAGCAGAGAGGGAGGGTCAGCCTTACCTGGCTGTAGCTCATTGAATCATACTGTAAGTAGTGAATCTATTTTATTGGCACTTTTCTTCTCCGAAAAACGACTAGATAATTTTATGAAAATAATTAAATATGAACAAATCTCAAGGACCAGGGATGCTTTTATTTTGAGCTACTGCGTAAAAAGTGAGCCCTATATATCTCATCTCATTACTTTTAAATAATTAATTTTAGAAGAATTTGTATCAAATGTGTAACACAATAAATTATTAAACTCTACACAAGGGGCACTGATGTGACTGTGCACAATTTGAAGATGATCCCTTGAAACACAATGATGTGTTGGTCAGAGACAATTGGTACCCCTCGCCAGGTAGTACTAGTACATTAATGCGCATTTCATTGAATGATCTTAAAATAATTGTCCAGCGAAAGATTATAAAATAAGGTGAAAATTGTAAACAATGTCATAAAGACGGATTCTCCATTGCTGATTCAGCGATCGATGAGACTTGTCACGTCGATGAAAGTCGAGTGATTATTATGTTTCAGGGCATGATCGACGATGGTTGTAGAATTCTAGCTGATACATTGTCCGTGGTATAATGTTTTATTTTAAATGTAATCATTTGTATTGGGGTTCTTTTTAAATGTGCATTGATTTCCTCAATGTTCTATAGAGTGTATAATTGTCCTCATTTCTATCAGCGTGCACAGATGTCCTCACTTTTTTATCATTTCTATCAGAGTTAATAGTTTTCATATGATATCTTCAATATTAAATTACAACAATGATTTCTGATTTTGCATTAAAATTTGGAATTCATTAAGTTCTTATTAGCATTCGTTAGTAATCGACCAATTTTAAACTTTTTTTTCTCAATACATATGTGTATGTATGTGTGCGTGCGTGCGTGTGTGTGTGTGTGTGTGTGTGTGTGTGTGTGTGAATTAGGTAGACCATAAAAATTATATCAAGTATATATTTTCCTATTTAATTTTTTTTTTCAAATTTTCTATTAGTGATGTCTTAAAACAGAATATGAAATAAACAACATTGTTATTATTATGGTATATGCACCGGGGTCTACCAAATGCTGGTTATTTAAGCATGGTCTCCTTAATATCCTATATTTTATTTTATATATCTTTCTCAGCAGATATTTATCACTATCATCACCATCACAATCATTTACAGTGTTGTCGTCAATAATTCGATCAGACTAATTATATGATTATTGCGATCCTCAAAAGGATAATTATTATATATTGAATGCCATTGAGAAAATGTTATGATATGTGTTTTTGTCAATAATGAATTCTACAAACATGTCTCACAATTTTTATATATATAAAACGCTAATAACTGTTTCTTAGTCAATCATGACGCACTATTTTTTTTTAATCGACTGTCACTTAATAGTTTTGGCTTATCTGTAACACTAATTATAGTATTACTATATATTGAAAATTATTGAGAAAATGTTGCGATATGCCTTGTTTGTCAATATTATATTCCTCAAATATGTCTCACAATTTGTATCTATACAAAGCGCTGTTAACGCTTTCACTAAATCAGTTACGCTTCATTAATGCTTGAATTAACCTTGTCATAATAAACTATACAGAAATACTCACGTTGTAATTTATTAGGTCTAGACATGGATTAAGTATGGAGAAGATTATTCAGGCAACAAATTCATTTTTACGATAATGGATAATGTATTTAAAGTAATAAAAATGAGCAGTAAGGTAACACACACACAAACTCACAATAATACATTGATACATACGAATGTGCATTTGTACAGTATAAGTCTAATTTAGAGTTAGATTTGTGCATAATTAACAAAATACAGATAAAATCGAAACATTAAAAGTGCCTCTTTCTGTCGATAGAAATGTGTTCAATGGTAAATATATCTAATATCCAACATTTTAGGTGAGTGGCGACTGTGGACAATTGCAGACTTACAATTTTGCGTGGATAGAGAGAAGCAGTAAGAAGAGAGAAAAGAAAGAGATGGGAGAAAGACAGAGAGGCAGACAGAGGAAGAAACGGGGAGTGAGGAAGAGGGAGGGAGAGAAGGGGGGTGTTGTTGCATTAATACTTTACTGTTTAGCTTTTGTGATCATAATACTCGCCAGACAAATCAATAATAAGAAAGTGGGTTTTCTAAAATTATTTCTTACATATACGAAGCGTTGAAATGTCCTGATAGGGTTCGCTAATTTAAATAATCAGAACAATTCTAACAGTGTTTTCATTATGTTTTAATAAATCTATATGACGATAGGCATACGGCGTTTTCTTTTTAAAATAAAAAAGTTCTTCATTAGATTAATACATACAACCCTCTATCAACACTTTTTACGATAACAATTAGATAAAAACTTACCATATCCAAATAAAAGTTTCATCAGTACAAGAAATCCTCCGTACAACATCATGCTGGCCATCATAATTTCTCTTTTGTACTTATTTCGTTTTATTTTACGGAACTGGAGTAACTGTTTACTATCATGAGCTTTATCATGAACAGGAAATGATTTGACCCACAGCTTCTACGTCATCCTGACTGAAGCCCGCCCTATCCGGTCTAATGAATTAATATTATGATTAAGATGAAATTAACTATTTGCGACAGAATCACGCTTGCATTTCAATTTCAATTAAAACCCAGTTATCTCCCTTAATGGTATTTGTGCTTTAAATCAATGAAAGTGGCTTTAATAGGGAAAACTAGTTTACTAGTTTAAAATGAGATAGGAATAGGAAAAGCTATATAGAATTTCTTCGCTATCAAGTGTAAAATGTAGTGAAATGTATTTTATTTTATTGACATATATTTTTAAAAAATCTTTCTCACTATCATCACCATCAGTACAATTACACTCCTCAACACAATCATTTACAGTGTCGTCGTTGATAGTTGCTTCAGAATAATAATAGGATTAATATGATTCTCGGAAAGATAATACTTTATATTTAAACTATTCATACTTCACATTGATCCAGATTCGAACAAAATCAAAACAATAGTAGTAATAAATAATTATGTTTTATAAAAGAAATAGAATACATATTAGTTTGCATGTCTTATTGTACACTAAATGTAAAGAAATAATTTCAGTGAAGTGATCCTAAAATGCATAGATTGCTAAATATTTGAAAACCATATATTAGTATATGCAATCATATCACTGCATTTAAAAATGAAACATTTTCTGGATACATGTAATTGGTTTCCGATACAAATGCACTTGATACTTTCCATATGTACAAGGTTAATTAATAGTTGAGAATATGAGTGCCACCAAAATTGACTTTCATTTTCCACTTCTCTGACATTTAATTTTAATAAAATAAAAGCCCCAAAGATAATATATAAGGGACACATTTTTAAAGTATGGCTAAAATATGAAATATGAAATGATAAATTAAACAACTGCACTTTAAATTAAACGTAATCACGCTTCTGTAATTGTGAAATATATACAGTGCATCCTAATGATAGTAATAGTTAAGAAAATGCATTTAAAACAAACTTGAAATTTAGCAATTACATTTATAAGATGTGATACAAACAGAACACTGCATTTATTGTGAAATAAAATCCTCTATTCTTAATAGAAAAATAAAATTTTGATAATGTGATATTTATAATATAATAATATGTGTGTATATTTAAACAATTGTGTTAACTAACTTCAAATTTTATAACAGTTTGATAATTTGATACCACACTCTTTCAACGTAATTGTAAAATTGTAGAAAGATATCTTATACGTCTGATAATAATTAAGGCATAGCAAATCCAGAATGATAAGAACGTACCACGTTGTATCAGTATTGTTGTGAGCACACCACTGCTTCTAAGAATGCATGCTTATACACTAAGTTTTCATCATCAGTTATGAAAAGATATAGAATTAAAAAAGAGAGTGTTAAAGTTCATTGAATAAGGAATTAAGGGTATGTCCCTCTTTTGACAAATTAAATGTATATATGTAGTTCCACACATCCGCAATTAAGACTATTTTAAGCGTGTACTGCGAAATTACAACCCGGAAAACTATCACCACGCAATATATCTAGCCTATTCATCCATCTGCAGTGTACTAGGACCAGACATATCTGGAATGCATGCTTTTCATACTGCTGCGTTTCTTTTGAACTCACTGTAATTTAGAATACTCTGGCTGACAAGACGTGTGTACATCGTCAAGAATAACACGCAAGAATGAACAATATATCTCTGGCAGATGTATGATCTTTTCCCTATGAAACACATATTTCTAGAGATGTACATATGATTAAAAAAGAAGAAATAATATATTGAGTAAGATTCTAAGATCTGCCACTTCTTGGCTATCGGTATCTTTAGATTCTGTAGTATGTACTCTTTGACTGATATGCACATAAATTATAATTACGGCCATTTTGAGTTTTCTAATCATTAACGGTATGTATAAAGACATGCACTATTCAAAACAAATGTTTAAATTAAATAATATATTTCCTCAGTTATATATTATATATTAGTCAAAACTCCACCGTTCTATAATTGGAACTCAATTTCCTGCAACATAATTGCAAACACATTCAATAAAATATTGAAAGTGTACGCACAAATTACACTAACAGATACCTTATTTAGTTAACATATTATACTATTGTGCAGTTCTCAGATTCAGCACGCTCGTCGATATTTGGCTGGTCGTTGTTGGTCATCCAAAGCTGCTGAGAAAACAAATACCGGATGCAAATAATATGGACCTTGAGGAAAACATACAAATCATGGTCTCTTACTATCAAAGCCAACCAACAACAAGAGGATATAGAAAACGAATGTATGAACTCTGGCTCAAACACCATCCAGATGATATGATCAGTGAACAGCGGCTCCTGGACCAGAAGAGAGCGATACTACAAAATAGGCTTCTTACAGTCCTAGAAATTCAAGAGATAGAACAGCAACAAGCGAACACTACAATCCGATACACTGACACTGAAGACAATGAAAAATTCACAGCCTCACAACACGCAATTCCACATGATAACCTCGCTGGGGAAATTCCATGCGACTTCAATGAAGAACAGCCACGCTTGTTTGAAGACATAAAATACTTCATGGACAAAAATAAGTCACGTGAAGGCAGAACCCCAACAAAAAGGCTGCAAAACAGCAAAGCTCTAAGGACAGCAATTGAAAATGCAAATGAAGTACTAAAACATATCCCCACAAAAGATATCACAGAAACCAACAGTCTAATATACGCCACTGCAAAGGTAATTCAAAGATGTATAAGGCCAGACACAGTACAAACACAGAAACCATCAGTACCAGCATGGAAGTAGAGGATAGAAAAGAAAATAGAGTGTACTAGAAGAGAAATAAGCCAAATGACAGCAGCAGAACAAAATAAGGGAAAACTGAAGGAAAGATTGGTCGCCATATACCATCTCAACTGCATAAGCACTAAGACTGCAATAGAAGATGCAAAGCAAAGACTTCAAGGACTCAGTCACCGTCTGAAGAGATACACTGCAGAGGTCAGCAATTCCAACAGAACAAAATATTCCGAACTGACCCTGGAAGACTATACCAAGAATTCAAAGGCAATTCCAGAACAGAACAACAAATACCAAACATTCATGATACCAAGACCTTCTGGGAAAACATTTGGAGCAATCCAAATACGCATGCATTAAGGGCTATTATTATTATTATTATTATTATTATTATTATTATTATTATTATTATTATTATTATTATTATTATTATTATGCCTCTTTCCACGACTTCTGTTTGACTGTCGGTTGTGATCCAAGGTCTCAGAATCTTACCAAGATTCTGGGAGATCCAAGGTTTTACGGAGGATGTGGGCACTTCGGAGGAGCGCTGCTTTGAGTAGTGGAGCGATTCTGTGGTTTCCAGGGAGTTTATTCAGGTAGCCTTCCAATTCAGATGTTATGTTCCCCAAGGCTCCTATCACTATAGGTATCACTTCTGCTTTTACATTCCACAGTCTCTGGATTTCTAATCTGAGGTCTTGGTATTTTTCTATTTTTTCTCTTTCTTTTGTTTTTATGTTTCTATCACTTGGAACAGCGACATCAATGATTGATACTGTTCTGTTGGCCTTATTGAGAACTACAATGTCTGGTCTTCGTGCAGGAATCACCCGATCTGTTCTTATCTCGAAGTCCCACAGTATTTTGACTTCTTCTGTTTCGGTGACTGCTTCTGGTTGATGCATCCATGCTCTTTCTGGGGTTTGTATGCCATAGTTCTCACACAGATTTCTATGTATGTGTTTTGCCACTTCATTGTGTCGTTTGGTGTATTCCGTTCCAGCCAGAACTTGACATCCAGATAGTATGTGCTCTGTTGTCTCATCCATGGATTTGCAGAGTCGACATTTGGAATCATTTGAAATTTTCATGATTTTCGCTTTGTGTGCTTTGGTGTTGAGTGCTTGATCTTGTGCAGCTGTTATGAGTGCTTCTGTTTCTGCTTTCAATCCTGCCTCTTTCAACCATTTGTACGTTGATTGCTTTGTTGATATTTCGTCGGCTTGTCGTACATACTGGCCATGCAGAGGTTTCTGGCTCCATGTATGTGCTAGTTCTTGCTTCGTTGTTTTCTTCCATGTTTCTTTGTCTGTTTCTGGGGGTTGGAATAGTCCACTCATTTTTACTGCTTCTATCAGTGGATCATCTTTGTTGTTATTCCAGATGTAGTCCACAAGGCCAATGACTTCTGCTTCAATGACATGTTTGATTTTCTTGAGACCTCTGCCTCCCATTTTTCGAGATACATAGAGCCTGTCTACGTCTGCTTTGGGGTGTAAGGCTTTATGTATTGTGAGTAGTTTTCTTGTTTTCCTGTCCAGTTCATTTATTTCATTTGCTGTCCAATCTATGATACCTCCAGTGTAGCTTACTACAGGTATTGCGTATGCATTAAGGGCTTGTATTTTGTTTGCCCCATTTAGCTTGGACTTCAGGACTTGTCTAACACGTTTTTCATATTCTCTCTTAACTTTGGACTTCACTTCTCTCTGCATATTTTCTTGTTGTTGTAGTATCCCAAGATACTTATATCCATTTTCCATTGAAACATCGTTGATTTTTCCGATGTCGAATTGCAGGCCTTCTGTTGTTTTGACCTTGCCTTTCTGGATGATAATTCGTCCACATTTCTCAAGGCCGATTTTCATGTTGATGTCCTCACTGCAGATCTTGACAGTATTGATCAGGGATGTGATGTCACGTTCATTTTTTCCGTACAGCTTGAGATCATCCATGTACAGTAGATGGCTGATGACCTGTCCTGCTTTCATTTTGTATCCTAATCCTGTTTTCTGGATCACTTGACTGAGAGGATTCAGTGCAATGCAGAACAGCAGTGGCGATAAGGAATCACCTTGGAAGATTCCACAATTTATTGCTATGTCTGCAATATTTGTGTTGTTGCATGTGAGGGTGGTTTTCCAGTTTTTCATTGACTCCTGAATTAGGTTCTGTATTGATGGCGCTACTTTGTACAATTTTAATGTTTCAATTATCCATGAATGTGGGACTGAGTCATAGGCCTTTTGATAATCAATCCATGCCATTGCAAGATTTGTTCTTCGTTTCTTGCTGTCAGTCACTATTGCCTTATCAATTGCCAATTGGTCCTTTGTTCCTCTGCTGCCTGGTCTAGCACCCTTTTGTTCATTGTTTAGAAGTTTGTTTGTTTCAAGGTGAGTCATGATTTTGTCAGCTATAATTCCTGATAGTAACTTCCAGGTGGTTGATAGGCAAGTGATTGGACGATAGTTGTTTGGTGTTGTGCCTTTCTGTGGATCTTTCATAATCAGACTTGTTTTTCCTTTTACCATCCATGCTGGCAGGGTTCCTGGTTTGTTTAGTATGTCTTGCAGTTGTTCAGCAAGTCTGCCATGTAAGGAGGTAAGATGTTTCAGCCAGAATATTTGTACTTGATCTGGGCCTGGGGCTTTCCAGTTTGCCATCTTTCGTATCTTCTTCTTAATGTCTTTCTCACTGATAGTGACGGTGCATTGTTCAGGTGTCTCAATATGATCATCTTTCAGTTCCTGAATCCATCTGGCGGAGGTGTTGTGCGTATTTGGATTGCTCCAAATGTTTTCCCAGAAGGTCTTGGTATCATGAATGTTTGGTATTTGTTGTTCTGTTCTGGAATTTCCTTTGAGTTCTTGGTATAGTCTTCCAGGGTCAGTTCGGAATATTTTGTTCTGTTGGAATTGCTGACTTCTTGCAGTGTATCTCTTCAGACGGTGACTGAGTCCTTGAAGTCTTTGCTTTGCATCTTCTATTGCAGTCTTAGTGCTTCTGCAGTTGAGATGGTATTTGGCGACCAATCTTGCCTTTAGTTTTCCATTATTTTGTTCTGCTGCTGTCATTTGGCTTATTTCTCTTCTAGTACACTCTATTTTCTTTTCTATTCTCTTCTTCCATGGTGGTACTGATGGTTTCTGTGTTTGTACTGTGTCTGGCCTTATATATCTTTCAATTAGTTTTGCAGTGGCGTATATTAGGCTGTTGGTTTCTGTGATATCTTTTTTGGGGATACGTTGTAGTACTTCATTTGCATTCTCAATTGCTGTCCTTAGATCTTTGTTGTTTTGCAGCCTTCTTGTTGGGGTTCTGCCTTCACGTGACTTATTTTTGTCCATGAAGCTTTTTATGTCTTCAAACAAGCGTTGCTGTTCTTCATTGAAGTCGCATGGAATTTCCCCAGCGAGGTTGTCAAGTGGAATTGACTGTTGTGAGGCTGTGAATTTTTCAGTGTCTTCAGTGTCAGTATATCGGATTGTAGTAGTGTTCGCTTGTTGCTGTTCTATCTCTTGAATTTCTAGGACTGTAAGAAGCATATTTTGTAGTATCGCTCTCTTCTGGTCCAGGAGCCGCTGTTCACTGATCATATCATCTGGATGGTGTTTGAGCCAGAGTTCATACATTCGTTTTCTATATCCTCTTGTTGTTGGTTGGCTTTGATAGTATCTGGATGTCAAGTTCTGGCTGGAGCGGAATACACCAAACGACACAATGAAGTGGCAAAACACATACATAGAAATCTGTGTGAGAACTAAGGCATACAAACCCCAGAAAGAGCATGGATGCATCAACCAGAAGCAGTCACCGAAACAGAAGAAGTCAAAATACTGTGGGACTTCGAGATAAGAACAGATCGGGTGATTCCTGCACGAAGACCAGACATTGTAGTTCTCAATAAGGCCAACAGAACAGTATCAATCATTGATGTCGCTGTTCCAAGTGATAGAAACATAAAAACAAAAGAAAGAGAAAAAATAGAAAAATATCAAGACCTCAGATTAGAAATCCAGAGACTGTGGAATGTAAAAGCAGAAGTGATACCTATAGTGATAGGAGCCTTGGGGAACATAACATCTGAATTGGAAGGCTACTTGAATAAACTACCTGGAAACCACAGAATCGCTCCACTACTCAAAGCAGCGCTCCTCGGAAGTGCCCACATCCTCTGTAAAACCTTGGATCTCCCAGAATCTTGGTAAGATTCCGAGACCTTGGTTCATAACCGACAGACAAACAGAAGTAAAGAAGATGATGAAGAAGAAGAAGAAGAAGAAGAAGAAGAAGAAGAAGAAGAAGAAGAAGAAGAAGAAGAAGAAGAAGAAGAAGAAGAAGAAGAAGAAGAAGAAGAAGAAGAAGAAGAAGAAGAAGAAGAAGAAGAAGAAGAAGAAGAAGAAGAAGAAGAAGAAGAAGAAGAAGAAGAAGAAGAAGAAGAAGAAGAAGAAGAAGAAGAAGAAGAAGAAGAAGATCCATTAACTAATGGCGTTGGCGTCACAAATAGTAAGATAAAACAATTTTAGTGAGTGAAACGTAAGGAACATGCCCAGTCCTAAAATATAAAATATTATTTAATTGTTAATTCTAATTTTTTCACATCCTTCTTAGTGTATGATTGACTGTAAGTGTAGTGACTTTCTGTGCATTGATGTTAATGAGTTGTAATCTATAATGTATTATAGCGTCACTTGCAACATTGATTATCATTGTACCACAAGTGATTGTAATGTTCCTATATTCCGCAGAATTACTGCGATGGGGCTCGTTTCCAATATCAATGTCAAAATTATTAAGAAATCGTTGAAATTGTATGTGAATTAGTGCATTAAGGTGAAGTGCATATATTATGATTGCAGGAATAAAGGTAAAAAATGGTATTATGCATCAATGAGATTAATTTTATAATTAACATATTATACCTTAGATAAAATTGTATTTCTTTCACTTAAATTGTTAATAAATCATAAAGCTAAATATTCTATATTTACAAGATAATCAGTTTATTTGATTTGGATGCGTTGTAAAATTAATAAGTATAACACATTGTGATCAAAGTAATAATTATATTTTGTTGATATTGTTTATGATTAAACTGAAGTATCAATTGATATTATAAAAACTGCAAGATGTGAACACGATTTTGCAATATATAATAATACAAACACACCAAATTAAATATTTAACACATTAAATACTCGAAGTATATAAGACGTACCTTCGGCATTTTCAGCAATTTCATCATATATATCAGAACCATCCTCTGCAGTTGCATTATTGTAATGGACCACAGGCTCTAAGACCTTGTCCTGATTTGTTACAAGTTTGCGTCCAATTAGAAAATTAGGCAATGACTGTCCTGTAGAACAGGTGAAACTTACATAAAACAGTTTGTTTTTCAATCCAAGTGTATTGGAAAAAAAGATAGTTAGTAGCATGTGAACACAAACAAAATAATATACTATTTTAAAATAACTTGACACGTTTTCTTATCAAAATATTTAATTATATTTCTCTGAATTTTAGTATACATGTTATGTTTTTAATAAATAAATTCTCTACATAATCATATTACAAATTACCACATATTTTGTATACGACAGCTAGAGCACAGACGACACATATTCCAACGCCCAAAGCAATTGCAGCATACTTCCATGGATTTCCATTTGCATCATTGCTCTCTGCTAAAAATAAATAGTATGATAAAGACATTTTCTTAATTGACATTATGTAAATAAAGAGTCTGTGTCTACTCATTTCACGAATAGTGAAATCGTGTTTTAATGTAATAATGTTACGATGTCTGAAATTCCAAATAGAACGTCACATTTTATTCAGGAACAGGTAGTCACTACGAATATGCTTCTATCTATCTATCTATCTATCTATCTATCTATCTATCTATCTATCTATCTATCTATATATCTATCTATCTATCTATCTATCTATCTATCTATCTATCTATCTATCTATCTATCTATCTATCTATCTATCTATCTATCTGTCTGTCTGTCTGTCTGTCTGTCCGTCTTTCTATCTATCTATCTATCTATCTATCTATCTATCTATCTATCTATCTATCTATCTATCTATTTATCTATTTGTCTCTGTCTATCTTTCTCTCTCTCTCTCTCTCTCTCTCTCTCTCTCTCTCTCTCTCTCTCTCTGCATGTATATCTATCTATCTATCTATCTATCTATCTATCTATCTATCTATCTATCTATCTATCTATCTATCTATCTGTTTATACTCTAATTGTAACTGTTGAACTATTCGCTATATGTAACCCTGTTGTCTTATATTATTTCTTGTTGAATCCGTCCATTGCCGAATGCATTATTATTCATACAAACACCACTCGTGTTAACCTGACTTGCGTATATATTATATGTTGCAGTTTGTCATCTGTATTTAATTACTACACTTGCTGTATGTATTGGAACTATCACTCTTTGAATATTATTTATCATTCATCTTTCTAACACGTGTGGCCAGCCAGAAGGGTTATGTTTTTGGATTAGCCTAATGTTACGTGCGGCCTATGGTGGTAGACAATTAACATCTTGATCATCTCCCTGCAAAAAAGACCACACACATGGGGTTAATCCAGGATTAGCCTAAGGTTACGGGAAACCCAGGGTTGTGGAGAATGAACATCATATAGCGTAACCTAATGTAGGAGATATTAGTATAGTATGCATATAAACCCAAATGCATGTATAATTATGTTGTAATATATACGCTACAATATAAAAGATAATAGAAAGTTTTATTAAGAGCCTAACCACTACAGTTAGGAAAGAGCCACCCAAGATTATTTTGGTGCTGGTTGTACCGGTGTGTGTGTGTGTGTGTGTGTGTGTGTGTGTGTGTGTGTGCGTGCGTGCGTGCGTGCGTGCGTGCGTGCGTGCGTGCGTGTGTGTGTGTGTGTGTGTGTGTGTGTGTGTGTGTGTGTGTGTGTGTGTGTGTGTGTGTGTGTGATGTTTCATCAGAATGCGAATATTCTGAGACAGTTAGGTATGGTGCTGCACATTAATGCTCACTCGAAATGTTAATAAAAATTTGAGACATGCGTCTGACATGAGAGTGAAGCTGTCAAATCAAACCCCGAGATCTTGCAGTTGGAAATGACAGGACAGGGCGGGATAGGAGTGCATCACTCTGTAAGATTTGTGAGGCATAACGTGTTCCACTAAACTTGTTCAATAATACTATTGTTATGGAAAACCGGATTGCCGTTTATTTGATAAAGGGAACACGTAGAGATATGTTGTGGACATGGACACAAGTTGTTGCCCAACCAGTTTTAATTATCTTCTTTGAAGTGGTAGCTAATTTTACTTTGATGGTGATCCGAAGCATTTTCTAACTTTACATTTTTTTCTTATTGAAGAGACATTTTACTATGTGGAGGTTCACTGTAGAGTTGATTTTGATAATCTGTTGATAAAGTAATAAGATGTTGTTGTTGGCTGTGAAGATTTAACACAAATGCATAACATAAACCCTTACAAAATATATTACTAAATTTCATTTGAGGTTTCTGTTGTGTAGCAACCACGAGAGTGTTGCGTGTGAATATTTTGTAGACACTGCTGTGTGTAGTTTACAAAATTGGGATTATTAACATAATGAAACATTCGAGATTTCATAATACTTATTTCGTGATTCTTCAACGTTTTACTTAACACTAAGTGATGGTCTTAAAGATGGAGGGATATCATTTATGGCACAAATCGTTGCCGTCTCACATCAATAAATATATATTTTTTTTAAAATAAGGAAATGAATAATATCTAGATCACGTGGTGTATAAGAACGTCTAGTCCATATTTGTCATAGATATTCATGTCACGAAAAGGTCTGAATCAGATGCATATTTGCTAAAGTACATGTCCACGGTAGAATTATATATTTCTTCCTAAACCCAACCTTGACCGCATATCATGGTCAAAGATCAATGAAAAAGCAGAAGTTCGTGTAGAAGTAGTAAGCTCAAAGGTGATGGAGTAATGTACCCGATTGCTAATGAAGGTACCTTAGGGTGGGGGGAGGAGAGAATGGCTACGATTACTGTCTTATTAATTACTGAGTCTATTCATCTATTTGTCAGTCTTTCATTTAACCATCTTACAGTTTGTACGAGCGTCCAAATATCAGTTTTGCTTGGTGTTTCCATGTGGTGAGGCCAAGAAGTCTATGCCAGATTCGATCAGTAATATGGTGCAAGGGCGACATGTCATAAATACAAACACACAACCGACGATGCACTAAGATACTCTGCTGTAACCATATAAGTATTTCTTAGAGTTAAACTGTCCCCTCGTGTTCTAAACTAATTTAACTCTTGTGAAAACCTCAAAGAAACATTTGTAATATAAAAGGGAATGTGGGAGACAAAACTATAAACTTTTTAGAGGTGAAATCAGTAAATAGGAAGGCTGGGATTTAAAGAGAGGCTAAAGTGTATCCGAATATATATTGTTAAATATTAATTCATCTTTGCATAATTTCTAGTCAACTTTATTTAGTGTGTAAAACTCATAATTGTGTCATTATGTATGTCTATTCATTTGTCCAATTAATTGTGAATAAATAATTGCTCTGTGGGCTTGAATGATCTACTGGAAGTGATGACATCAACTGTTGAGTTGTCCTAATTGTTACGTTTCCAGTATTTATTTATAGACCCTGCCTCGGATTTTAATGACTTTAAAATATGATAGATTAAATTAATTCCATCTCTCTATCCTAAACAGACTGGCTGCCCAAATTATCATTTGACTAACTTTAAAAATGTGTCTTGTAGTGCAGACAACAGATTTACAAACTGACAATTTGCGTACAAAGCCTTATAACTCACAGTAAGCTAAGTTTCTCGTGATCGAGGATGAGTTGTTCTGTGATTTAAAAAATGGAAGATAGGAGGTAGATACAGGAATGTAAGGATCCTGCGGATTGTTCTTACAGGGTGTGATGCATTAGAACATGCCATAAATTAAGTAGATAATAAAGAAAGATTAAAGCATGACAGAGAAATTATGGGAAAACATCTGAAAAATAATGTATGCAATATTAGAGATAAGCAATAAGAGCTTCTACATAATTTCATTAAACGCTGCTTCAACTGTCTTTTGCAACAATGTCAGAAGTTTATTGTCTGTGTTATTGCACCAGTTCACTTGTTTTTCTCAGTACACTTCGAAAAACTAATGCACTGCTATTTTATTGCAGTCAGCCTAGGTGCTTTCGTCCACTGTACCAGTTCACTCAAGCAGAATAACAATTTCAGCAATCCTAGAAAGTCTTTCTACCATAAATCGATCCTATAGTCAGCAAACTTTGCCTCACCAAAAGAGTATAGTGTTTTCCCTTATACTTGCACACACTGTGATAGATGATACCTGCAACTCGCCAGTTACAATCAGTGATCGAGTAGATTCAAATAATATGAGAAAATGCAGCTTATTCCTCTGAAATATATATAATAATGGTGCAAACCTAAGTTTCCAGTTTATTGCTTTATAACACCATTCATTCTTACATATTACATCCAGGCAGATAACTGACAGACGGCAATACCATGTCATGACAACACACCACTGATAGTGAGGCATGCCATTAGCTCATCACAGAATAGAGAAAGTGACCCCGCTTGACCCAATCTAAAGATAGACAGTCAAATTTTGTAGATCAAGTTGTATATTGATCCTTTGAAACTAGAATTGTGTCGAGAGAGGGGAAGACCCAAGTACTAGCAACCCCATAGGAAGCAGAGATGACAGATCTATGTTTAAACTACCATTCCAGTTCAGTTGCACTCTTCTATTTTTCTGCTCTACTGTTCACAACCTCATTTTTCATCAGACTCACCATGTGAGATTTTTGAGAGGTATATGAACTGTGAGTAATCAAAATTTAATCTATAAACCTCAGTGAACTCAAGTTTAGCTTTGATTATGTAAGCTTAATTTATCATTCATTTCATCCAACTGTCTTGGACTCAGTTTTCTTTGATTTAGAATTTGGGGCTTAATTTATTATTTGTTTCTTTCAATTGTCACACTCAAGATTAGCTTTGATTATGTAAGCATAATTTATTATTTGTTTCATCCAAATATCATGTACTCAAGTTTAGTTTTGATTAGGAATTTCAGACTTTAAATACTATTTGTTACATTCAATTATTGCAAAGCCAGTAGCTCTAGCAATTTACACTGACATGTTAAGATAATTTTATATCATTGAGATAGTTATTTAGAGCAGGTGTTGCCACACTATGTGAATTCTACTGTTATGTTCTTGTTTACTTCATTTTTTATCATCACACATGTTTAATACTATTCCAGAGAGTATACTTGTGAATGAATTGAGAGATCAATGATTAACCACTGCATGAGAGAGAGAACCCATAAAAGTTAAATTAGACTAATCACAATAATAATTAGTCTATCATTCTTTTGAAAGGGTGAGGGCAGTGTCTATGTTGTATTGACCTGTATTATCTACACTTTTCCATCCTGCATGCAGAATAAAAAGTCAGACAAACATCCTTGGAATATGCTTATGGACCCTAAAGAACACTAAACAGTTCCTATGTGGTACTGACTAGCCATCCACCCTTACATCGGAGCAGCTATTAGTTAACAGTCAACTAGCAGATGGCCATTGTTCAACTATAGTTGGCCAGTATGCGGTCATTGGTTAACCATAACTGGCTTACCTCTCGGAGACACTTGCATCATGCAATAAGCCATTTATTTACTACAAAATTTAGGGTGTGCTTATATATTCACAGTGATTTACGCTATTGAATTTCAGTAGGAGTGACGGCCAGTATCATTATTTAAGAAAAATAATGTTGGCAATGTCTAAAATGTTGATTTTAGGAGGGTCCTGTTATTTTGATTATTGCAGTATACTCTGCATGCCTTGCATTATGTTTCCTTAAAACATTTATGAGTGTTGGCATTACGAGCTAGTGCTTTTCAATTATCACAATCATGCACAACAATACGTATATAGATAATAAATATAAAAGAACAAATGTCAAATAAAGGAATGGGTGTAAATATTTGTCACAGTGTGAATGTGTTAAGCAAATAAACAGTGATTAGTGACTAAGTAATGAATAAGTTACAAAATACATTGATAGTATAAAATTAATCAAGAATATCACTTTCAGCAAAATGTTGATGCACTTAGTATATAGACGCATGTTAGTAGCAGCAAATACGAAGTAAATAAGCTATAAAATAAATAAGTATTAAGTAAGTAATATATAACTAAGTAGTGAACCCGTAGTAAGTAGGGAAGCAACTACTATCCTATAATTCAATGGAAGTACGAATACCTGAGTAATAAGGGTGTAAGTAGAAGCAGGTTATGTAGTCAACAGACCAAGAGGATTAAATAGCAATATCAGTAAGTGGAATAGTGAATCAATAGCTAAAGAAAACCTATATAGAACAACAATATTTTGTAAAGATTTAAATAATATTATGGGTTCGGATACATTTATCTAATTTTAATAAAATCGTGAGGTGGGCCAACAAGCTACAATGCTCATCTAATTTTCTATGTTCTCCAAATACAATCATAGAAATACTTTGATGAAATGCATTTTCAGTATGAGAGCTTTCACAGCCACATTTGGGATTAAATACCCCTGCAATTTGCAGTGAGTGTACCAACATAACACACGTGCACTAATACATGCAATTACATATTCTTGTCATTACGTGCACATTTTCTTATTGTTATGTTGTGTTGAAAATGTTTATTTTGTTTGTTGAGGTTTTTGTTGTGGGTCCCTATATATGCATGCTACTACAACATTAGTAGATGCATGTTAGTTAACAGAACTATATGTATGTCAAGTCAGTCAAAAGCAAGGAACAAGACGTTAAGTATTCAGCAGTAAAGAGGTTGTAGGCAAGCATGCAATAAGAACAAAGGGTAAGTAAGGAGTCAGTAGCAATATGTAGTAAGAAAACAATAAGTATGCAGTAAGCAAGTGAGCTTGTATAATAGATAGTAGATAAATAATAATTTTGTAAGTAATATGTGAATAAGGAACTTACTGTGGTAACTAAGCAGTAATATTAGTAGAAAATGAGAAACACTAAGTAAGAAGTTATTGCAATATGAGCAATTCAAGAGTAATTACTTTACTAGTAATAGAACATATTAAAATTGATACAATGCAACATAAGCTAGTCAGGTGAAAAAACATCCCACGTACTCTAAGGTCAAGGACGCTTTAACATTGCTCCCCAAATTCCCACTTGCTAAAGCTGTCCATGCGACATAAACAACAAAATTGCCCGTGTGCTCAAAGATCAAGGACACTTAAGCATCATTAAAATAAAAACTCCCTCATGCTCGAAGGAATGTGTTATATACAGTCAGTGCTAGAAAACAATATAAGTGATTTTCATTCTTAGGTACACTTCGTAACGAAATTTAAGGACAAAATTACATACCAGTTGTATGTTCTGGAACTGAAACCAAATACACGACAGCAAATTACGACATGTGTATAATATTTCTAAGCTCTTTGTTTTCTTGTTGTTAATATTGTGACTGATAATTTATAAAAACATGTGCACTCACTTCGGGTTTTAACAGAATTGGCATTGTAACATGAAACAGTTCTTTCCTTCAATACTTTTATAAACAAATACAATATTATTTTCAAAATACATTTGGCTTTAAGTAAAACCATTTACAATTTGTTATGTGCACACAGTAGTTTACAAACAATGTTAAATTAACATAATAAGAATTAAACTATTACAAAAGATAATTAGGGGAAATAATTATGCTAGTCACATCTACTACTGTACTATGCTATTAGCAGAGAGGGAGAGAGAAAAAGAAAACAAATACAGGCAAAAATGAATTTAACTGGTTATTTTATTTATCAAATACATGCATGAAAAGAACTCAAACAGTACAAATATTGATTCTCACTTCTTTCGACATTTCTGCGCCTACAAAACTCGCTGGCAAAGGTCAGAGCCGGGTTCAAACTGTCATCCAAGCAGTTTATTAAACAGTCCCATGTGATGTTGTGACTCACAGTACCGATAAACGTATACTTCAAAGTGTAATGAGTATTGTTCTCTTTTACACAACCACAGCCTTCTGAGTTTTCATTGAAAGTACACTGGGAAACATCCCTAACTTTACATAAAGGTATGTATGCATTTTCATCATAGCTCACACGAAATTCAGCTTCCTGAACTGGAGCTGCACATTTTGTAGAATAATCTGTTGACACAGTGCAAGTTAGATTTATCTGTGTGCCATTGAACAAATCGGACTCGGGGCAAGTCAGGTGGACATCTTGGAGTTTCACTTGACCTGGAAACACATAAAAGACGTTGCACGTTTCAATGTGTAATGTAGGTAAAAGTGAATAGAATTACTGAAATTAGCGAATATCATTGGATTGTTCTGTCTAATTCAATTTACAATATTTTTTTTAAAAAATGGAAACAGCTTGTCTGTTTCTTTTTCTCTAGTCTACATATTGTATACTTCGTCATTAGCCTCTGTGTCCTTGATAACGCTCTTTTCTTGATATGATGAGGTGTAAATCGTCAACAATTCTATTAGTATTACGCTTATTGAGATTTTAAAACTTGGTTAAACACAAGTTTAAAAATTTCCGTTGATTGTCTATCTAAATGGATGTACAGAGAATAAGGAAGAAAACAATAAGATTTATGTTCAGCATTAGTCATCCTGTGATACGTTCAAATCCTAGTTTCAAAATGTAACACAAAAGATGTGGGCAACACACAATGACAATAATAATTTATAATAGTAGTAATAATACTGAGGTCCAAGAAAGATGTAGAAAGATGTGTCATCATAAAACTGAATATTTAATGTTGCAGTTAAATAAAACTCTTTGATTAATGATAATGGTAGTAAAAATAATAATAATTTATATAACTGACAATTACAGGGGCAATATTATTAACACTATAAGTATAACAGTTAATACAGTTTATACAGCTACACAATGCACATTTATACAAATGAGCATGGATTTGGACAGTTGTGGAAGATAATAAAACATATTACTAGAGACATAATAGATAACATGAAACAAATACCTTACATTCAGTTAAATAATATGCTATTAATTTTTTATTTAAAGAAAAACATAAGTCATAATAAGAAATGTGTATTGTATGAATCAAAGTCAAATAAAGTAGAACTAAAAGTTACAAATTCATAATGATTTTAGATTGTATACAAATTTAGACTCAATGATCTAGTATTATTAAGTATTAGAAATCTGTAATTGGCTAATATTGTGAATCCATATGAGATATTTTCCTAACAATAGAACTGACACAGATTAGATTGTGAGATTATCATTAGACTGGTGGATGAGGTGTAGATACACTGTATTTCAATGTAAAGGATAACCAGCAATAATTTAATATGGAACATATTTCAGCGTTCCAAAGTGTTAGTACTAAGATATGAAATGTATGAGTTTGTTTTCAATGAAAAATAAAATGCAGATTGTACATGTGCATTTATTTATAAACACAGAAACCAACCTGCAGCTCCCATAAGTTAGTTTCAATAATTTAACATTGTAAAATCAGCATTTCTCTACAAAACATTAAATTTAAAGTGTTAAGTGTTTACTTCTACCTACCTATTCCAGAGAGCATACTTGTGAATGAATTGAGAGGTCAGTGATTAACCACTGCATGAGAGAGAACCCGTAAAAGTTAAATTAGACTAATCAAAATAATAATTCGTCTATCATTCTTTTGAAAGATTGAGGACAGTGTCTATGTTGTATTGACCTGTATTATCTACACTTTTCCATCCTGCATGCAGTCTTGCATGCAAACACAAACACTTCAGTACATTTAACCCTGCATGCAGAATAAAATGTCAGACAAACATCCTTGGAGTATGCTTATGGACCCTAAAGAACACTAAACAGTTCCTATGTGGTACTGACTAGCCACCCACCCTTACATCGGAGTAGCTATTAGTTAACAGCCAACTAGCAGATGGCCATTGTTCAACTATAGTTGGCCAGTATGCGGTCATTGGTTAACCATAAATGGCTTACCTCTCGGAGACACCTGCATCATGCAATAAGCCATTTATTTACTACAAAATGTAGGGTGTGCTTATATATTCACAGTGATTTACGCTATTGAATTTCAGTAGGAGTGACGGCCAGTATCATTATTTAAGAAAAATAATCTTGGCAATATCTAAAATGTCAATTTTAGGAGGGTCCTGTTATTTTGAACATTGCAGTATACTCTGCATGCCTTGCATTATGTTTCCTTAAAACATTTATGAGTGTTGGCAATACGAGCTAGTGCTTTTCAATTATCACAATCATGCACAACAATACGTATATAGATAATAAATATAAAAGAACAAATGTCAAATAAAGGATGGGTGTAAATATTTGTCACAGTGTGAATGTGTTAAGCACATAAACAGAGATTAGTGACTAAGTAATGAATAAGTTACAAAATACATTGATAGTATAAAATTAATCAGGAATATCACTTTCAGCAAAATGTTGATGCACTTAGTATATAGACGCATGTTAGTAGCAGCAAATACGAAGTAAATAAGCTATAAAATAAATAAGTATTAAGTAAGTAATATATAACTAAGTAGTGAACCCGTAGTAAGTAGGGAAACAACTACAATCCTATAATTCAATGGAAGTACGAATACCTGAGTAATAAGGGTGTAAGTAGAAGCAGGTTATGTAGTCAACAGACCAAGAGGATTAAATAGCAATATCAGTAAGTGCAATAGTTAATCAATAGCTACAGAAAACCTATATAGAACAACAATATTTTGTAAAGAGATATAAGAAATAAGTAATGAGTAAAATGGATTATTAATCCATAATATATTTTCCGGGACTTTCAGCCATTCTCATTCTTAAATACATTCCTAACGAAATTTAAGGAAAAGAATACATACCAATTGACTTCTGGGGAACTGAAACCAAATACATGATATCAAATTTTGACACTTGTATACTATCTTCAATCTGTTTTGTTGTTTATATTATACTTGATAATAGCTTAAAAGAACAAGTGTACTTACTTCTAGTTTTAACATAATAGGTCTGTAATACAAAAAAGTTCTTTCTTTTATACAAACATATCAATACTAATTGTAAATCATATCTAATCATTTTGTTTTAACATTTAAACTTTGTTGTGTTCACACAATAGCCTACAAACGATGCAAAAATATCATACTAAGAATGAAACTATTATAAAAGCTAATTAGGTGAAATAGCTAGTCAAATCCTCTATGCTATTACCGGAAGAGGGGGAAAGGAAAGGAACAAATACAGGCAAAGATGAATTTGACGGCTATTACATTTATCGAATGCGTGAATGAAAAGAAATCATGTATTACAAATACTGATGATACTCACTGCTTTCGATATTTCTGCGCCTACATAACTTGTTGTCAAAGGTCAGAGCTGGGTTCAAACTGTCATCCAAGCAGTTTATTAAACAGTCCCATGTGATGTTGTGACTCACTGCACCGATAAACGTATACTTCAAAGTGTAATGAATATTGTTCTCTTTTACACAACCACAGCCTTCTGAGTTTTCTTTGAAAGTACACTGGGAAACATCCCTAACTTTACATAAAGGTGTGTATGAATGTTCATCATAGCTCACTCGAAATTCAGCTTCTTGAACTGGAGCTGCACATTTTGAAGAATAACTTGTTGACACAGTGCAAGTTAATTGTATAAGTGTACCAGTGAACAAATCGGATTGAGGGCAAGTCAGGATGACGTCGTGACCTGGAAACATAAAAGTAGTTAAACGGTTCAATGAGTTTTGTGGGTAAAAGAGAACATAATTATTGAAATTAGCGGCGCTCAGTGGACTATTATTCTGTTTAGGTCATTGTACAATATTTAAACTGAAAACTTCAGGTGGTCTATTTGCTGTTCTCTTGTGTACACATTACTTATTTCGTGTCTGGCCCTTCGCAAACCACGTGTCTTGATGAGAATAGAACCTTATTTGAAACTTGGTTAAACACGAATTTAAACATTTCCATCGATTGTCTATCTTTGTAATAGTGAATGCTCTGAACATCAGGGAGAAAACAATAAGATTTATTCTCAGCATTAGTCGTACACGTTGAAATACAAGTTTCGAAGAGGATCCACGCGCAGCACAAAAGAGGTAGACACCAGACAGTCACCGAGATTTCTTTTAGCAGACAAGTCAACAGTATCTATGTTTTAGTCTTTATGACATAAAATGTTGACCATCATAACAGACAAGTCAAAATCAGTATATTTCTCTTTATGTCACGAAAGTTGACCATCCTATTAACGTTAGCATTAAAGCGAAGTAGATCCTCTGTCTTGAAATTGTATTTTAGCCTTACTTTAAGTCAAATGTTTCAAAATAAATGTAAAAAGGTGTAATTCAGCTTTAAGTCCTAATCAGTAAAACAATTCTTATCACGTAAATGATGTGCGAACCAAGGTGAATGTATTCAACTCCACTAAAGAACAGACATCCAAGACATTATGCTTTTCCATCATGTTTAATGAGTCTATTCTGAATAATAGTTACTGTAGTTTAATTTTGGCATTACACTAATCAGTGAACGGATGTATGCAGGTATGTTCATAACAAACAAAGTAAAGAAAATATATATTTACACGTCTGGCTGTGGTATCTACTTTATATTTAATTTCACCCGAGTTGAGAGCACAACGAATGTGTTGGTTATGTGCGTTCTTTAAAGTAAGAGGAGCAAATCCTGCACTCACTATGTGTACAACATGCATTCCAACAAATGTGGGATGGCTGCATAATGTTCTATTACTCTAAAATCATGAAATTCAAATACACTCACACCCAACACAGAAACACGATTCCTGCAACTAGATACATTTTCAGTGTATCCTGTGCTTTATTCTGGTTTTTAGATGCATCATTAAAGTATAATTATGTTTAAATTTTTTGTTGCTTGTTTGTGTGCACCTTCAACGGTCAACATAAAGTCTGGCATGCATAATTTCGAGATGTATCATAACAAATGCTAGTGCACTAATTTGTTCTTAACTATACAATAAATTTGTGATTTCGTTGCAAAATATTTATTTTAACACTGCAAATAAAAATATTATATAGCAGTGAGAATTATGTTTGATTCAGATTGGTCTAAAGTTCGTTTTCACAATTCTCTAAAGAATCCTAATAAACAAACAGTTACCTTATTATTACGAATATTTTCCATGCTAGCTTAAAAACATCTGTAATAAAACCAGCTTAATTGCATATTATTTCTAATGAACAAAATAACAATATCTTAAAATTAAAACTGATTAAATGTTACGTATGAAAATCTAAATACATTTTCGCTCAGCTGGAAGAAAGACATAAAACGTACATTCTGTTAGCTGTAAAGAAGCATGAAATTGACAGTTTTAGACTTATAACTCTGGTTTTACTCATGCCTTTTCGTGCAATTCCCAGAGGAAACCTAAGCAAGTTAACACACATTATTTCGTTTGGAGATTCTCGGCAAGTGATTGCAGAAATGATATTTTTTTACAACATAGGTTTCACTCTATATTCATTCAGCATCCATTGGTCAAGTACAGTTGACCAGCAGAAGGTCCTTAGACAACTTTAGTTGGCCAGTATCCGGGAACGCTTGCATCATGCAATAAGCCGTTTATTTAAAATAAAATAGTGTGTGCTCTTGCATTCACGAGAATTTATGCTATTGAGTTCCACTAGGTGTGACGATCAGTGATTTTATTTATGAGAGTACTCGGGGAAATGTATAAACATCCATTTTTTGAGTTTGCATCTTTTTACACATCGCATGTATACTCAAAGTGCAGTGTGCAACACCTATTTAAAACACATCATATGAACGTCCTCAAAACGAGCTATTGCTCCAAAATTAATCACAAACAAGTATAAAAATACAGATATGGATAATAAGTACAAAAGAACAAGTGAAATACAAAAGAAGGGGTGGAAATATTTGTCACAGTGTGGATGTGTTAAGCAAATTAGCCGTGATTAATGAATACGTAATGATGAAGATGCTAAAAAATACGATTATGTATGAAATAAGCAAAGGATATATATGTGTGCGTGTGTGTGTGTGTGTGTGTGTAAAACATACCAGTTGTCTTTCGTGGAACTGAAACAAAATACAAGATATTTAATTCGGACACCTATATAATATCTTCATTCTGTTTGTTTTGTTGTTTATATTATGCTTCATAACAGTTTACAAGAACATGTGTGTTACGTTTCCAGTATTTCTTTATAGACCCTGCCTAGGATTTTAAGGACTTTAATATGTTTAGATTAAATTAACTCCTTCTCTCCATCCTACACAGACTGGTTGCCCAAATTATCATTCGACTAAACATTAAAAATGTGTCTTTGTAGTGAAGACGACAGATTTACGAACTGACAACTTGCGTACAAAAGCTGGCTTGGAGTCGTTAAATTCCTCTTAATTAATATGCATTCATTACGTCATTCAGCTCAGTCAGCCCCCATCCAAACCACGTTACGTTAGGTCTATTATGCATAAAAACTTACTACGAAGAGGATTAACAATTAAAAAATAAGATTTAATAAGATATAACAATTAACAAGAAAATCAATATACGAGCGCGAAGTCTAATTCTACTCGTGACTGAAAAATATGTGCTTAACAGTCCAAGTCAATTGTTCTGAATGTTCGAGAAATTTGCCACAAAAGTTCCTTGTGATTTTTGATCAGGTAACTTTCACTTAGCTTTTCATTTGACGCCACGTGGTTTCCAAAGCCAGTCCAAACCGGTCCACCTCACTTAATCATTCGCCAGCCAATGCACATAGCATAGGTAGTTATCAGTTATCACGCCGGACGAAGAATGCAAGTGTAGACAAGGGGTGTGAAGACCTACACCTCAACACGTGTCAACAATGGCAGTAGGACTGTAATCGGAGTAGAACTCGACTCTAGGAGTTCGGAACTAGGCATCGAAACTAGGAACCGACCTGAAGACAAGAATGTTTCCATGATCGTTCTGCGTTTTACGTTTGCTATCAATCTCTGTTTCTCTATCTCTTTAATCTGTTTCTTTAGTTCCTCTAGATCTTTGGCTAACTGTTTTCCCTTGTCTATTCTTCTCTTTTCCAACTCTAATCTTCTGAGCTCGAACTCATACAGCCAAGCTATCTCATCCTTTACAAACTGCTCTAATTCTTTTCCATCTAATCCGTCTTCCCTTCCCATTAAAAGTTCCTCTCTATTTTCTGCTTCTAGCTCTCTACATCTCACTTCCCTCACAAACTCCTCTATCTCTAGGGTGGTCTCTGCCTCATCCCATTCTCTCAACTTCTCCCTCAAAAATTGTACCAATTCTGCCCCTTTAAGGCCCAACTAATTTCCCTTTGCTATAGCTTCCCTCTGAACTCTACATCTATCAGCCCACTCATCCATGCTGATGTGTTGATAGTATGCACTAACAGTCCAAAAATGTCCTAACTGCCTACACGGAAAAAACTCCCGAAACTATCGCGCACAAACAATGCCAAGAACGGTGCACGAAAACAATGCACAAAAATCAAAAGCAAAGTCAATGTGTACAAAAATCCACAGTGCACAAAAATATCACATCAATACACAAACCTATGTAATGATGATGAAGATAGGAAAGAAAAGAAGAAAAAAAGAATGATGCAATCATACTGTCACAGTCTGATAAAATTGTCCGACTTCGTGACCCACTTGCCTTGTTTACTTCAAATTCGAATATTTGAAACCCTTGGCCCTTTGTTCCAAGCTTCCTTTTTCTAGGTGCTTCTAGAACAGGTCAAGATGTTATGTAACTTTAGGACCATTGTCCAGTTCTCGAACCAACTACATGCTTCGCGAACAGTCACGTGATACGCAATATACCTTTCTATATATGTACCCACACGCTTCCGCTCCCTCACTTCGAGCACATTTTAGCTAATTCCATCAGCTTACTCGGGTCGTGAGAGGCAGCCGGCGCCATAGAGAATCAAGGTACCCTTCGACTTCTCTCAAAGGTATCATTTTATTTAATAGTATTTGCCTATGTATTGTTTAAGTATGTATTTGTGCTATGTATTATATGATTTCCATATACACTTGAGCATGGTTCAGAGAAATAGCTGAAAACCTATATGTTACGGAATATAAATTTATTGTAACCATTTTTCCATTTCTGTACTTTAATTTATATTGTTTTAATTCACTAAGAGCCAGAATGCTGCGCTCGATATGAATTCTTCATGTAATTCAATTATTGCGTGTAATTTAAATTGTAAATTGTGAAGCGCTCTGTCGGCTTGAATTACCCCTTGTATGAACATTAATTTAACGTTGTATCTATTTTATTGCTTCATACGTCATGACTGTTAAATGGAACACATGTGAGACGATTATATTTTTTCTAAAATCTAATTGTAAGCGACGCGAAGTCGAAACTCTTTGTTCAGCGCATTTAATTGAGCCATGCCTAAGTAGGACCTGTTAGGTTGAGAATTATATCCAAACACGTTGCATCCACAGGTCGGCTCATGGTTCATGTTTCACCATGCCTCACCTGCATTAGCTTATTGGTGTAAGCGTGTCGAAATCCACTCTGAGGGCCATGCTGCAAAAATTCCAGTTCCTAGCCACTAACAAGGGACATCATTCCTTATGCACCACGTGTGTCGTTAAAGGGGGACTGAGGGAACGAATCAGCATGACTGAGTGTTGAGACCAAGGATACAAGAATAGAGCTAAGTGCAAAATCAAGTGTACAGATCTCAAAGGAACACTTTTCTGGCAATTTAGATTGACAAAAATCAGGCATAGGCGCGTAAAGACAGAGTGAAGACTATTCGCGTTGCATTCGATTTATTGTTAATTTGTTAAACTTTATTAAATCTTATTTTCTTTGTTAATACCTCTTAGTAGTTGATTTCTATGCACAATAGACCAATTAGATTAATTCTTAGATTTGAATGGGGGCGGATGAGCAGAAAGATTGATGACGAGTGCATATTAATTTAGAGGGACTTAACTGTTTTCAAATCTAGCTAAAAGTTCGCAGTTTATTAGTCTGTAAATTTGTCGTCTGAACTACAAGACGCACTTTTAATTAGTCAGATAATAAATTGAGCAACCAGTCTGCGTAGAATATGAGGGGAAGAATTAATTATATTTAAAGTCTTTTAATTATTCTAAGCAGGGTCTTTAAATAAATACTGGAAACGTAACAAGTGTGGGTCGTCGCGGGATTGATATGTATTAAATTGTAAATTGTAACATTTTTATACATAGGGCGCATCATAACCTAGAAACGAACGAACGAACAGAATTGCCAATTGTTCTTTTGATTTTTGTATCACTGATTTTCTTTGCTTTTGTTGTGACATGTGCATGTATTCTTTTGCAGAGTAGCGTGCATGTTAGTTAATGTTGATATATTTAAGCGTAGTTAAATATGTCATGTTAGCTATTGAATGATTTATTTAGTATTGTGTTACTGAGTACTTCATTGTGAGGAGTCGAAGGTTATACCGCCAGCTAGGAGAGTTATCGGTAGTAACAGACTTCGGACTATTATATTTAGGGTGCTAGATATAATGTGTAATGTTGTATGGTAGGAGCCGTGACATTACGGAAGTCTTGGAACAGCGGACACTGTGACAAGCAGGTGAAACGTGTAAAGAGTTAACGCGTAATTTATTTCGGAAGGTGTTCTGAGTAAATTAAATAATTTTTGTAAGGTTGTAGCCTAAAAGTTATTTTCGGGATAAGCGGAGTTATCGCCGACGGTTAAAACACACAATTCACGAGATACATTCTTATTGTAGCCAGAGCGCTAAGACAGTAAAATGGATCTAGAGCAGATTGAAAACCTGAAAAAGAAGGGTTCCTTAATAGGATACCAGGGTGACGAACTGACTAGCTACATTAAAACTGAGCTAGAGAAAGCGGAAAAAGCGGAAAAAGAGAGACAAGAGATAGAAAGGGAAGAACGGTTAGCTAATCGCGAAGCTAAGAAGTTAGAGGCTGATAGACTAGCCGAAGCTAAAAAGCTAGAAGCCGAAACCGAGGCTAAACGCATAGCAGCCAATGCGGACACAGAAGCAAAACGCATCGCAGCGGACACAGAAGCCAAACGCATCGCCGCAGACGCAGAAATAAAACGGTTAGAATGGGAAGTAAAGAAACTAGAAGTTACCAACCCAGACCGTGATCGCAGAAGCAGTGGTGATTCGCATTCTAGCGATGGAAATAATCACAGTAGAATTGAAAATATCATTCCAAAGATAAATATGGTCCCATTTGATGAGAACAAAGATCAAATAGACGCGTATTTAAAAACGTTTGAAAAGTTAGCCAGAGCAACAAACATTCCAGCGGAATATTGGGCGATAAATTTATCGGGGTTATTGCAGGGCAGTGCGAAAAACGAGTTCAATAAGCTTAGCGATTCTGAGTCAGATAATTACGACACAGTCAAGGCCGCATTATTGAAACGTTACAAACTCACAGCAGATACATACCGACGTAAGTTTAAACAGGCCACTAAAGCCAGTTCAGAGACGCACGCACAGTACATACGACGCGTAGCTGACTTGTTCCAAAGATGGATAGATCTAGCCGAAACTCCACAGACGTACGCAGGTCTTAGGGATGAAATGGTAAAAGACCACATTCTCGGGTCGTACAAATCAGATCTACTGATTCACTTAGCAATAAGGGAAAAATCTACGCTAGAGGAGATAGGCAACGCCGCCGATCGCTTTGATGACGCACATTCTCAATTCTCGAACGCACACGCGAACAACAAGTCTCGACCGAACGAACCGCAGACTCGAAAGGATAAGAAAAATGACGGGAAGGCACCTAATGAGCGTGATGATAAAACATCTAAACCCGACACTAAAAACAAGTCCGACAAACAGAAAGATAAAAAGAATCTTGCATGTTACACTTGTGGTGATAGTGGCCATTTTTCACGAACATGTCCTGAAAAGAAAACAGCTAAAGTTTATGCAGTAGAAAGTCATACACCTAAAACAGAAAAGTCGAATCGAACACCAGTACAGGCAAACGGTCACGATACAATCGCTTTGCTTGATACAGGGTGTGAGCTAGACGCTATTGTAAATGCATCATTAGTTAACCGTACCGACTACACAGGGGAGACAATCTCTGTCACCTTTGCAAACGGCGAACAAGACATTTTACCAGTAGCTGAAGTCTCGATTGTTTCAGACTTTGTAGAAGGAACAGTCAAAGCGGCAGTTATGGAAAACTCACCGCATGACGTGATCCTTGGTTGCAAGTATGTTTTGCCGTGCAAAAAACAAACTTCAACTGAACCACCACTGGTTAACGCTGTAACCAGAGCAGCGAGTAGTAAAGACAAATCTGTAACTGCACCGATGTCTGCCGCACCAGCCGTAGATAAAGCAACAGTTAGCGAGATTAAAATATTACAAGCTGAGGACGAAACACTAGACAAGTTACGCAGACAAGCTGTACTTGTTAGTGACGTCAACACTGACGATTCGAATAAGAAAGCGTGCATTATTCTGAAAAAGGGTTTATTGTACCGCTATTCGAAAGTGGGAGACGAATTTCGGAAACAATTAGTCGTTCCACAAACCAAACGAAATGACGTATTACGATTAGGTCATGAGAGTCTTTTTGGTGCACACATGGGTGTACAAAAAACAACTAGTCGTATTACAAGTGAGTTTTATTGGCCGGACATCACTGCCGATATCCGTAGATTCGTGTTAAGTTGCGACACATGCCAGAGAACACAGTCTAAAAATTCAATCAGACCCGCACCGTTAGGAGAGCCTGAACTGATCAGTGAACCCTACAAGCGCGTAGCATTGGATTTGATTGGGCCTATAATACCCACATCAACGAGAGGTAATCGATACGTGCTGACCACTATTGATTACGCAACAAGATTCGCCGACGCAGTACCATTGAAAAATATTGATACTGAAACTGTCGCCGAAGCCCTTTTCGGTCTTTGGAGTCGTGTTGGAATTCCTACTGAAATTTTGACGGATCAGGGGGGTCAATTCATAGGCAACGTAATGAAGGAAGTAAATCGTTTACTTTCCATCAAACATCTTACTTGCACACCATACCACCCCCAGGCAAATGGTCTGATTGAAAAATACAATGGGACATTAAAAACAGCACTTAAAAAGCTCGCCACAGATAAACCGAAAGACTGGGACAGATACATCCCTGCCCTACTATTTGCATATAGGGAGGTGCCACAATCTTCCACCGGGTTTTCACCATTTGAGCTACTTTACGGACGTACTGTACGCGGACCGATGATGATTTTGAAGGCACTTTGGACTGATGAAAAGACAGATGACGAAGTTAAAACAACTTATACATATGTCACTGACTTAAGAAACCGTCTTGAAACTATAGGCAAGATAGCACGGGAAAACTTGACGATAGCTCAGTCTAGACAGGCAGAATATTACAATAAGCACACCAAACCTAGAGAATTTGAAGTTAATGACAAAGTGTTACTGTTGCTTCCTGAAGCACATAACAAACTTCAGATGAAATGGAAAGGACCCTTTGTAGTTACCGCCAAGCTAGGGGGACTGAACTATAAGGTGCAGACAGGAAAGAGAGAGAAAATCTTTCATGTTAACCTACTCAAAAAGTACATAAGCCGTGAGGATCAAACCACTCAAGCTGATTTTGTCGTAGCGACGATAGTTACAGAGGACGAGGGGGAGACTGATTGCGTCACTGGTACTTTACCCAACTGTCCTTTACAGACAGAGGAGACTGTTAAAGACGTTAAGGTGAATGACGCCTTGACGGAAGGACAGAAAAAAGAAGTGAATAAATTGCTCAATGAGTTCTCATCTACTCTGACAGACAAACCAGGGTTGACAGACTTAATAGAATTTTCACTGAAGCTGACTGACAACAAACCGATACGTTTGAAGCCGTATCCGTTGCCACACGCTAAGATAGATGACGTTAGACGTGAGATTAAGACTATGTTAGATCTAGGGGTCATAGAGAAGACTGACAGTGCCTACGGATCACCCATCGTGTTGATTAAAAAACGTGATAACTCGTTCCGTTTTTGCGTAGACTACCGCAAACTCAATCAAGTGACAGAGTTTTGTGCCGAGCCTCTCCCTGATCCGGATCTCATCTTCACTAAGCTAGCTAACGCTCATTACTATACCAAAATAGATTTGTCACGCGGTTTTTGGCAAATCAAGGTCAAGGACACTGATCGACACATACTAGCTTTCACTACACCAGTAGGAAACTACACATGGAAAGTTATGCCTTTCGGAGTTTCAAACGCTCCAAGCATTTTTTCTAAGATGATGCGGTCATTGTTAGAACCACTGTACGGACGTGGAGTTGAGAACTTCATGGATGATTTAATTCTAGGCACCCAGACATGGGAGGAGCACTTGACACTCTTACGAGACGTGCTAGCCAGATTAAAGCAAGCCAACCTCACTGCCCGCCCTACGAAGTGTGAAATAGCACAATTCTCCTTAGACTTCTTGGGACATAAGTTGAGTCATGGAACTATGTCGCCAAGTGAAGCTAAGATAGCACAACTTAAGGACACTTCACAACCGCTAACAAAAACACAAGTTAGAAGTTTTCTTGGTCTTGCTAACTACTACAGAAAATTCGTACCAGATTTTAGTGCCATTGCATGTCCTCTGACTGACTTGACACGTAAGAATATGCCTACAAAAGTAGTGTGGACTGATGCATGCCAAAACGCTTTTGACACACTGAAATCTAGACTGACTTCAGATTTAGTTGTTAAACTGCCAGATCTGACAAAACCATTCTTGTTAAGGACTGATGCTAGCAACACAGGATTAGGAGCAGTGTTATTACAAGAACACAATGACACCAAACACCCAGTTGCATATGCAAGCCGTAAACTCACAACTACTGAACAGAAATATTCCACCAGTGAAAAGGAATGTCTTGCAATAGTTTGGGCCATAAAAAAGTTCGAAAACTATTTGTACGGAAAAACCTTTGTCATTGAGTGCGATCACCAGCCGTTGGCCTTTCTCGGACAGGCGCAATTTACGAACAGCCGTTTAATGCGTTGGTCTTTGTTTCTGACACAGTATGACGCAAATATTCATTACATCAAAGGGTCTTTGAATGTTGGCGCAGATTACATGAGTCGTGCTTGATGCCATCAAGTGCCGGTACTGATAGAATGTTGTTTAATCGATTAACTGAACCCTACGGATTCCTTCCTGTAAATATGAAATATAGTTGCACACTTTATTTCTAGGAATGTCGAAATTTTTTTTGTGTAAATTTTTCTTCATTGTGGACTTCTACATTTTATCATACATAATTTGTAGGAGGCATTTTATCTTTGGCAAGATAAACGCCTCAAAAGCAAGGGGGTGTCACAGTCTGATAAAATTGTCCGACTTCGTGACCCACTTGCCTTGTTTACTTCAAATTCGAATATTTGAAACCCTTGGCCCTTTGTTCCAAGCTTCCTTTTTCTAGGTGCTTCTAGAACAGGTCAAGATGTTATGTAACTTTAGGACCATTGTCCAGTTCTCGAACCAACTACATGCTTCGCGAACAGTCACGTGATACGCAATATACCTTTCTATATATGTACCCACACGCTTCCGCTCCCTCACTTCGAGCACATTTTAGCTAATTCCATCAGCTTACTCGGGTCGTGAGAGGCAGCCGGCGCCATAGAGAATCAAGGTACCCTTCGACTTCTCTCAAAGGTATCATTTTATTTAATAGTATTTGCCTATGTATTGTTTAAGTATGTATTTGTGCTATGTATTATATGATTTCCATATACACTTGAGCATGGTTCAGAGAAATAGCTGAAAACCTATATGTTACGGAATATAAATTTATTGTAACCATTTTTCCATTTCTGTACTTTAATTTATATTGTTTTAATTCACTAAGAGCCAGAATGCTGCGCTCGATATGAATTCTTCATGTAATTCAATTATTGCGTGTAATTTAAATTGTAAATTGTGAAGCGCTCTGTCGGCTTGAATTACCCCTTGTATGAACATTAATTTAACGTTGTATCTATTTTATTGCTTCATACGTCATGACTGTTAAATGGAACACATGTGAGACGATTATATTTTTTCTAAAATCTAATTGTAAGCGACGCGAAGTCGAAACTCTTTGTTCAGCGCATTTAATTGAGCCATGCCTAAGTAGGACCTGTTAGGTTGAGAATTATATCCAAACACGTTGCATCCACAGGTCGGCTCATGGTTCATGTTTCACCATGCCTCACCTGCATTAGCTTATTGGTGTAAGCGTGTCGAAATCCACTCTGAGGGCCATGCTGCAAAAATTCCAGTTCCTAGCCACTAACAAGGGACATCATTCCTTATGCACCACGTGTGTCGTTAAAGGGGGACTGAGGGAACGAATCAGCATGACTGAGTGTTGAGACCAAGGATACAAGAATAGAGCTAAGTGCAAAATCAAGTGTACAGATCTCAAAGGAACACTTTTCTGGCAATTTAGATTGACAAAAATCAGGCATAGGCGCGTAAAGACAGAGTGAAGACTATTCGCGTTGCATTCGATTTATTGTTAATTTGTTAAACTTTATTAAATCTTATTTTCTTTGTTAATACCTCTTAGTAGTTGATTTCTATGCACAATAGACCAATTAGATTAATTCTTAGATTTGAATGGGGGCGGATGAGCAGAAAGATTGATGACGAGTGCATATTAATTTAGAGGGACTTAACTGTTTTCAAATCTAGCTAAAAGTTCGCAGTTTATTAGTCTGTAAATTTGTCGTCTGAACTACAAGACGCACTTTTAATTAGTCAGATAATAAATTGAGCAACCAGTCTGCGTAGAATATGAGGGGAAGAATTAATTATATTTAAAGTCTTTTAATTATTCTAAGCAGGGTCTTTAAATAAATACTGGAAACGTAACACATACACACAATTCTTACCCGATCACGTCACAGGGTCACCAAATTTGTCACAGGCCGCCTATGTTGTAGTTGTCTGACTCGCTGGCCTCTCTCTCCTTCTCGGTCAAAAGGGTGGGTGGGTGTCAGGTCAGTTACCGTGACTTGCTGGATCACACCGAATGATTTAAGGTGTTATACAATCATTCTCACATGCAAATACCACGTTGGTCTTGTGGGGAAATATATTTATTTTGCCTGTGGGGTAAAGTGTGAAAATCAGCATGTATGTATGAATGCGGGATGAATGTATTGTGAGGGACGGACAGAATGGACAAACAAACAACCGTAGCACCGCACTTGCACCACAGAGAGAGAGAAAAACCCAACTCTTGACGAAGAGTTGAAAAAAGAAGAAATTTATTCTAATAACTTGGGGGTTAACTCTCTTGCACGGTGTTAGTCATTCATTCAAAAAATACATCCACTCAGCAAAATTCGTGGGATAGGGGGAAAAAGAAAGAAAGAAAGAACAATGGATATGATAAGTGAAATAAAATGACAAATAGAATTAATAACAGATCTGGCAGTGAAAACCGCAATACTATCAAATCATGTACGGAAAAGAGTGGTGATGACCGCAAATAGCAACACTAAAAAGAACCGCGGTGAAAACCATGATACTATATCAAATAGTATAAAAAATTACTAATACCAATCTATGGGTAAAAGCCCACTACAAAAGATAAACACAAAAATTATCTCCACTTAAATTAAATGTCTGTAAAAGAAAGTTTAGGGTAAATACCCTATATATCAATGTTTATATAAAGAAATGTCAATAATGTTTCAACAGAGTTCTAAATAAATAATAAACTATACTAACCTACCTAAATGAATGCACCCTGAATCACTTTAACCTATTTACTAATGTCAAAGAAAAGAAAACGCACGTCTGCGTGGCAAAAAAATAAACGTAGTGGTACTGGCCAATAAACTGATGAAAGAAAATCACGGTGATACCGCAGATATTGTACGTAGTACATATGACGAGTTGAGGTTGTAGAACCATCAGGCCTCATTGTAATAGCAGATAATGTACGTAGTACATATGACGAGTTGAGGTTGTAGAACCATCAGGCCTCGTTGACTGGCACACAGGCTGATGTACCCGGTGGCCCTTTCGCGTTGATAAACGCCGAAAGTATAACTCTAACTCCTCGCTGAAGAATAGCGGGCGAAGTTAAAAGATGGTTGGTATATTGATGAATGGTGGTGAATATCTTTCTCCCGGCCCACTCTTGTCCCGTCAGCACTTGGCGCAAAGTCACTGATGAAAAACCACTGTCCAGGTTTTGGGTCCAACGTATGATACTGGCATCCGATGCAGGTTACCATAAAAGAGTTGGGTGCGACAAAACACACCTCCAACACTGTATAATACGTGGAAGATATTCTAGCCTTTCTTCCCCAATTGTGACGAGAATAGAAAGACGGTCCGGACTCGGTGTAGGCAAACCATATAAGACCACACACCTCTCTGTAGTCCAGAACATACACACACACACTGATTCAAAATGGCCGGGTGAATCCTTTTATATTCTCTCCCTCCCAGAGAAAAAAAACTCATTAGTCATGACTGCTTAGGCTATTGTTCTTGGTTTTGGTGCATTCATTCTAGTGGTGCATTGACTAAAAATATAGTCCCTAACTAAATTTATATTTAAGGACTAAAACCTGACTAACTAACAACTTCTATCTATTGTTAAAATGACTATCCAACCTTAACATAAAAAGACATACAAGTGATTTTAATTATAAAAGTAAATTTACAAAGTAAGCGTTCACACTCTCTAACACTCTGACAAAGCATGAACATTGTACCACTCGCTCATTAATACATTGAAAAATGTACAGAAAATAAGCCAAAAGCCCTGATGGCAATTGGGAACAAACTTGCTGTCAGCACATTTAATTAACCTTTCACCCTAACCTGCAGGTGAACTCTGAGAGCGGTCCCCATTGGGTCACGTATGGGCAAGGGGGAGACAATTCACAGGGACAAAATTTTCTGACTACCCCCACCCACTCCCGTGACATTCGCCAACCTAAGCACGATTCGTATTTAAATGCACTGAGTTAGAAATTCGACCAACGCGTCGTTTACAATTTATATTTGAAGATATAAATGATTTCACGTATGTTACATTTAACCATACATGACGTACGAATTAACAAATATTTACAACGTTAAAATTTAGAATTCATACAAAGAAACAATTCAAATCACGCAAAGCGCTTCACAATTTAACATTAAAATTACACGCGATAATTTGAATTACAATGGAAATTCATGTCGGGCACAGACGCTCCTGGTACTAGTGAATTTAAAGTTATATAAATTAAAGTTACAATGAAAAAGAGTTACAATGATTTATATACAATAACTTATAGGTTTTGTCATTTACAAGCGAACACGTGCTTAGGCTAAAAGGTAGCAATAAGTAGCACAAATTTACATACATGGTTCAAAATGCAAGATACAATTAATAAATGCAATACCTTTGCAAGAAGTGGACGTGTTATCTTCAAAGCAAAATAGTGTCAGTTTTCCTCTATCGACTCATGAATATGCGGCTGTACAGGTACACGGTACGACTGTCGCCGTTTCTGGATCGGAGCGAAGAATTGGCGCGTGATACTGTATTTATTAAAATGCATAGAACGCGTCACATGACGGATCACGTGGTATGTAGTTGGTTCGAGAAGCTGGACACTGGCCTGAAGTTACATAACGTCCTGACCTCTTTGCTAGAAGCTTCTCGATACTGATGTATCATGGGAGAACTTTAACAAAGGAGTTTTCAAAATTTGATTTTTGAAAACAGCAAGTGGGTTAAGAAGTCATGACACAGATTTTATCAGACTCGTAACAATGTGTATTTATTTCTGGTGTTAGGAGAATCCGCCTTGTAACTCGAACTAGTACTTTCAATCAATTTGTTTATACAAAAACACAATATTATTTCAAACATACGTTAACATTTACATCTTGTTCTGTTGACACGGTAGCTTACAAACAATGCAAAAATAGCAAACAAAAATGAAACTATTACAAAAGAAAATTATGGGAAAAACTCTACTAGTTACATTTATTATGCTGTTATTAGGAGGTTGGGGAAGAGAAAGAAATATTGGCAAAGATGAATTTGATGGTTATTCCATTCCTCGAATACATACATGTAAAGAATTCAAGTAGTTTAAATATTGATACTTACTGCTGTCGACATTTCTGCGCCTACAAAACGTGCTTTCATAGGTCAGAGCCGGGTTCAAATAGTCATCCAAGCAGTTTATTAAACAGTCCCATGTGATGTTGTGACTCACAGCACCGATAAACGTATACTTCAAAGTGTAATGAGTATTGTTTTCTTTTACACAGCCACAGCCTTCTGTGTTTGGATTGAAATAACACTGGGAAACATCCATAATTCTACATAAAGGTGTATATGCAAGTTCATCATAGCTCACTCGAAAATAAGCTTCCTGAACTGGAGGTGCACATTTTAAAGAATAACTTGTTGACACAGTGCAAGTTAGATTTATCTGTTTGCTATCGAACAAATCGTACTCAGGGCAGGTCAGGAGGATGTCTTGACCTGGAAACATATAAAAGAAGTTATAAATTTCATTGGGTTTTGTAGGTAGAAGAGAAAATAATTGTTGAAATTAGCGAAACCCGGCAGCACATTCTGTTTAATTTAATATACATGTTCGGATAACTATTGTTTATGTTTCTCTCTACATATGTATATATAATGAAAATATAATTAAAGCTCAACTCTGGCTTCAATACAAATTGCAGTATAAGTCTATTAGAGAATAGAAATTGAGTTATTAAATGTATGTGACCTGGATTAGGCACTGCTTCAGCAGTCTTTCAAATGCTTTTGCAAGAATGTCATTGTGTCAGCTCCCACAAATGTTCCTCTTGCCTTTGTAACAATGCAGAAATGTCAAAATGCCCTCACTCAGCAAGTGTTCCACCCACTGGAATCTTTGACATGGTGCTACATTCTCGACTGTCTCCTCCTGTGTCACTCCTTCATGTAGGACACTATTCCTGCAATTCTGGTAACTTAATTGCACCGTAATTCTCCAAAATGTAGCCAGCTTATTTTGCTCTGATACAACATTAGTGCACAGCATAACCCGTTATGCTTATACAACTGCAACACACTCTGCATGTTTCCCGTGCTTCCCCGGTCACTCAAATCACAACCAATGAACAATGAAATTTGAACTTGGGACTCAGACTCTAGACTCAGAAGTCAAGGTTGAACTCACACTCTCAGGGTGAAACTCAGTCCCAAAAATGGCAATTGATCACTACAATAAAGATCTGCTGCATGTGCTGTTCAGGCATAAGTGATGGATAAATCTTCTAGAAACAGAGTATTAACTGGCGGAGGAGTTCGGGACATTGATGTGTCTTTCGATGGCACCTGTATGACACGACGACACTCTTCGAACATTGCAGCAGCTGTTGTGGTGGATGCCAGACTTGCAGAGTGTTGGACACTGGTGTGGAAAGCAAAGTGTGCAAAAGTACTGGAACAAGCACGACCCTGCTAGTTCTAGATATCAAGCATGGGTGGAAACATATGAGCGTTATCTCATGAAGATAGTGCAGGGAGGAATGGAAAGTGAAATTGCAAGTGATGCATTTTCTTCCTCTGTAGAGAGGTACAGTTTGAGGTACAACAGATGCATCGGAGATGGTGATACTAATTGTTTTATAAAATATTTTTGATGATATTCCATATGGTGATGAGCGTCATATTGTAAATATAGAATGCATGGGATACATCCAAAAAAGGAATGGCACACGACCCGGAATCTAAAAGAAAAGTGTGTGATTCGGAGCTAGACTGTTGTCGAATGGTAAACCCGTTGGTGGAAGAGGAAGACTAACAAATCAGCAGATTGGCAAAATTCATGCCTAGTATGGGAATGCCATAAAAATAATCTTTTATGCATGATGGAAGCTGTGTGGGCTATTCACTTCCACAAGGGTTCAAGTGATAAAAACCCTGACCATAAATGTTGACATGCTTCTTAGTGCACATACAAAACACCTGAGGCAAGAAATGACACAGCAAACTACAAAATCAAGAACAACTTACCACCAGCAGTTAAGGATGAGCTCAAGCCAACTTTCAAAGGCTTAACTAAGACACATCTCTTCGAAAAGTGCCTTAAGGGGTACACCCAAATCATAAACGAGAGTTTGAATCATCTAATTTGAAAATGTTGCCCCAAGAGAGAAGTCATGGACTCAAAACAGTTGAGACTGCAGTGTCTTAGCTGCGTGCTTGTACAGTTCTGATTGTGCACCCCTTGGTGACATATTGCGAAGACTGGACATTGTGCCCCGTTGTTTCACGAAATGGTTCTTCGCAGACTGTGATTCACTGCAGGTCATCACAGTTCAGATAGAGGGTCTGCAAGCAACAACAGAGTGGAGAACGAGGAGGCAGAGGATGCCAGGGCTGCACGAAGATCAAGCAGAAAGGGAAGGTCAGCCTTACCTTGCTGTAGCTCATTGAATCATACTGTAAGTAAGTAATCCATTTTAGCGGTCTTTTTCTTCTTCGAAAAACGACTTTTAGTTCATGCAATATTTCGGGAATGGACGTAACATTAAATATATATGTGGACACTATCTAAGCTTTGAATACTACACGTGGCTTTGAGAACATTTATGAATTAATGGGAGAAGAAAGGACTATAGCATGATTGACACATACACAAACAGATACACGCGTACAATGGTACCAAGAACACATGCTGTTCGAACGCATTATATTGCAAAGGGTGGGTGGACAAAAACGAGTGTGTCGAACACCAATGAACATTAGAAAATAATGTATGGGAGCCACACTACGAGAACGGTCTCTTTCATGGTATTTGAATGGTAATGGTAATAGTAATAGTGCATGCAAAGATAGAATTTAGCATGAACATCTTTTGAACACATTATCCTATTTATATACTCCCTTTCAAGGGAGGGAATATTTGACCATTACGAATTCTCGGAAATTGCAGAAATATATTACTCATTCGTACTCTAAGCCATCTGTAAAACAAGCAAAGGAAAAGAGTGGTCAGGAAACATCTCTTGCAATGTTTCACTTTCCATTTTCACTTTCCGTTTTCAATTTCACTTGCTGTTTTAAATTTTTTTAAAAAAAGCTCTACATTAGAGTAGTAGAAACAACCCACTATCAGCACTTTTTACGATAACAATTAGATAAAAACGTACTTACAATATCCAAAGAAAAGTTTGATCAGTACAAGAAATCCTCCGTACAAAATCATGCTGGCCATCATAATTTCTCTCTTGTACTTATTTCGTTTTATTCTAGGGAACTGGAATAACTGTTTACGATCATTAGCTTTTTACTAAAACAGGAAATGATGTGACCCACAGCTTCTACGTCATCCTGACTGAAGCCCGCCCTATCCGGTCTATTGAATTAATAGTATGCTTAAGATGACATTAACTATATGCGAGAGGATCACGCTTGCATTTCACTTTAGCTTGGTGACATAATAAAAGCCAGTTATCTCCCTTAATGGCATTTGTGCTTTACATAAATGAAAATGGCTTTAAAATGAGATAGTAATAGTTTTCCTACTATGACATAGTAAATGTGTTCCTCATTTTATAATTTAAGTGTATATAGTTTACTAAATTGACTGAGTGACATGACCATTTAAAAGTGCTTGAGTTGAAGTAAACAGCCTGAGGCTAAAATATTCTAGATTTGCTGACCTAATAGAAACTGAGTGAGCAGTTTTCTATTTTCCAATGATTATTATTTAGTTGAACGAGATTAGTGAATCTGCAGAGATTAAGGAGTTACTTGTAGAGAATTTTGCTGTCTATTCACTTTGAATTCGAGTGTCAAAGAGAGAAGTCCGACTGAAAGGCAGTCATTAGCTTGGTGGTGATTTTAATAGACTAATTGAGAGAGAGTGGACCTAGAAACATTTCATGCATTTTACTATTTATATGTTATATTTTGTTTATCTAGAGATGTACTATATGAGTTAACTTTTATTACTACAAAAGTTTGAATTAAGCTGCACACATGTAGTGAGTTAGTATATGACATTTCTTTATAAGCTGTATTTATTTACCACGTGTGCATCGTGTTAATAATTATTATTGTTGCAGGAAATTGTAAGTCTGAGAATAGAGTATAAGATAGAATGGAATTATATTGTGCTAATGAGGAAACTTAGGCTTGTTCTTTAATTATCTGTTACAGTGAGCAAGAACCTTTTTTCCTTACTTTTTTGGAATTGAGTTGAGTTGGAGTCTTGAGTAGAGTTTAAGTCGATTTCAAGCTTCAAGTCTCAAGGTTACAGTAGCCCTTTATGCATTCTCTAGTTAAGTTGTGTGACTTGGTGACGGAACATCTGTTGTGGTGTGTGTAAACATAAGGGAGTATGCTACACACCTACTTTGATGTACCTAAAGAAAGGCTGCTAAGTACATCAGTCCAGTAAAATTACCAGAACCATTGTGATTGTGTTCTGCTCGAGAAAAATGACTGGCGTTGTAAACATTTTCTCTCGCCCACAGCATTAAAACATACATTTACTGTCACACAATATGTTCCTAGAAGGAAAACTCTTTATCAAAGAAGACAAATCTGTCTTTAATCTAAATTTAGGGATCCCACATCCATAGTTCAAACATTTGTAGAAATACATTTATAACACATCAATAGTAAAAACCAATTCTCTCTTAACCAGTCAGTTAATTCACCATTAAGCTAACGGACACCTTTCATGACCAGACTTCGTGACACTTCCAATTCAAGTGATAAGGCAATAGATTTCTCTGAAGCAGGTCAACTTTTAATTTCAGCCATTGGCTGGTCTCGTTCTCTTAAATCATAACGATTGGATTATAAGACTTACTCGTCCAGTAGAACTAGTTTGCATTAAATTATAAAATTAAATTAAATTAAATTAATTAGTCATTTCTAGCACATTCTTAACTCGGGTTGTTTACTTCCAACTCTGACACTTACAAAATTGCCATCATAAAGAGTGTCCAAGGTCGGGTTACTCTGACAATTTAACAATTTATATAACAATTAAATTTTATAAATAGGAATAGGCAAATTTACTCCGCCATAACAGTTTTTATTGATAATTAAATATTAAAAGAAAATTTTCAGTTTATTTTATTTATAAATTTCAATAAAGCACAGTTGTCGCCACTATACCTGGGGTGACTTTGTAATAATGAATTATATCAAGTATGTGTAATTATTTATGATACAAGACATCTACATGTGCCGATGCAGAGTATGGGTCACTGGTTGTTTGTGCATATCTGCAAATGTTACGCCGATATACTGGTGCATCGCCAAGTTTGGCTCCGCCCCCCACTCAGATCTGACCAATTACTTAGCGCTAATGCGCACATGTCATTCAAATTACAATAACGTTCAATTTAAATGCAACAATGAAAATTTTATATATAAAATATATTGGAAAATTCTCCATCATACAACAATATTGTGGTTGGTTGGTTGGTTTGAGCTTAAGGATGAGTGTTTCTGAATGGTTTTCTGAGAGATACAATTTTGTATTATATACATTTTGAGAATGTTCTAAATGAAATGTTTATGCTAATTTGAAAGAATGAATTGGGAGTGGAGCAAATCTTACTTAGTCAACAATTTTTCTTTTTAAGCAAATAAGTATTAATTAAAAATTCTCTCAAAAAGAATTGTATTGTGAGCATGGATAAGTTAGCAATATTAAGTAAAATAATTTAAAATATTTAAAATAATTTTAAATCAATTCCAATGGACAAAGTAAATGTGAGGTGTACTCAATGACCTATTTAGAGCACAATGCCCACGTAACTGCCTTGATAAAGCTGAAAAGGGAGGATACCACACCTGAAAATAAAGAAAGCTAAGTCAACACAGTTATCGTTCCTTGAATTTCCTTTGTTAGTAGGAAATTCGTGACCATAGCTGTACCCAGAAAGGCCAGTATTTCCTTAATAAGCAAAAGTCAGATACCTCGAGCACTGAGTATGCCGACGTCCCAGACACGACGTCGTTCCTGGAATCATGATAGTTCCTTATTGTTGAGCGTGACACAGACTTTGTCTTGATAGCCAGCATCATAGTTTGCACATTCCATTCCTTAAATATGGGCGTGCACTCAATTTGGACTTGTCTCGTCATAATTTGGTTCCATCGTCAAACATAAGGGTTAGCTACCCTTCTGTTATGATTAAAGTACGATTCGCTAAAAGTGTTTGAGGAAAAAAATCTGCTAACAATTTACAATGAACAATAATTAATACACATTTCCAAAAGAATATAATAACAGATTATTATTCAGATAAGAAATCATAAAATGAGAGTGTCCTTATCAACATGGTTAGATTTTCTAGACTCAGAATATTTTCTACATTTTTTGAACGATATCTAAACGATTGGCGAGGCATGTCATCGAATACATACAAAAAATCAAACTAGCAAACTAACAAAACAAAGCTCGTTGAAAAAAGTCAAACAAGCAGAACAGTAGGAAAGATATGCACTGTGAAAGTAACACTGTGTAATCATTCTAACCCATGAACCTTCCACACAGATCGAATGCATTTCCATCTAATGTTTATATTTGCATATTTCTACTAATTTACATTAAAAGGCACTTCTATTCGATATAGTTTTTTTTTTATTACAGTTGTACACAAAGAGTAATAATTAAAATACAGTATTGAAGTATATTGATTAAATTCAGCCCCCTCCACTTACTAATTTAAGTTTGTAGTTTTGTATGTAAGTAAATATTCATGGAAATAACTGTTTTGCGTAAGAAAACCGACTCCTATAAAACCAATAGCATGTGGATTCGTTCTTATGACCTATTAATTATAATATAAGAAACAACAAGAACACAAATACTTTGAATATATATATTCAGGTACCGTAATTTGTTTTCCTGTGTTTAATTTCAGTTCACGAGCAGACACCGGGTATGAACTTTTTTCTTTAAAATCGTTGTGAATGTAATTTGAAAAGGAAATGAAATATTAATTTAATAGTATTATAATTACATAATACTGTTTAATATTTAATTGTAAGAAATATACTGTATGTATTTTAGTAAGAATCACTTATTTCAGTTTGTAAAGGGTGCAATTGGTGTTCTTTTGTCCTCGACTTACTATTGCATTTACTTTTAGTAATACTGGTACTTAATACTTTCGACCTAGTGATTACATAACGTAGTCAACCTTCTGCTAATTATCAGTTAGTAGTTACATCCTTACAACTTACAACATAATTATCTATCACTTACTTAATATTTGCATATTTTATATAATTTACTAATTAGTTTGCTGAAGATTGCTTTCCTGCTTAATTTTATACCATCGTATTAATTTATTACATCTGTTTTATTATTTAATCACTAGTCACTGTGTGATGAGCAACACCACTTAATTAATGGATATTATTATAATTAATTACTGAATTATCTAAAACTAATTACAGGTAATGAGGATATCAATTCATTTATTTTTATTAATGAGAATCCAGCAGACACTACTCATATATCTTCACTTGGCGGATAAACGAGTCATGTGAACATTTTATCCTCTTCCACAACACCAAACAACATTTACATTCACACAATATTTCTGTGAGTGGAGACATTCTAACTAAAGGAGAAGAACACCCGTCTTTAATCTATATTTAGCAAACCCCCATCCACCCAATTTCTTCTACAGCTTTATTGTTTGCATGAGAATGTCAGTAAATTTAACAGTAAATTTATTAAATCAACATTCAAATATACATATGACAAATGCAATGAAATAGTTTACTTGACATTAGTATTTCCACGAAATCACATTCGGAAAAGTTTATAATTACACATCACATCATACATCACATCATACATCACATCACACATCACATCATACATCACATCATACATCACATCATACATCACATCATACATCACATCATACATACAATTAAAATATATGTCAATACAGATCACAGGTTAGTTCTCTCAGACAATAGAAATTGAGTTATAGGAGGTAGATGATTATAGTCTTTTACCTGACCTGGATCAAGCACTGCTTCAACAGTTTTTCACTTGCTTTTGCAACAATGTCAAAATGTCGCAATGTCTGTGTCAAAATGTCTACCACTCTACCTCCATTCATATGGAAAACACTGATGTGCTATGTTCCTCTTGAAAACAATTTGAACACACTCCTCAAGCAGAAGATGCTTATAGTAATTCTGGTAACCTCACCATACTAGACATTCCTGATGTATTCAGCATAATTTGGCATAATATATCAAAAGTGTAGAGCAGATTCCCGTACGCTTAGACACACACCACAACCGATTTTCCCATGTATTCCAAGTCATTGCTATTTATAACCAGTAGATTCAATAAGCATGTGAAAAATAGGCAACTGCAAAGGCTACCTCCTCACCGCAAAATATAATTATAGAGCAAACCCAAGTTTCCAATGTAATAAGTATAACTCCATCATATCTTATATTGCATTCTCAACTTACAATTTCCTGCAACAGTACTCATTAGCCGGATACTTGCACGTGTCAAAAATAAATAAAGCACATCAAAACAATGTCAAATGCAAACACACCAAATGCGAGCAGCGTAATTCTAATATTTGTAGAAATAAAATTAATATCACATAGTGTATCTCTACAAAGGTACAACCTATCAATTTCAAACTTACATGAAATATTTCTAAGTCCAATCTCTCTCAATCAGTGATTCAGTTTACTCACCATCAATCTAATAACCACCTTTCAAAACTTGACTTTCTTATTTCCATTCCAAAGTGATTTGACAGAATAATTTTCTACACGCAAGCAAACCTTTTTAATCCCAGCTCATTGTATAGTCTCGTTCTCGATTATTATAACCATTAGATAAGAAAAAGAAATATTCATTCAATTTGCATTAAATCAGCAAATCTAATGAGACACTTTCAGAAATACCGTCATAAGTAGTGCCCAAGGTTGGGTTACTGACAATTTAGCAACTTATAACAATTAAATTTATAAAAATAGGGAGATCCATATTTACTATGCCAAACACTGTTTATTTTCTTAACACATTCAAAAACTTATAAACACTCACTACATGATACTACCATCTTATTTTTAACTTACTTTTGTCTTCTGCAGTATTTATTGAATAGTGATTATGCATATACATTTTCCTTATTTACTTAATCCATTCAAATTTACTTTATTTTACTACTTTTAAACTGCTTCCTACTTACTGTGTAGGTGCGTACGCTCACGCACGCACATAGATAACATAATAATGCAAGAAATTAATATTATATTTTCCTGTTTTCAGAGCACCATAGCAATGGAGGAAATATCATTTCACTTGATTGGATATGGATCACCATACGTCTGATTATTTTATGCCTTCATAATATATTAGACATTAAGAGTGGATATCAATGAATATTTCAAAGTGAGAACTTACGATCATTATATATTAAATGATTTATAAGTGAACTGATGTTTTTTTCTCTGTATTATTGCTATTGTTAGTATTAATCTTTTTTCCGCGACTTCTGTTAGACTGTCGGTTGTGATCCAAGGTCTCGATATCTTACCAAGATTCTGGTAGATCCAAGGTTTTACGGGGGATTTGGGCATTTCCGATGAGTGCTGCTTTGAGAGAGAGATCTGTCATATTCACAATTTTACACACACATACACACACACACACACACAGACACACAGACACACACACACACGCACGCACGCACGCACACAAACACGGCACAAATTGTTAAGTTTGAAGCAAGGATGTTAATGCCCGTTCCGCCCTGTATCTCAGTGCTTAAGAACAATGGAAATTAAAGTAAATACAATATTCAATCATTAATAACAATAATCCCCGACGTACACTCTAGCAGTTTGCCTTGTGGTGGGGTTGTGATTGTGAATGTACTTAAGTCTACAATGTCTAAGACCCACTTTCTTATAAGAATGCAAAACGTACGACGGAAAATGGGTCAGTTTAAAAAAAGAAATAGAGAAAAATGAAATAAAAAGTCTTGAATATAAACAGTAAATTTAAAAATAAATTCATATATTAAAAGACCCAAGGGAATGTGCAGAATGCAATCCGACTTTTACTCTCTTAACATAATGCTTATTAAAGGTAAGCAAGGCACACAATTGTAAATGCATGCAAATGTAAATTGTCTGATTTTAAATCAGTAAAGTCTTAGAAGCTTAATACAAACATATCTACTTCGTGCAATAACTATTGAGTTTCTAAAAAAAACTTTATTCCAAATATACACTTTAAATGAATTTTTAAAAAATAGCTTTGTATTCTACACAGCTGAATTAATTAGATTATATATACTAAGTGTATATGTTAAAACAAACAATTCACAAAAGATATTAATAATCTCAAATATAGCATACAACAAAGAACTCGTACAAATACTCAACTACAACACATACACTTTCTGATTAATAGTGAGCATTTACATTCTAATAAAGTAAACGCATTTAAATCTGACTACAAACTCGTCTTGTAGTAATTTAGATATCATGGATCTACCCCTACTTATAACTATTTGGACTATTTACGAGAACAATCAAACATTTTACTTTCAAAGGACGTCTTTGTTTCTCTCTGGCCTCATTATTCTACGTTCTCACATTCTAATCCTGATCGACCAGATCCTGTAAGGAAGTAACTGAATATTAGCCCTCACTAAACAGGATAGAATTTGTGTAAGTCTTTGCCTGGGACCGGCGATAGATCACTCGAAATAAATGTATGCAGGATGCGTGTTTGCGATAAAATTCAACAACTCAAAAGAGAAAGATGTGTTCTTATCATTTCATTTGGCAAGAATATGAGTAGAAAATATGTAGTTATGACGGTTGTCGCACAAGAAAAGAATTTATGATCATTTCAATATTGTCCAGTAATGGTCGATCATTTTGAAAGTTTGAATTTGACCTTCAGTCAGAAGTCGTTGTAATGAATGATAAAGTGTGTTTTCGTTAGGCATTAGCTGAATACCATGTAGCGACTAGTGCTCACAGTATTACGTTTGAATATTTGCAAGAGATTCAATATTTTTGGTTTAAATAAATATTGATGAACTAAATAAGATTTAGAAAACTGGCTTTATTAAGTGTTGTAAAATGGTCCCAGTTATAAAAAATCATGTGTATATTATCCATCAGTGTGTATGTGTGTGTGCGTGCGTGTATATCATATATATTTTCATAATTGTATCAACTTTAATATTTATTATTAGATAAAATGTATTGGATCGAATGGGCTCTATTTTAACCTTTCTCGCACATATTCACTATTCAATCTAAATAATACAGTGCAATAATACATCAACAAATACCACTTTCTAGGCGATAGTTTTGGAAAGTGTGTTAAAACAATCCGGTAAACAAAAAAACACATCGAAATTCTAACATAATTCTTTCTTAAAACTGTTATATAAAGTGTAACATGTTACATTGTTATGAAAAGTACGAGTAGCAAGCAGTTCATTATACTCAAGCATTACAACATATATGTAAAATGTGCGTTAGACAAAAGTGACAAAAATAATATAGTATATAATATATATAATAATGTAGTCCTATGTCGTAAGCAAACACCGAACAGGAATTGCATGTGCATAGGAAGAGCATACAAGCTGGAACAATTTCAGTGTAATATTATCATCTGTTAAATCAGTATTAGAATTCATTAAGTTGACGTGAGATGGTTACTAATCAGATCTATCTATATATTGAAATGAAATTAATTAAACCGTCTTTAAAATGTACATGAATTATATGAAGAAACATGAAATATTACATCATATAAACTATTTTTAAATATGTATCAATTCATCGCATCAAAACACACGGATAATGTTAATAGAAGGAAATAATTAACCCTACGTACTAGAAGTAAAACGTTTAAAATGGTAGATACTTGTTTGATGCTAATATCGCTATTAATTAAGATTTTTTAAAATAATAATCAGTAAATATAATATTTGTAAAGTAAATATGTTTATTAATAGAATCATAAAGAAAGTGAACTACTAATATGTAATTAAGAATATACTGCTAGTGTTTATTAGACGTCCATTACTGTAGAATTGAGTGAGGCGGTTAGTGTTGTATCCGGTGTGTGAGTTGTTGGAACAACAAAAGCTGATTAACACATATTATAAGTAGACTGTCATGAAAATTATAACTTTAGGAGTCAGAATAGTCTATTAAACTCATAATGTCCATAAATATAAGCAAATCATTCTGCGAGATTTTTGCACGCAGTGTGAATACTTCCAGGAAGTCTGTGTTAAAATAGAAATTAAATGTACTTCTATATTGCAATTTGACTGCTTAAGGATTCTGGGCGACAACATGTGCCAAATTCTATACAGATTTTTCCTTGTAGACAGTTTGGTTATCTATTTAAGAAATTTTCTGAACATCCTCATAGATCACTATCACACTAATATATGATTATAATGTGGGTTTCTTTTACTTTCTGTTAAACCAGGCTTCCACAGAAGGGTTATAGTCGATTGGGATCTGCCACTATGAAATACACTTTATTTAGTAAGAATCGCAGTCAATCTTAATAAAACTGACCCATATCTCTTGCAAAACGACACTGACCTTCACAAAATGCTAATACACTGGACAAATAATATATTACTGGAACTGTGCATGACATTTGGGTTTTTTCCCCCCATTGAACACAGCCGAAGAGGAATATATTCCATATTCGCTTGCTTGATGCTCAGATGAACAGCAACGATTTAAACTGGGTGGACTATACATTATGGAAGGAAACATATTAACGTAGACGTGCCTGTACGACGTTTTCATCGTATGCAAGTAATCTTTCATTTCTGGATGTGTTTCGTAAATTTCTTACACTAGTCGAAGACATACGTATGGAATATATATTTTATAATGTAATTCCCACACTTATACAGTTACTTAAATAAAGAAATAAATTTCAGAAGTTCCGCTATATATGAATTATGTAACTTGATTACTCGCATCATTTGAATCCATATACTCCTGTTAAGTATTTGGAAGGATATCATTGCTTTATATTATAAATATTGCGTCTGGTAGGAATAAGATAAAACATCACTGCAAAGCTCCTTGGTACTCATGTCCTGGTACTTTCTATAGGCTAATGTGCTGAAATACACCCTCATAATCATGTGTCTGAAAGTAGACAGTAGAAAGTACTTTTTTCCTGGCACAATTCTGTGCAGTGCACTTGCACGGACGGTCAAAGTTGTCCTTGATTGTCTAGTGTTGACTGCCACATTCTGAGTGTTCCTTAAAGGATATATATATCATTATCTTGATTTGAATACAATCACTAAAAATAAATAGTATTTTATTACAATTTAACAATCAATAATAGACACACACACACACACACACACGCACGCACGCACGCACGCACGCACGCACGCACGCACACACACACTTTATCGCTATAAAATTAAAGCACATATTATTCTTATGATATCTCATTTTAAGATTTATCTCTAAAATATTGCATGATTCAAATGATCTCACATGCAAACTGTTTATTTGCGAATTATAATTCCATTGGATATTCTTTGCTGTAAATATATTCCATCGGAAGCGATGAATGTGTGTGAAAAATACATTTGTACCTACTTTTAAAACAGTTTAAATGTGTTTCTCGCTAAGTAAACTTTATAAAGTTCAATTGAATTGCTTGTACGCATCCACACACTCCCACACTTACCGGTGCACACGCATACACAAAATTTATACACGCACACTCATCGTATAGTGACATAATCATATTTATAATGAATATAATTTATTCCTTCAAAAAATATATATGTGTGTGTATCAGGAAAATAGGTATCAGACAAAAGAGTTCAATAATGGAAATGGTATGTTTCGTAACATTTTTCTCCTCTGTCCATATGTTCATGCAAACAGCTAACTATCTACGAATTACCGCGAAATGTATCGACCTTACCTTTCCTTGGAAACTCACACGATGTCTGTGAAAGATTTAAAAGTGTAAAGTCAACTTTTAACTTTTAATATGTGCATGCACGCACACCATCACATATATTTATGTTAGCATGTGTGTGAATGCATGTGCGTCGATGTTTGAGCTGCTAACAACTATAAGTACACATTTGCATATAGGAGCACTGTGAGCACAACAGCGCCGAAAAGCATTCACAACTACAAAAGAAAAGACATAATTCGGCTCTCACATAAAGGTGATTACACAGTTTTGCAATAAATAATCTCCAATTTTCTCTCCAGTTTATTCAATTCTAAACAGTTTCAGTCAAAGTATCATACATTTCAATATCGGATTACAATTATTGTTGACATTGGCGAATCTTTCACATAATCCATAATTACACCACTACAACATCTTTAAAAATTGTGTAAAGCATACATTTAAAAAAATGACCGGTCTACACAAAATAACGTTTTGAATACCACAACATTTGACTTATTATTCTGTTGGTCATAAATAAACTAATTTATTGGATCAATGAAATTTACTTACCTCTATTGTTGAATATGGCAGAGTATATCTATAGATGTTTCCTTTCCCTTTCTATTTGAATCTCACTGTTTTCTTTCTTCTTACTCTTTCGTCATCTCATCATCATTTGTATCAGGACTCGTTTATCCTGCACATTTGGGATAGTTTTGCTGTTACACTCAGGAATGACACGGACGTTCATTAAAACAGAAAAAGAGCATATAGGTAACCTTTGTAAGAGTTTTAAAATATTCTTTCGTTGGTGTTGACCGAATTGATATAGACACTTTTCAAACAAGTTTTAAAATATGTCCCCCACCTCATTCCCTGGTTTTCACATATTTTGAAGTCACATAAAATCTATTATACCTTTCTTCATTATGAAACGTATATTAAGTATTTACGTAAGCAATTAAAAAGTACTCACCCAACATATACAGAAAACTGAATTGAAAAAAATAATCTCTTGTATAAAATATTCTCAATATAAAAACGAATCATGCTTTGATTACATTCAAATAAATTACTGATTACTGATGATGATGATGTTGTTGTTGATGATGATGATGATGATGATGATGACAATAATAATGATTATGACGATTTCAAATAAACCGACGATGATCAAGATGCTGCTGCTGCTATCAAATGATTAAAATGTATCGAAATGGGAAGAAATGATACACAACACAAATTACACAAACGTACTTCATATAAAGAACACATAAAATTAACCTATTTAATATAATCAATTATAAGTTTGAGATTTACTAATACTAATAATATATATAATGAAAACTAATGATGTTGATGATGATTATGGGGGTAATTATGACGACAATGGTGATAATGATGATTGTGGTCGTGGTGGTGGTGGTGGTAACGACACATGTGGTAAGGTGTCTACTCTAATTGCCAATATCAAAAAGGACAAAGCATATATCACTATTGAATCAGTCAGTAGCAACTTAGGTATATCTAAGTTTAAACAAGACATACGATCATTTATTAAGAGTGGCATAATGGAAAATGATAAGAATAAAGTATCTATCAGAACCCCATTATTGAAACATCCAACTTCAAACTATGAATCTAATTAAAAACCTCGCATCTGAACTCATCTAGATTTCACGCCTTGCAGTACAATGATGATCTATGAATTATAAAATGTTAATAAAGAAATTTAAGTAAAGAAACTGCTTAATGCATGTTTTAATTCGAATAAATTATTTGCAAATATAGAGAGTAGAATACATTTATTCCAGTTCATGTAATGAGTGATACATACACACCAAAAATATGTCTGCTGTCATTATTCAGAGTTAGTACACCCATAGTACTTGGACTCCAGTCTGACCTGTTCTCACTGGCACAGATAAGTGACGTTTATATTGCGCAATTTCCCAATATCCGTCAGTGAGCAGATTTCAGTTTTGATAATAATGTGTTCATTGAAGCAACATTTAAACATCTCACATTTGCACACATTTTCATACACATATATGAAAGACGTTCACTTACAAAGAGTGTTGTCGCCTGCACAATCTGTGTCTAAATTTCACATTCCGTATAGTCAGAAATTAAGATTCCGATTCCGATCCGTGCTTTTACTCTTAGATCCAAATTTCTCTACTGTATTACTCAGCGATTGATAATTTTATGGAGACAGGAATTACATAAATGTAAGTATTTACGTAAGCAATCAATGATTTGTGAATGCTTCAGTCAGACTTTGTTTTTTTACCGGCATGTTTTATTTAAACATCGAAACATTCATAATGAATATAACGTAATACCATAACTTCATATATAGTTCTTATTTATATTAATTTGGATTTAATTATCTAAACAAAATTCGTATTTCATAAGTGATAGTTAAGTAATGAGGAAGAGATAAGCAATAAGGCAATGTAAAATGAAGTTAATAGTCAGTAAAAAGATCAGGTCTTAATTAGGTAAAGCGTCAATAAGCTATATAAAATCTGTAGAAAATAAGCAGTAAAGAAATTAGAGAAAACATTATATGCAGTAACTATATTATTAACACTAAAAGAAGTAGTTAATGATTAACAGGGAAAAGGGTTTCAAGCAAAGTTTAAGCAAATGAGAAGTAAAATACATACCGGGTCTTCGAGGAACGGAAACTAAAGATGTGAAACATACAAATAGGAGTCCACAAAATATTACATCAATTTTATGTCTATTCATTGCATAGGTACATCATACTCCCAAACATACACATAATACATTCACAAACACATACATTGTGAATAGACAAGATCGCTACCCCTAGCCTGTGGAAGTTAGAGCAGGATATGGGGCAGTTATGGATAACAAAATAATGTTAAGAAGTTGAAATAGTTATAATTAGAGAAAGTAGAGGTAGACCTCTTTGGACACCTACTCTAACATCTCCTATAGTGACGACACACCTGTAGAAAAATTAATTACCCAAACCTCTACGAAATTGTGTGGTTGTAGACTCTATGGGAAGCATTATTTTAATATTCAGAACGTTGCCAGAGAAAGTCTGTTTGGGGCTAGAGAGTTGAACAAATATTATATTACTTGTGCTTCTGGAAAGCAGATGAAAGTGACTTTAAGATTAGGTTACGATGGTGATGGAATAATTGATTAATGTAAAATGTTACTCTTTTCTCGTCATTCTCTCCTTCCATACTTCACGCGCACACACACATAGGAGAGACATTAGTAATGCGAAAAGTGAAATTATAAGTGAAATTAATAATACGTTTTTAAAATAATAGAATTAATCAGTATTTCAACCGTACATAATGCAAATAAAATAAAATATAATATGAAAAGACATTGTCAAGAATCAGTAAATAACAAGTATGAAAAAATAAAATAAAAATGAATAAAAGAAAGCAAATCCATATCACATTGCAAGTAAGATAGTGTCAAGAATACATTCCATGCGTGTTCACGTCAACAGAACCTAACGATATACAAACACAAATGCTTGTCGAAAATAGTGAAATTGATATTACTACTATGTCTATGGCATAGGTACGTAACCAACAGACATGCACATATATTCACAAACAAGCATACAATTGTAAATACATGCATAGTACTTCACAAAATATGTAATTGATAAGTTAAAAAGACGTTAGAAACAAGTAAGTATTTCAGTGATGTAAAATATTAAGATATGAAATTAATAGTTAATAGAAAAGTCAATTATATAAATAACAAACCGTGTATAGTGAGTATAACATTAATCTAAATAAATACGGTATAAATAAATTAAAAGAACACTTTCCCATAACGGATCGCAAGTTTCGTTAACGTTTAAGAAATTGAGAAATAATACATGCCAGAAATGATTCGAAGAATGTTGAAATTGCAAATAATTACGGAAGACAGTGATATGAACTATGTATTAGTTATAAATCTACTTATAGCATAGGAAAATACCAACCACACACACACACACACACACTCACACACACGCACACACACACACACACGCACGCACGCTCTCACACACACACACACATACATACACACACATACACACACAAATATATACAAACTCACAAACAAACAATCACTTACATCAATATATAAATTATTGGTAATTAAGATAGCACAAAAAATATGATAATGTAAAATTAATAAGAAAAAATCATAATAAGTAACATTTTCAATATATATTCTTGATTGTGTATATTCATTATAAAATACAATACAGATACGCAAACGTCAAGCACTAAATATAGTATGATATAAGCATAATAAAAAATATAAAAGAAAGCAAGTACTTAATGAATCGCAAATATGATGGTCTGACTTAAAATTTCAACAAGTGAGAAGTAAATACAGACATACGTGGTTAGATGAACGGAATTTAAAGATGTTGAAAATGCAATAAATTTCGAAGGAACATAGATTTGCATACCTTGTCGAACGTGGAGCTGACATGCCTGGGGGTGTCGAACGAAGGTGTGCAACATTACGTATTCTCCTGCATGGGATGACGTCACGCTGGGTGTAGAGAGAGTTAAAGTACGATTGTGGGTGATGTCATAAAGGTAACCATCACTAACATAAGGATCCGAAGCATCTCGTGTCCAATTAAACACAATACCTGTAAAAAGTGTTTGTCGTATTTTGAATATAGTACTGGTATAATAACAACATATGTACGACATTATAGAGTTACTACACTTTAGGGCTCCGATCGATAAGTCAATCTCGAGAGAATCGTCGTCAGTGTTCATTCTCGTAAAAGATCGCACGAGCAGCGCAATCTCGCGATCATGCACTAATATGGTTGAACTTAACGCTAACAGTAAACATAAAATATCCCCCGCCAAATACGCCAAGCGCACTCCATTACTGTCGATTGGTCATTGTCGTTGAAATCCAAACCACTGCGTATTAATGTAGTAAACGTACTTTTAATTGCTTCAAACTTTACATTTTCACATGGTTTATTTTTTTTTATTCAGTAGTTAATGAATTCATTCCGTTCTGTAAGTGATTTACATAAGTATCACAGTCTCACTTTTGTCAATAGTCATTGTGCTATTTCAGGGTGTAGTTTTTACGACGTTGATCAGCTGGCATATACTGCATACTGTCGCTGCTGGTCAGGATGCATATACATACATATCTATCTATCTATCTATCTATCTATCTATTTATCTATCTATCTATCTGTTTGTCTGTCTGTCTATCTATCTATCTCTATGTTTACCTATATGTCTGGTTTGTCTATTTATGTAAAGGCGGTACTTAGTATTGTCATACACCCTCTGCCTGGACGCAAAGGTTATGTTGCATGAAGTTAATTGCAGTTCTCTCTGTGGCATATCCGTACACAACAATTAGATATCTAATAGTTAATACTTGTAGTAGTACACAAAATGCACTGCATGCACCAATACACATCAGATATAATTCGCAAATATAGACATCCTACACAAAGAGTTTATAAACAGGGCTTCTTCCTTAAATGACGTGTTTTATTAGACTTACCTTTGGTGTTGTGTGTGACCTGCACTAGAATGTTATTTCCCGTTTTAAAATCAAAATCCGTGTAAAATGTCAGGGAAACATTCAAGCCTTCCATCACTTCTTGGTTGTCACAACGGGAGTTAAATTCTGTACATAAATAAATAACGTGTGAAGAACTATTTTCTTTACATTCAGGGATACGTGAAATTATAAGTGAAATTAATAGTACGTTTTTAAATTAATATAATTAATCAATATTTCAACCGTACATAATGCAATTAAAATATAATATGAAAAGAGATTGTCAAGAATCTGTAAATAAGAAGTATGAAAGAATATAAACAAAAAATAAAAAAAGAAAGCAAATATATATCGAATTGCAAATATTGTCAAGAATAGTTTAAGTAAGTGAGATTTATACACATTCTATGAGTGCTCAGTTCAACAGAATGTAACGATATACACACACACATAAACGCTTGTCCAAAATTGTGAAATTGACATTACTACTATGTCTATGGCATAGGTACGTAACCAACAGATATTCACATATATTCACAAACAAGCATACACGTGTAAATACATGCATAATACGCCACAAAATATGTAATTGATAAGTTAAAAAGGCGTTAAAAACAAATAAGTATTTCAATGATATAAAATATTAAGATATGAAAATAATGGTTAATGGAAAAGTCAATTATATATATAACAAACCGTGTATAGTGAGTATTATAAATAAATCCGTTTTAAACAAATGTTTAAAAAGTATATTCATAACCTTTCGTTAACGTTTTAGAAATTGAGAAATAAAAGATGCCAGAAATGTTGAAATTGCAAATAATTACGGAAGACAGGGATATGAAATATGTATGAGTTCTATATCTACTTATAGCATAGTAAATAATTAGCAAAAAATTTAAAAAATGAGATAATGTATGTCACGAAAATCAAGAAATAATAATAATTTTTTTTTCTCTCCCTCTAAGTAACTTCTAACTCTAAACTATGAACGAAACAGCTAAGTTAATTAAAAGAGGGACAGGGTGAAAGTGACCATTTTGTCAACAACTGGAAAACTAAGTGTCGGAAACACTAGGTTTAATTTCGTGCCGGAGAATAGTAAAACGTGTAATTAAATGCTGGCTTGACCCTTCATGGCCAAAACCCACGCCCATAAATCTGTGTCAGTGTAGGGTACATGGCGGCCAGTGTACCAAATTCGTGAGAGAGAGCTGGGACTGCCAATTATGTCCGTGACAAAGGCAGGCTCTGAGTTTTGAAATGTAAACAACTTTTAAAATCACCACTATAAAAATATTTGGTAGTTTAAGTTGATACTGTTATTGTGAAATTACTATTGTTTTGTGAAAGTGCTATTGAAATAGAAGTTGAGTTATTGGAAAGTTAATAATTGTATTACTAAGTTAAAAAGGTTGGTTTGAGTGTACAACCATGTCTTGCTCCGAGTTAATGTATGGCTTGCCAGGTGGCCATGAGTTGCCAGTAATTGTAGTTTTTAAAATAAATTAGGAGTAGGACCCTTGCTCTGAGATGTAGTTTAGTGTGCTCTGGGTTAGCTAGGTAGGTTAAATGGATACGTAAATCACAAGTGCCAACTGGGAACTTGATATTTGTGGCACTAATAGAAGTGGACCTTCAGGATGGTCAGAATTATTCGTCAGCACGCACAGTGCCGTGCTGGTTATGAATGGGGGATAGCGTGTGCTGGAAGGGTGTGTTCTAGTCATCTCATAGAAAGTGATGTACAAGAGTTGGTGTATATAAAGGGGATATGGAGACAGAAACGATGAGAAACGAGAACAGACATCAGGGATGTAGTGTTCGATAGGGGATGATAAGTCCTCAGTTCTCCCTGCTTTCGTACCAAGAAAACTCTTTTAAGTTGGGAGGCAAGCAACTAGAGGGTTCTTGGATCCTGCATCAGAGTGCCAGACGTCACCCGGCTGTGTATGAAAAAACGCGCCGTAACGGCCGTCCAGTTTTAGGTGGGCCAATCAATAGGATAGCCACCTGGGTTTCAAAGACTCTGTGCAACAACCGCGGACAATCGATTATTTTCCAGGCAGAGATATATTCCTGGTGGAAATCTAATGTTGTCGCGCACGGGAAAGAAGGAAGCAGTTGCGATTATGTGAGACATATCGCAGAAAAACGGCCAGGTTAACCGTTAAGGAGTGAGAAGAGAAGCAAAACGAAGTAATGAAAAGTGAGAGTTGAGAAATAGGCCTAACGGAGGAGAATAACAGGAGGTGAAACAGTGGCAGTGAAGGCTACTGTATTTGGGTTCCGGGGAGCGGACCCGTGTCGAGACGTCGACGGTGTTTTGAGCATCTTTAAACCCCCCAGCACAAGAAGAAAGTGACAGTAACTGTGTGAGCCCAGCACAAGGAGAACGTGACAGTACCAGTGAGTAAAAGAAAATTCTAATTAGAGTAGAAATCTCAGAGCACAAAACTAAAACTTAAAACTAAAGCGTAGGAATCTTAAGCATTAAACCTAGAATTAAAATTAAACCTTAATATAAGATAATGTTGATGGATCTGTGGGAGACTTGCAAGTTAAATGACATTTATTTATTATTAATGAACTTTGATACAAGAGCGGTGACACTGGAACTTATAAATAATGACTGTTACATTATGTTATAAAATGTTTAGGCAACTCTAAAAAGTGTTACTGCATATAGAAATTGAATTTTGTATCTCTTTTATTTTAATTCATCATTCATCATTTTTCTTTCTTTCTTCCCCCGTTTCCCATGGGTGCGAGTGTGGATGGCTGACTGACTAACCAACGTGCGAGAGGGAACCCATAGACCAATAAATTTGAATATATACTCTGACATTGGGACTTTCTCCTGTCTATGGTTTCGAAAGAGCGATTGCTGACGTTGTTATTAGTAGTGTCGTCTGTGCCGTCTACACTTCACCCTTACCCGTATGCAAGCACACATGCAAACAAATCGGCAATACGTAACCTCTACGCAGAATAAAATTCGAGCCAAATAAACATCTTGGTGTTATGTGTGTGGATTTGTAATTATATTTACGCAAGTCCTACGTGGAGCCGGCAAACCACCACCCTCCCCTCATCAGAGAGAAGGTGGGCGGCGACAATGTAAAATTAAGAGAAGAGAAAAGCAAAATAAGTAAAAATTTCTATATATATTCCTTAAAAGTGTATATTCTTTATAAAATACAATACAGATACGCAGCTGTCAAGCAATAAGTGTATTATAATATATGCATAATAATAATAGTAATAATAATAATAATAATAATAATAATAATAATAATAATAATAATAATAATAATAATAATAATAATAATAATAATATAATCAAGATGGCGACTATCACCGCCTATACCAGTGACCAGCGGCGTTGGAAGTTCAAAAGCAGACGTAGACAGACTCTATGTATCTCGAAAAATGGGAGGCCGAGGTCTCAAGAAAATTAAACATGTCATTGAAGGAGAAGTCATTGGCCTTGTGGACTACATCTGGAATAACAATAAAGATGATCCACTGATAGAATTAGTAAAAAGGAGTGGACTATTCCAACCACCAGAAACAGACAAAGAAACATGGAAGAAAACAACGAAGCAAGAACTAGCACATACCTGGAGACAGAAACCTCTACATGGCCAATATGTACGACAAGCAGACGAAATATCAACAAAGCAATCAACGTACAAATGGTTGAAAGAGGCAGGATTGAAAGCAGAAACAGAAGCACTCATAACAGCTGCACAAGATCAAGCACTCAACACCAAAGCACACAAAACGAAAATCATGAAAATTTCAAATGATTCCAAATGTAGACTTTGCAAATCCATGGATGAGACAACAGAACACATACTATCTGGATGTCAGGTTCTGGCTGGAACAGAATACACCAAACGACACAATGAAGTGGCAAAACACATACATAGAAATCTGTGTGAGAACTATGGCATAAAAACCCAAGAAAGAGCATGGATGCATCAACCAGAAGCAGTCATCGAAACAGAAGAAGTCAAAATACTGTGGGACTTCGAGATAAGAACAGACCGGGTGATTCCTGCAAGACGGCCAGACATTGTAGTTCTCAATAAGACCAACAGAACAGTAACAATTATTGATGTCGCTGTTCCAAGTGATAGAAACATAAAAACAAAAGAAAGAGAAAAAATAGAAAAATACCAAGACCTCAGATTAGAAATCCAGAGACTGTGGAATGTAAAAGCAGAAGTGATACCAATAGTGATAGGAGCCTTGGGGAACATAACATCAGAATTGGAAGGCTACCTGAATAAACTCCCTGGAAACCACAGAATCGCTCCACTACTCAAAGCAGCGCTCCTCGGAAGTGCCCACATCCTCCGTAAAACTTTGGATCTCCCAGAATCTTGGTAAGATTCCGAGACCTAGGATCTCAGCCGACAGTCAAACAGAAGTCGTGGAAAGAGACTGAATAATAATAATAATAATAATAATAATAATAATAATAATAATAATAATAATAATTATTATTATTATTATTATAGAGAGAAGTGAAGTCCAAAGTTAAGAGAGAATATGAAAAACGTGTTAGACAAGTCCTGAAATCCAAGCTAAATGGGGCAAACAAAATACAAGCCCTTAATGCATACGCAATACCTGTAGTAAGCTACACTGGAGGTATCATAGATTGGACAGCAAATGAAATAAATGAACTGGACAGGAAAACAAGAAAACTACTCACAATACATAAAGCCTTACACCCAAAAGCAGACGTAGACAGACTCTATGTATCTCGAAAAATGGGAGGGCGAGTTCTCAAGAAAATTAAACATGTCATTGAAGGAGAAGTCATTGGCCTTGTGGACTACATCTGGCATAACAATAAAGATGATCCACTGATAGAATTAGTAAAAAGGAGTGGACTATTCCAACCACCAGAAACAGACAAAGAAACATGGAAGAAAACAAGGAAGCAAGAACTAGCACATACCTGGAGACAGAAACCTCTACATGGCCAATATGTACGACAAACAGACGAAATATCAACAAAGCAATCAACGTACAAATGGTTGAAAGAGGCAGGATTGAAAGCAGAAACAGAAGCACTCATAACAGCTGCACAAGATCAAGCACTCAACACCAAAGCACACAAAACGAAAATCATGAAAATTTCAAATGATTCCAAATGTAGACTTTGCAAATCCATGGATGAGACAACAGAACACATACTATCTGGATGTCAGGTTCTGGCTGGAACAGAATACACCAAACGACACAATGAAGTGGCAAAACACATACATAGAAATCTGTGTGAGAACTATGGCATAAAAACCCCAGAAAGAACATGGATGCATCAACCAGAAGCAGTCATCGAAACAGAAGAAGTCAAAATACTGTGGGACTTCGAGATAAGAACAGACCGGGTGATTCCTGCAAGACGACCAGACATTGTAGTTCTCAATAAGACCAACAGAACAGTAACAATTATTGATGTCGCTGTTCCAAGTGATAGAAACATAAAAACAAAAGAAAGAGAAAAAATAGAAAAATACCAAGACCTCAGATTAGAAATCCAGAGACTGTGGAATGTAAAAGCAGAAGTGATACCAATAGTGATAGGAGCCTTGGGGAACATAACATCAGAATTGGAAGGCTACCTGAATAAACTCCCTGTAAACCACAGAATCGCTCCACTACTCAAAGCAGCGCTCCTCGGAAGTGCCCACATCCTCCGTAAAACCTTGGATCTCCCAGAATCTTGGTAAGATTCCGAGACGTTGGATCACAGCCGACAGTCAAACAGAAGTCGTGGAAAGAGACTAAATAATAATAATAATAATAATAATAATAATAATAATAATAATAATTTAGTGTTTGCTTTGGAACGAAATAACGTCACTGACAGATCAAAACATGTTGGTTCATCTGCTGTGTTAAAGATGCAACATCTGTTTGAAAACTACACCTCATCAATTGTATCAACCTAGAAATAATTACTAAGAAGATTCCGAGACCTTGGATCATATCCGACAGTCAAACAGAAGTCGTGGAAAGAGGTATAATAATGAAGTGAAATTTGAAAGGAGTACTAATGAAGTGATGTTCGATTTGTGTTAAGTTAAAATTTGGTACAGTGAAATTGATGGGTAGGACGGCAAGAGAGATATTGACGAAAAGACATAAATATATCAGTGTGATGTAATTGTTCGGGTTACGTCAGAGGAGGATTTACGTCAAGTTGGCTTGTGTGGTATCTTTTGCCCTTGAAAACTCAACACTTCAGGACAAATTTGCTAAATTAACCAATATAAGGAAAAGATAAACATACAAAACAAGATAAGTAAAGAAGAAGAAGAATATAAAAGAACGTTAATGTCAAGAGATAAACATGACTGTAATATTAATTAGGCAAACATAATCACATAACTGAATACCATAATAATAATAACAATAGTAATAGTGGTAATAGGGGTAACATCCCGAGTCCAACTCTGGAATATCGTGGGAGGGAAAAGTGGATCCCTCCAAAATACACGCTTGCCCATCCCATTCATGATGGAGAAAACAAACTTTGATTCCATACCGGATCAGACTTCGCCCGGGTTAACAAGGTCTGCGCTAGGCACTGATGTTTCGGGGTGTTCTAGTGAAAAATGGGCTACTGAAACACATGGAAAAACTCGGAGGAAATGGACCAGAGAGGAAAACATACAAATCATGGTTTCTTACTATCAAAGCCAGCCAACAACAAGAGGATATAGAAAACGCATGTATGAACACTGGCAAAAAAACCATCCAGATGATATTATTAGAGAACAACGGCTCCTAGATCAGAAGAGAGTGATACTACGAAATAGGCTTCTTACAGCTCTAGAAATACAAGAGATAGAACAACAACAAGAGAACACTACAACCCGATACAATGACACTGGAGACATTGAAAATTTCACAATATCACAACAGTCAATTCTAGTTGATAACTTCGTTGGGGAAATCCCATGCGACTTCACTGGAGAACAGCAACGCTTGTTTGAAGACATAAAATGCTTCATGGACAAAAATAAGTCATATGAAGACAGAACACCAACAAGAAGGCTGCAAAACAGCAAAGATCTAAGGATAGCAATTGAGAATGCAAATGAAGTATTAAAACATATTCCCACAAAAGATATTACAGAAACCAACAGTCTAATATACGCCACCGCAAAGGTAATTGAAAGATATATAAGGCCAAACACAGTACAAACTCAGAAACCATCAGTACCACCATGGAAGAAAAGAATAGAAAAGAAAATAGAGTGTACTAAGAGAATTAAGCCAAATGATAGCAACAGAACAAAATAAGGGAAAAATGAAGGCAAGCTTGGTCACTAAATACTATCTTAACTGCAGAAGCACTAAGACGGCAATAGAAGATGCAAAGCAAAGACTTCAAGGACTTAGTCACCGTCTGAAGAGATTGCATGAGGTCAGCAATTCCAACAGAACAAAATATTCCGAACTGACCCTGGAAGACTATACCAAGAATTTAAAGGAATTTTCAGAACAGAACAACAAATACCAAACATTCATGATACTAAGACATTCTGGGAAAACATTTGGAGCAATCCAAATACGCATAACACTTCCGCCAAATGGATTCAAGAACTGAAAGTTGATCATAAAGAAACACCTGAACAATGCACCGTAACAATCAGTGAGAAAGACATTAAGAAGAAGGTTCGAAAGATGGCAAACTGGAAAGCCCCAGGAACAGATCAAATACAAATATTCTGGTTGAAACAGTTTACCTCCTTACATGGCAGACTTGGTGAACAACTGCAAGACATACTAATCAAACCAGGAACCTTACCAGCATGGATGGTAAAGGGAAAAACAAGTCTGATTATGAAAGATCCACAGAAAGGCGCAACGCCAAACAACTATCGACCAATCACATGCTTATCAACCACCTGGAAGTTACTATCAGGAATTATAGCTAACAAAATCATGACTCATCTTGAAACAAACAAAATTCTAAACTATGAACAAAAGGGTGCTAGACCAGGCAGCAGAGGAACGAAGGACCAATTGGCAATTGATAAGGCAATAGTGACTGACAGCAAGAAACGAAGAACAAATCTGGCAATGGCATGGATTGACTATCAAAAGGCCTATGACTCAGTCCCACATTCATGGATAATTGAAACATTAAAATTGTACAAAGTAGCGCCATCAATACAAAAATATAATCTTGGTAAGATTCCGAGACCTTGGATCACAGCCGACAGTCAAACAGAAGTCGTGAAAAGAGACTAGATAATAATAATAATAATAATAATAATAATAATAATAATAATAATAATAATAATAATAATAATAATAATAATATAAAAGAAAGCAATTACTTAATGAATCGCTTAGAGGAACGGAATTTAAAGATGTTGAAAATGCAAATAATTTCAAAGGAATATAGATTTACACACCTTGTCGAACGTGAAGCTGACATGCCTGGGGTTGTCGAACTAAGGTGTGCGACATTACGTATTCTCCTGCATGGGATGACGTCACGCTGGGTATGGAGAGAGTTAAAGTACGATTGCGGGTGATGTCATAAATGAAACCATTTCTAACATGAGGAACCGAATCTTTTCGAATGATCCATTGAAACACATTGCCTGCAAAAACTGTCCGTCGCATTTTCAATATAATACAGGTATAATAATAACATACGTACGACATTCTAGAGTTACTACACTTTAGGGCTCCGATCAATCAGTCAATCTCGCGATAATCGTCGTCAGTGTTCATTCTCGTAAAAGATCGCACGAGCAGCGCAATCTCGCGATCATGCACTAATATGGTTGAACTTAACGCTAACAGTAAACATAAAATATCCCCCGCCAAATACGCCAAGCGCGCTCAGTTACTGGCGGTTGGTCGTTGTCGTTGAAATCCAAAGCCACTGCGTATTAATGTAGTAAACGTACTTTTAATTGCTTCAAACTTTACATTTTCATGTGGTTCATTTTATTTTATTCAGTAGTTAATTAATTCATTCCGTTCTGACACTAAATGATTTACATAAGTATCACAGTCTCACTTTTGTCAATAGTCATTGTGCTATTTCAGGGTGTAGTTTTTACGACGTTGATCAGCTGGCATATACTGCATACTGTCGCTGCTGGTCAGGATGCATATACATGCATATCTATCTATCTATCTATCTATCTATCTATCTATCTATCTATCTATCTATCTATCTATGTATCTATCTATCTATGTATCTATCTATCTATCTATCTATCTATCTATCTATCTATCTATCTATCTATCTATTAATCCATCTGTCTGTCTGTCTGTCTGTCGATCTATCTATCTCTGTGTTTACCTATATGTCTGGTTTGTCTATTTATGTAAAGGCGGTACTTAGTATTGTCATACACCCTCTGCCTGGACGCAAAGGTTATGTTGCATGAACGTTAATTGCAGTTCTCTCTGTGGTATAACCGTACACAACAATTAGATATCCAATAGTTAATACTTGTAGTAGTACTCAAAATGCACTGCATGCACCAAAGCACATCAGATACAATTCGCAAATATAGACATCCTACACTAAGAGTTTATAAACAGGGCTTCTTCCTTAAATGACGTGTTTTATTAGACTTACCTTTGGTGATGTGTGTGACTTGTACTATAATGTTATTTCCCGTTTTAAAATCAAAATCCGTGTAAAATGTCAGGGAAACATTCAAGCCTTCCATCACTTCTTGGTTGTCACAACGGGAGTGAAATTCTGTACATAAATAATAACGCGTGAAGAACTATTTTCTTTACATTCAGGGATACTATTTCATTTGCATTTGAAATACGTGTTTGTTTCTTGCATGTGCATCTTACATCTACATGTATTATCTGTATCCAACCACTTCTGCAAATAAGGACCACGTATGCTACTTTAATTCTAATTCTAATAATTTAATTAATGACAGTAGGGTGTGCCTTCATGTTATTTATTTATTTAGTTAGTTAGTTAGTTAGTTAGTTATCATTTCTTTGCTATTTTAACTGTTTGCTTGTTAGTTTATTCTCTTTCTTATATTTTAAAGTTATTGTATAAAATCGGAAATTATTCTCACAATTTTTAAATACAAATTTTATTAATCTAGTCTATTTTTAAGAAGATATGTTATGTGTATTTTTATGGTTCAGAAATATTATAATGAAGTTTATTTGTAAAGTGGAAGTCGGAGATGGAGAGAAATTGAGAGACGAAAAACATATTTTAATGAATGGATGCGAGTGAAGTGGTTAACGGTGACTAGGATTATCGTTACTGTTACGTGAGAACGCTAGTGGGTAAAGTGACGGTAGAACGAACATTCAAACAAATGCACAAGACACAACCACTAACAAAGTCTATAATTTAAAATGAATTTATATACGTATATAGTTCATTGGAAAATGTAACCTAAACATTCAATTGTAAATGAAGAAGAAATATTATGAAAGAAATACATTAGAAAAAAAATATGTATATTAGGGGAGATCCCAGAATATTGCAAAGCGACTGAAAACTTTCTCATTTCTGACCATGGCTCATTTTTTACTGGATTTCTTTGAAATAATCAGCACTCTGAATGAAACCCTCCAGTCAAACAAGACCATCTTTTTCACTGCTGTTTCAGCTCTGCAAAACACCATCGCCAGACTGGACAACTTGATGATCAGGCCACTACCTCAGGGCTATCTTTATAAATTTCTTTGCAATGTTGCAGCCAACCATGAAGAATTTCAGTTTCAAGGTGTAACTCTCAGCAATGTGCCTGCTAATATTCAAGTTGAGCCCACAGATATGATTTCTAGTCTGCCAAACTCTTTGAAGGAAGCCATCAAGTCAACGGTTACCCACACAACGAAAGGAATGAAGACCAGAATGAGTGCCCTTCTTTCATCTGATGTAGAGTTGAGTGGTGAAAGTAAAGCTGTTGCAAGCTTCAAGATCTTTAACCATGATTCTTGGCCTTCAGATGACAATCACCTTGTCGACTTTGGTGAAGAGGAGATCAAAACACTCTTGGACTGGTTCAAGGAACCACTGGAAAGAAATAAGTGCGAAATAGGAAAGGTGCTTGGACAGTGGTGTAGCTTGAAGATGCTGGTGGTGAGGGAGTTTAGCGACAAAAGCTACTCAGCATTTTGGGCTACTCTGTTAACCAAGGAGCCATACAAGTCTGACTATAAGGACTTGCTGCACCTCGTCCAGATCCTCCCCATCAGCTCAGCTCAGTGTGAGAGGATCTTCTCCGCCCAGAAAAGAATCAAGAGTGATGTCAGGAGCTCTCTAGCAACTGAAACCCTGGAAGACCTCATCACGATCTCAGCAGATGGTCCTCCACTGGAAGACTTCCAGCCTGAGAGTTTTGCTGCCAAGTGGACAAATTTATCTGGCAGGCCTAGAAAGTTACAATACACTGAGTGGTCGGATGTTCTGATCCCAGCAGATGATGATGATGATGATTGATTATTGATAACTTTATCAGATTAAGTTGAAAGTAAACATAAAAACATCACTGTAAAACAACACAAAACTGAGATTTCGTTGTAAAAGACCTTATTCAGAAAATTAAAAAAAATTCAAAATGAAATATCATAGATGAAATCACACATTGATTTGTATAACACAGACAACATTCTCTCTCTCTCTCTCTCATACTCCCCCCCCCCAAATTATCTTAATAATATCTAGCTACTACTTTTATTAATAAAATTGACACGATACTATAGCTAATAACCACATGACCACCCGGATTACCTGAACAAAACATTATTTTTTTATGTTAGGCTATTTTGATTGTCTAGAAAAAAATTAAATTGGCTAGTAAAAATTTTAGTTTGGCTAGTAAAATTTTTAGTTTGGCTAGTAAAATTTTTAGTTTTGCTACTAAAATTTTTAAGTTACTAGACAAAGGCTAGTGGGACTTTTTTTTTCATTTTCAGGGCTGATATAACATTTGAGCAAATAAGAAATAAATATTACCAGCTAAGCTTTGAGGAACGGATTCTAAAGATGTAGAAAATGCAGATTTAACTGTTTATCAATTATTATCTATTACTGGCTTATTCATATACCCACCAGACACACTTAAACACGCACGCACATTTATTTACAAGCACTCATACACACATCTATCTAAATGTATGCATGCTATAGCACTAAGTAGAGAAGCATAAGTTAACAAGATGTGTAAACAAATAAATGATACGATAAATTTATAGTAAAAAAATAAATTAATACTCTGGGGAAAGGCAAATATATAGATTTTTAAATGCGTATAATCAGTATAAAATATAATCTAAATATGTAGAAGACGAGGAAAATGTAAATAATGAATAACATATTCAAGACATTTACATAACGAATCGGAAGTAAGAAAGGTCAGTAAAATATTAGCAAATGAAATGAAAATGCACACCTGACGTGATTCGAGGAACGGAATCTAAAGATATAAAAAATGAAATAATAATATAATAGTGACAGATTGTGTTCGTAATTGTGCTTCAAATCTAGCACTACTCACCATATAGGTGTGTGTGTGTGTGTGTGTGTGTGTGTGTGTGTGTGTGTGTGTGTGTGTGTGTGTGTGTGTGTGTGTCTGTTAGAATTTATGAATGACCTGTAATAGGCCTGAGACTCTGTTGGACAGTTAGTTACATTATATTCGGGTTTGTACATTATTTTTGTATGTCCTCATTATATATGCCCTATTTGTATTTGATTGCTGTTCTTGCTACGTAATGTGCATTTAATTAATTGTTAATAAAATCTATTTCATTATTTATCAACACCATCTACCTGTGTTATACTATAACTAGGTTAAAAAGGCTAGAGTAGCATAGGTAGCGTAATAATTGATAAGTCAGGGAGTATAGCCGCTTAAAGGGGATAATCGCTACTCTGTATGGTCGAGTGCCACTCAGGGGTGTTCTTCAGTATTGATTAAAATTTTCTCTGAAGAGAGGACATGGAGCACTCTGCCAGTCCTTCACCCGCAAGCTAAGGGGTGCAACATTATCGTAAGTGCGGAGATTATAATTTTCTCCTAATTAAAACTGGCACTCTTGTAATAGTACACACATATTGTCACAGGAAACGAGGAACAGAAATTATATTTTATTTCATTTTAAAAAACCGCTAACAAAACTAGTTGAAGTAACCCGAGTTTTGTTATTTTTCATATGTATCATGTGTAACTTCCAGTAACGGTCACCTAAGATCTCTTTAGTAGACAGACGTTCGTGACATAGTGTGTGTTATTATATCATATTGAATATATATATTAGTTTGTGAAAGATATGTATATTGAACAATTGGGACAATTACGCATGACTGGTCACATGTTGTTTACGAGAGAAAAGGCCAGTGCGCATTAGAAATTACCACAGAAAAACGTGCAGCACGGACAGAACTAAATATCCAAGGGCAAATTGAGTCACGAGGCATAGCTTCTGGAAGTTTTTGGAAACCTTCAGTGAAACTATATAAGAGGCAAAAGGAAGATTTTACTCTCAATGTTGAAAACGTCGATTCGTCTGAAGCCAGTCTAACTTCACGTATGAATTATCTCATGTAAAGAGATTTCATAAAGGAAAGCTGCAAAAATCTCTTTCCATCCGTTTTCCATCCGTCTGATGCCATAATTTGAGTAACGAGGCAAAACTACTTCAGTATAATTTTTGGCAAAGTGGGAAGTTCACTGTCAAGAAAAAACCGATGTATGCGACGCTGGTTGTATGCAGTTAACGACACGAGGGACCTATTTTGTTCTCCCCCTGTATGAGTTTGTTTGGCAGTCTATACCACTGTTGAGAGGCTAGCACCGAGATAGTCTAACATATATCCGGATTTCTACACTCAATAGGATGCGACGACACATCCCACTGGACGACTTCATCCGATAATGCTAAACGTCGTTGGGGTGTCCGTTTCCATGACAACCAAGAAACAACGACAATTATCGAGGCTGACAACAGTCAGCTAAATTTCAGATTTCTCCCCAGTGATAATCTGAAAGTGGTGCCTAGATTCTGCAGAATCTTCACCTGTAATGCGACACTGCAATTGCGTTGTGTCTTCACTTTGAAGTGCCCCTTATAAGTGACGTGCGAGATTACGTCATTTCCTTGAAACTCTGACATTAATAGTGAGTAATAATTAGCACAGCTAACGCGCACATACTTAACTCTAGGACTCTAAGAAAATGAACACTATTATATCATTTGTGAAATACGAACTTTAATGTTAAAATTAAGCTTATGTTATATGTGAACTATTGTTAAAGCGGCCCCATTTGCCGCATAAGAATTGTGTAATTAAACTTTATTTTATATTTTGAATTTCATCATTTTCATCCCCCCTTATTTCCCACAGAGTGTATGACATTGGAAAGTTGAATGTATGATTAATCACAGTGCGAAAGAGTAGTGTCCCTTTTAAATCAGGAAATAAATAACCTGATTTAACCATCTTTCGACTCTCTTGTTATTCATAGTTTTTGAGAGGGACGAAAGAATTTGTATTAGTATTGTTGTGCACAGTTCGTCTGTTCGTCCATTTATTCACATTCATGATACTCACTCACAACACACACCGCCAATAAAACGTTCCTTGGCATGACACAATAAAACTGGGCCCCACCCAAACATCAATGGTGTATGTCATGTGTGTCTATGTAACAACCTGACACGACGTAGTACTGGCATATGTCATACGGGCTTTTCTTGGAAGAGCACAGGAGCAGGCCAAAAATAGACTTCACCCCTTGCATCTCTAACTTCAGCTCGGGTCGGCTTAACAGTCGACTTTTCATTTTGTGACACATATCTTTCACAATGCTATATATGTCTTGTCCTAGGAAAATCCCATGGTTTATAACCTGACACTAGCTCCAAACTCATATTTGGTGAGTGGCTGAGTGAAAAGCAGGTTGCCATCACTGGTTTAGAGGAGATCGCGACATAAGAATAAATTACAAATCAAGGGTTTGAGCGCACGGAACCATGTCACCCATTTAGATTCCATTGCGAGCTGTGCGTCTGCTGTGTCCATTGCAAGACATCTAAGGAATGATAATGTAAGTTTATAATTCATCTCACCACTATACTCCATAAAGGCATTTATTTTTTTTTTAAAACCAGCATAATACCTGCAGGGATTTTGTACGGGAAGGAGAGATTATGTTTAAGTTTGAGTTGGGACCTTGTGTGGTGATGGGGGACCTACCCATCATATTTGCCACTTCGATTGGTGGCATGATGGACGCATCAGGTCTATTTTCTTTTTTTGGGAATTGTTTCGAGCTGGTTTGATTAAGTCAGGGGATTCGTTTTGGGGGACATTTCTTTAGCAATCTGTCAATAGTAGGTGGTACGGGTTGCCAGACCGGTATTTTGCTTTGTTGATGGGTTAATGGTTGGCTTATGATTTTTGTCCCTGATAGATCTTGTACTTTGTCCATGTTTTTCCTTGTTACTGCGGTTTCTGTTGCTGTTATGATTTTGCTGGGTCGTTGTTGGGTAGAGATTGGAGTTTTAAATGCGCTTTTATTGATCTTTCTGCTATTATTATTGAATGGGTTTTTGTCCACTTATGTCTATTCCTCATATATTGGATGTCATTTTCGGTACTCATATGGCTATGATAATAATTAATAGTAAGGAACAAATCCTCTTATATATTTGATTCAAACATATATAATTAGTATAAACATTATCTAAATAATCAGTTGCCAAGTAATAAATAAATACTAACCACTCAATGATAGAAGTAAAATGTACACAAAGAATCTCAATTGCGAAAGTTTCCATCAAATTTAAAGGGTTGGTATTATATCCATATTTTTTTCTTAACATTTTATAACAAAAAGTGTTATTTTGATAGACAAAGTGTCGTGAACAATTGGCTGATAATTGTAGTATGAGATAGTTTAGGCAAGTCCGGCTATCGCTAATGTTAGGAATTATCTAATAAACTAATATTGATAATTAGTGCCTAGATTTGGACATGGTCGTTAAATGAAGACCGGATATGTTACAGTACGTATAGTTGTTCGTTGTAGTTATTATTAATATTTTGTACGAAATTTGTGTAAATACTAACATTTCCTTAGAACGACAACTTATAAAATATAAAACATTACTGCTTTCTGGATTATAAACTGAACTTCTTAATTTTGGGGGTTTTGTTCATTCAAATTGGTTATTATATGGTACTGACAATTTAAAAATACATAGCAAAGAAATAGTATGTCTCTGGATTATTATTTTCGACTTTCTCTAATGGCGCTAGTGTTTTAATATTATGTTGATAATTAAACACTTGTTTATATTAATGAGCATCATTAGTATTGTGATATTAATTAAAACATTATAGTGCACAACCTTTCATTCAATGAAATAAATATCATGCTAATGAATTTCATGTGAGCATGCACAGGACATATTTGGGAACGCATACACATATAGAATATTTGAAATATGAATACATTATAGAACTTAATATTAATCTTTTTGTTGATGAATGTATGTGGTAGCGAATATTATTAAACACTAATTAGAAATGAGAGAAATAACTGTTTTACACTTTGAAGTGTTTTACTTTTGTGGTTAATACACACAGCTATTAGTACATGGTTTGATTAACGGGATATGAAACGGGTCAACGTATTTATGACCTAAATGTTTGTTTTATATATTGTGGCGGAAAAGCTTCAACTGAAAATGGCTGTGAAACATAACGTTACCCTACAATGATCCAAATTCGTTGACTCGTTCTCACTACATAATTATTGACTAGTGTGTTAACTACTAATAAATCAATCAGCTTAATTGCATATTATTTCTAATGAACAACAGTATCTTAAAATTAAAACTGTTTACGTAACAAAGGAATTCAATTCGAATATGATTTCGAATTTCTTGGATATGGGTCAGGAGTTCGTGACACAGAATTCGGTCAGAATCTGTCACACATACGTTAACATTTACACATTGTTCTGTTCACACGGTAGCTTAAAAACAATGCAAATATAGCATACAAAAATGAAACTATTACAAAAGAAAATTATGGGAAATAACTCTACTAGTTACATTTACTATGCTGTTAACGAGGGTAGGGGAGAGAAAGAAATACTGGCAAAGATGACTTTGATCGTTATTCCATTCCTCGAATACATACATGTAAAGAATTCAAGTAGTTTAAATATTGATACTCACTTCTTTCGACATTTCTGCGTTTACAAAACTTGCTTTCATAGGTCAGAACTTGGTTCAACATGTCATCCAAGCAGTTTATTGAACAGTCCCATGTGATGTTGTGTCTCACAGAACCGATAAACGTATACTTCAAAGTGTAATGAGTATTGTTTCTATCTACACAGCCACAGCCTTCTGTGTTTGGATTGAAATAACACTGGGAAACATCCATAATTCTACATAAAGGTGCATATGCAAGTTCATCATAGCTCACTCGAAATTCAGCTTCCTGAACTGGAGCTGCACATTTTGAAGAATAACTTGTTGACACAGTGCAAGTTAGATTTATCTGTTTGCCATCGAACAAATCGGACTCAGGGCAAGTCAGGAGGACGTCTTGACCTGGGAACACATAAAAGTAGTTATACGTTTTATTGGGTTTTGTTGGTAAACGAGAAAAGAGTTGTTTAAATTAGCGAAACCCGGCAGTCCATTTTGTTTTATTTAATGTACATGTTCGGATAACTATTGTTTATGTTTCTCTCTACATATGTATATATAATGAAAATATAATTAAAACTCAACACTGGCGTCAATACAAATTGCAGGTTAAATCTATTAGAGAATAGAAATGGAGTTATTAGAATTAAATGCGTAAATGTATGTGACCTGGATTAGGCACTGCTTCAACAGTCTTTCAAATGCTTTTGCAAAATGTCATTGTGTCAGCTCCCAGTTTTTCCTCTGGCCTTTGTAACAATATCGCAGTGTCAAAATGCCCTCACTCAGCAAGTGTTCCACCCACTGGAATCTCTGACATGGTGCTACATTCTCGAATGTCTCCTCCTGTGTCACCCTTTCATATAGGACACTAATCCTGCAATTCTGGTAACTTAATTGCACCATAATTCTCCAAAATGTGCCCAGCTTATTTTGCTCTGATACAACATTAGTGCACAGCATAACCCTTTATTCTTACACAACTGCAACACACTGCAAGTTTTCCGTGCTTCCCCGGTCACTCAAATCACAACCAATGAACAATGAAATTCGAACTTGAGACTCAGACTCTAGACTCAGAAGTCAAGGTTGAACTCACACTCTCAGGGTGAAACTCAGTCCCCAAAATGGCACTTGATCACTGCAATATATAGTTAAGATCTGCTGAATGTGCTGTTCAGGCAGAAGTGATGGGAAAATCTTCTAGAAACAGAGTATTAACTGGCAGAGGATAAAGGAGAAAGAGTTCGGGACATTGATGTGTTCTTCGATGGCACCTGTATGACACGAGGGCACTCTTCGAACATTGCAGCAGCTGTTGTGGTGGATGCCAGACTTGCAAAGTTTTGGACACTGGTGTGGAAAGCAAAGTGTGCAAAAGTACTGGAACAAGCACGACCCTGCTAGTTCTAGATACCAAGAGTGGGTGGAAACATATGAGTGTACGTTATCTCATGAAGGTAGTGCAGGGAGGTATGGAAAGTGAAATTGAAAGGGATGCATTTTCTTCATCTGTAGAGAAGTACAGTTTGAGGTACAGCAGATGCATCGGAGATGGTGATACTAACTGTTTTATAAAAGGTTTTAGATGATAATCCATATGGTGATGAGCATCATATTGTAAATATAGAATGCATGGGGTACGTCCAAAAAAGGAATGGCACACTGCCCCAGAATCTAAAAGAAAAGTGTGTGATGCGGAGCTAGACTGTTGTCGGATGGGAAACCCGTTGGTGGAAGAGGAAGACTAATAAATCAGCAAATTGATAAAATTCATGCCTATTATGGGAGTGCCATAAGAGAAAATAAAAATAATATTTTATGCATGATGGAAGCTGTGTGGGATATTTACTTCCACAAGGGTTCAAGTGATGAAAACTCTGTCCATAACTTTTGCCATGCTTCTTAGTGCACATACAAAAAACATGAGGCAAGAAATGACAGCAAACTACAAACAAAAGAACAACTTACCACCAGCAGTTAAGGATGAGCTCAAGCCAACTTTCAAAGACTTAACTAAGACGCATCTCTTCGAAAAATACCTTAAGGGGTACACCCAAATCCCAAACGAGAGTTTGAATCATCTAATTTGGAAATTATGTCCCAATACAAAAGTCATGGACTCAAAACAGTTGAGATTGCAGTGTCTTAGTTGTGTGCTTGTATAGTTCTGTGTTACATTTCCAGTATTTATTTATAGACCCTGCCTAGGATAATTAAGGACTTTAAAAGATAATAGATAAATTAATTCCTTCTCTCATATCCAATGCAGACTGGTTGCTCAACTTATCATTTGGCTAATTTAAAAGTGTGTTTTGTAGTGCAGACGACAAATTTACAAACTGATAAATTGCGTACGTTAGCTAGATTGGAGTCGTTAAATTCCTCTAAATTAATATGCATTCGTTATGTCATTCAGCTCTTTCGCCCCCATCCAATCCAAGAAATCTATAGGTCTATTATGCATAAAAATTAGCTACGAAGAGGTTTAACAATTAAAAATAAGGTTTAATAAAGTTTAACAATTTAACAATAATCAAATACGAGCGCGAAAAGTCTATTCCCTTAATTCATGCATGTATGTGCTTATAGTTTCTCGAGAGGAAAAATGCCCAATTGTTTCCTTGTGAAATTTGAATTCAACTGAGGAATACTCAGCTGTAAGTCTGTATTCGTCTGGCCTCCTTATTCCAGTCCGTATCGGTCTGTCTCACAGTAGTCACTCTAGCGGAGATGCATGTGGCATACAGGGAGGATTGTCCTGTTATGTCGCTAGTGAACTTGAGTTTAGACCAGCATACGTCTACTCTTGACGCTGCTTACAATGGTGTGGACTCTCAGAATAATTGAATTCTCTCGTTAGAATTCAACCCAGCTTGTACAGGTCTTCGGACGAAGACAAAGACAACTTGTCCAAGTTCAAGGATATAGACAAGGAACACAGGACAAAGACAAAGGCAAGGCAAACCAAAGGCAAGCAAAGCAAAGCCAAGCAAAACCAAGACCAATGCCAAAGCCAAAGCCAAAGCCAAAGCCAAAGCCAAAGCCGACCTGGGGAAAGCAAATGTGTCCCAATATAGTCTCTGCTAACATGTTCCTTACTTAAGCACGTTCCAGTTTAAATGCTCTGAATTAGAAATTCGACCTCGCATCGTTTACAATTTAGATTTAGAAACCATAATCTTCTCATGCATGTTTCATTTAACAGCATGACGTTTGAATCATAAAAATAGTTACAACGTTAAATTAATGTTCATACAAAGGGGTAATTCAAACAGCAAAGCGCTTCACAATTTACAATTAAAATTACACGCAATAATTGAATTACATGAGAAATTCATGTCGAGCACAGGCATTCTGGCTCTAGTGAATTTAAAAGCAATATAAATTAAAGTTACAATGGAAAAGAGTTACAATAAATTTATATTTCATAACTTATAGGTTTTCAGTCATTTCCACGAACCGTGCTCAAGTATATAGCGAAATAATATAATACATAGCACAAATACATACATAGTTAAAATATACAGAATACAATCAAATAAAAATGGTACCTTATGAGAAGTCGAAGTGTCTATTCTCATCTACCTTGTCGGCCTGCCGTATGACTCAAGTAGCCAACGTTGTGAGTGTAGCTAATTGTTTTCTCGCAGTGAAATGCGGGAGCGTTTTTACCAATATTTATAGGAAGGCATAAAGCATATCACGTGACGGATCGCGTGGCATGTAGTTAGTTCTAGAACCTAGACAATGGGCCTAAAGTGACATAATGTCTTGACCTCTTCTGGAAGCTTCTCGATAGGAGAGAGCTTGAACAAAGGGTTTTCAAATCTCAATATTTGAAGTAAACAACAAGTGGGTCAGCAAGTCATGACATTTTTATCAGACTGTGACATTCTGGTTGTGCACCCCTTGGTGACATATTGCGAAGACTGGACATTGTGCCCCGTTGTTTCACGAAATGGTTCTTTGCAGACTGTAACTCACTGCGGATCATCACAGTTCAGATAGAGGATCTGCAGGCAACAAAAGAGTGGAGAACGAGGAGGAGGCAGAGGAGGCTAGGGCTGCAGGAAGACCAAGCAGAAAGGGAGGGTCAACCTTACCTGGCTGTAGCTCATTGAATCATACTGTAAATAATTATTCCATTTTAACGGTCCTTTTCTTCTCCGAAAAACGAATATTAGTTCATGCAATATTTCAGGAATGGAAGTAACACTAAATATATATGTGGACACTATCTAAGCATTGAATATTACACGTGGCTTTGAGAACATTTATGATCTATGGGAGAAGAAAGGACTAGAGCATGATTGACACATACAAAAACAGATACACGCATATTATGGTACCAAGAGCACATGCTGTTTGAACACATTATATATAAGAGTGGATAAACAAAAACGAGTGTGTCGAATAACAATGAACATTAGAAAATAATGTATGGGAGCCACATTACGAGAACGGTCTCTTTCATGGTACTTGAATGGTAATAGTGAATGCAAAGATAGAATTTAGCATGAACAGCTATTGAACACATTATCCTTTTACATACTCCCTTTCAAGGGAGGGAATATTTAACCATTACGAATTCTCGGAAATTGCAGAAATGTATGACTCATTCGTACTCTAAGCCATCTGTAAATCAAGCATAGGAAAACAGTGGTCAGGAAACATCTCTTGCAATGTTTCACTTTCCATTTTCACTTTCCGTTTTCAATTTCACTTGCAGTTTTAAAATTAAAAAAAAAAATGCTCTACATTAGAGTAGTGCAAACAACCCACTATCAGCACTTTTGACGATAAGAATTAGATAAAAACTTACAATATCCAAAGAAAAGTTTGATCAGTACAAGAAATCCTCCGTACAAAATCATGCTGGCCATCTTAATTTCTCTCTTGTACTTATTTCGTTTTATTCTAGGGAACTGGAGTAACTGTTTACTATCATGAGCTTTACTAAAATAGGATATGATGTGACCCACAGCTTCTACGTCATCCTGACTGAAGCCCGCCCTATCCGGTCCATTGAATTAATAGTATGATTAAGATGACATTAATTATATGCGAGAGGATCACGCTTGCATTTCACTTTAGCCTGGTGAGATAATAAAAGCCAGTTATCTCCCTTAATGGCATTTGTGCTTTACATAAATGAAAATGGCTTTAAAATGAGATAGTAATAGGAAAAGCAATAAAGAATTTCTTTGCTATCATTTATAAAATGTAGTGAATGGTATTTTATTTTATTGCCTTATATTTTAAAATCTTTCTCCGCAGAGTTTATCACTATCATCACCATCAATACAATTACACTCCTCAACACAATCTTTTACAGTGTCAAAGATTTGATAGTTACTTCAGAATAATAATAGGATTAATATGATTCTCGGTTGGATAATACTTTCTATTTAAACTATTCACACTGCACGTTGATCCAGATTCGAAACAAATCAACACAATAAGTGATTTAAATCGTTACAATAACTGTACTATTATTCTATCTTGAATACCATCGAGAAATTGTTATGATTGTGTTTTTGTCAATAATGAATTCCACAAACATATCGTCATAATTTGTAAGTATATAAAACATTGATAATAGTTTTCCTACTGTGACAGAGTAAATGTGTGTCTCCTTATTTTATAATTTAATTTTAATAGTTCGCTAAATTGACAGAGTGACACGACCATATGAAACTGCTTGAGTTGAAGTAAACAGTCTGAGGCTAGAATATTCTAGATTTGCTGACCTAATAGAAACTGAGTGAGCAGTTTTCTATTATCCAATGATTTTTATTTAATTTAACGAGATTAGCAACTGAGCAGAGATTAAGGAGTTACTTGCTGTAGAGAATGTTGCTGTCTATTCACTTTGAATTCGAGTGTCAAAGAGAGAAGTCCAGCTGAAAGGCAGTCATTAGCTTGGTGGTGATTTTAAATGACTGATTGAGAGAGAGTGGACCTAAAACATTTAATGCATTTTACTATTTATATGCTATATTTTGTTTATGTAGAGATGTACTATGTGAGTTAACTTTTATTACTACAAATGTTTGAATTAAGCTGCACACATGTAGTGAGTTAATATGTGATTATTTATATGCTGTATTTATTTATCATGTGTGCATCGGGTTAATAATTATTACTGTTGTAAGAAATTGTAAGTCTGAGAATAGAATATACGATAAAATGGAATTATATTGTGCTAATCACGAAACTTAGGATTGCTCCTTAATTATCTGTTACAGTGAGCAAGAACCTATTTTTCCTTACTTTTTGGACTTGAGTTGAGTTGGAGTCTTGCGTAGATTTAGTCGATTTTCAAACTTCAAGTCTCAAGGTTGCAGTTACCCTCTATGCATTCTCCAGTTAAGTTGTATGACTTGAAGTGAGGGAACATTAGTTGTGGTGTGTGTAAGCTTAAGGGACTTTGATGCACTTTGACACCATATTGATGTACCTAAAAAAAAAAAAAGCTGCTAAGCACATTAGTACAGTCTCAAGGTTACATTTACCCTCTATGCATTCTCCAGTTAAGTTGTATGACTTGAAATGAGGGAACATTAGTTGTGGTGTGTGTAAGCATAAGGGACTTTGATGTACTTTGACACCATATTGATGTACCTAAAGAAAAGCTGCTAAGCACATCAGTACAGTGAAGTTACCAGAACCATTGTGATTGTGTTCTGCTCGAGAAACTGACAGCGATGTGAAAGCCAGGATGGTTGAGAGGAAACAAGTGTCATTGTTTTGTTTTTTTTCTAGCGTGCGGCGAGAGGCACGTATTAACATTGTGTCATTGTTGCAAAAGCAAGCGAAGGACTGTCAAGCTGTGCCTAATCCAGGTCACCTAAATAAAAAATAGAAATACTCACGTTGTAATTTATTAGCTCTAAAGATGGCTTAAATTTGCAAGTACATATTTTACGATAACGGAGAATGTATTTATAGTAATAGAAAATGGGCAATAAGGAAAGACACACATAAACACACACTCAGACATTGATAAATAAGAATGTGCATTCCTACAATATAAGTTTGATTTAGAGTTATCTATGTGCATACTTAACAGAATGCAGATAAAATACGAAACATTAGAAGTGCCTTTTTTTGTCGATCGAAATGATTTCAATGATACGAATGTCTAAGATTTAACATTTTAGGTGACTGAAGACTGTGGACACTTGCAGACTTACACTTTTGCGTTGGGTGGAGGAGAGACAGAAGAAGAGAGGAGAAAGAGAGAGGGGAGAGAAAAGAAGAGATATTGAGGGAGAAAGAGGGGAAATTGTGGCATTAATATTTCACTGTTTAACTTATGTGAACACATTACTCACCAGACCAATCAATAATAAAGAAAATTGGTTTTCTAAAATTATTTCTTATATATTCGAAGCGTTGAGATGTCCTTATAAATCTCATGCTCATTATTAAGAGCGATATATAAGGCAAACATTTAAGTCTATTGAAATACTAAGAATAATCTGTGTAAAGCAATAAATGTTTGTTTCATTTGCATTGTCTAAACATTAAACAATTATTAAAATATCAGGAACGTTAGGAGGGCGAGGGGGGGGGCTCTTCTGCGTTCGTAAACACTATGAGAACATTTAAGGAGAGTGATATATCAGCTTATATGAAACTAACAGTGCAATGAGACTGTAGATAGTCAAGAACATCTGGAACCCAACTACTTACTAAAATCGTTTTGCTAATGAACAGCTATTCAACACATCTTTTATTCCCGTACTTTAATTCTTTCAGATACATGTACACAACGCAGAATATAAATGTAAGTGATTGTCAGTATTAAGTATACAACATCACTGTGACAGACTTCTGACCAGAATTCTTGTCATGAACTTATGACCCACATCCAAAACTCGAATATCATATTCGAATAGAATTCCTTTGTTAGAACCCTACCGTCATGCATCAGCATGAGGAAAAAACAATAGTGAGTTCATCCCTTGTTATGTAACTTTAGACAACAGTCGAGAAAGTTCTAGTCACGTGATACATTCATGCACTACAATAAATACTCTTGACGCGGTAATATTCTTTACTCGCCAACCCAGACCAGCCGACATACACATGAGCACCTTGCTAGTCGCCGAAAATCTTGCTGAGTCAAATGGAACATAGGAACCCGAGTCTAGTGCAGTAAAGTCTATTTTAAGAAGGTAACACGTCTACTTCTTACAATTGGCTAAAAGAAGGTAAACCAAGCGAGGGGAAATACACAACTACTTACCTACATATAACTCACGGGCATAGAACTGAGGATTGGGCTAACACTTTATATCATAATATTAATTTAATTATCATATGAAATTAGCATATTGCATGAATAACAAATTTCACTAGTTGTATTCTAAATGCCAGTTGATATAACCCAATGATTGGATGACTGATACATTTAATAAATGCACTCTGCTATCACAGCCCTTTATAAAGCCACATATGTGATTCACTATGACCCATTGACTGTATTGTACTCTTTAAAAACTAAGCCATTTCAGAGGTAGTATTACATCATGAGACACGATATTTGTTTTCATTTGTAACTTATCAGCAATGAATTGAGGAGTTGTATTATCTCTCACGTAGCCCGAACTTTCTTGTAGTCTGTAAGAAAGAAATTAACTATCCCTGGTCAAAGAGGAACAATATACAACTGCTGTATGAGAAGTTGTTAGAATTTTTGGGTTGCAAAGTGTTTGTTTTCTTCTATGCCATGGAATGTCTCAGACATTCGTTCAGCAAACATACCTCATTTTTAAACTACATGAAATGCTCACAGTTTAAATATACTTATGCATTTTCCTGTTGTCTTGTTAATGTACGCCAAATTCAAAGCGTTACTGGATGCACTGTATATATATAACAATTACAGAAGAGTGATTACGTTTCATTTAAAGTGCAATTGTTTAATTTATCATTTCATATTTAATATTTAGGCATATTTAAAAAAATGTATCCCTTATATATTATTTCTGAGAGTCTTTTATTTCATTAAAATTAAAAGTCAGAGTAGTGGAAAATGAAAGTCAATTTTGGTAGCACTCATATTCTCCACATTTAACCTTGTACATATGGAAAATATCAAGTGCATTTGAGATAGGTTAATAGTGTATTTGAGGATGGCATGTTAAATATAATCCATAAGCCATTAATTACTGAAATTTATTAATGTAATAATGTCCAACTTGAGTCACACATTATTCCCTATCCCGTTTTCATGTGTGAATTGTATTTCACTACAAAAACAAAGACTTCACTCCTTAATGCCACTCTGCCAACTCTATTGTTAATCAACTCCAATTATATATACTCCATCTCGACATTCGCACTCTTTTCGCAACACTCAAAACCGTAATATACCCGTCATGAAAACATAAAAATATGTTAAACCTTCTTTGTCATACCAATGGCCTGTCATCTAGAAATAGAACACCACTCTAATTCAAACGTAGTGACACCGGGATATCTATAAAATAAAGCTATTAAACCATATTTGTCACAACTGGGTCAGTGTCACGTGTATCCTTTGATTTCATTTCCATATTTCAACTTGACCCCTATTTAAATGTTCTTATGCTGAATTTGTAAATCTGTTTAAAATGCTTATGTTTGTATTTCGCATTGTTTATGTTTATTATGATTTAAGTGAATGTTCTAAATGATATTTGATAAAATACAATTTACAGATTGTCATAAGAATTACTGGAACATTATTCAGCATTAATATTGTTATAAATTTTATAACTATACGCGTAGATGTAATATATATTCCATTTATTAAATGTATTAAATATATTTATCATGTGTAGATGTATGCACCTGTTATAAATCAGCTACTGGAAGTGTATTTTATTGTCATGAACCATTAATATTTAACGTTTGCGTTATTAAATATGATATTGCATTTTGAATTATGGTCATTGTTTGCAGATATGTCTTAATTATTATAATGCTCATGAAAGATATGTATAATGCAAGGTGATAGATACTTTGCATTATAGGAACTACTTCCACATATCTTATAATACCAAAGTTAATTTCTAGTGTATAATTTTCAGTTGATGTGTTATTTGTAATTATCATGGTCAGAATGCTCTGAAAAAGAGTATTACTGAAGTGTAAGTCAAGGGTGTACATACTTGATGGGAAAATAAACTGTTTAACTGAGTGTACATTGAGTGGTAAACGGAAACTAGGATTGTTGCTATTGTTTTGTGAGAATACTGGCTCATGCCATCTGCACAGTAAAATGACAAAAGACTAAATGGTTTATATAAATGTTTTATTTGATCAAGATATAATTATGTGGTTATCCAACTTGTTGGTTGATATAACTGTGAATATGTATAAGGATAGGAGATGTGCATTGTCAGAATGTAAATGCAGAAGTTTTGTGAAAGCCATAAATATTAATTAGTTCTAGTGTATTCAAAAATTCGATTGAATAAAAGATATAGTCAAAGTAGATATAGGCTTGGTTTCTGAGGCGTTATACAATGTATCGTGTCCCTCCTGTTGCACAAGCTGTAAAAGGGACCCACAGACATACCCTGGCTTGGAAAGATAAAAGCGACTCTATTATGTAAATATTTATGATTTTAGTATAAAATGCAATGCTATTATACACGTCTCTAACTCTATTTTGTAGCAGAATCATTGCCAATCCCCTTCGTTGCTGATACATGTTTATTTATAACAAGTAGTCCATAGCATGAATTGACACTTGCAGAGTTTTATATAATTATCAAGTAAGTATGTGGTGCACTGCATTATTACAGTCTCTCGGGCTGTCTCGAGAGAGATAATAACCCCACCTGGATCTTTGTAGCGTAAGGATAATATAAGTAAATATGTTATGAAGTTTAATAAACAATGCCAATAATCCCCCATTTATTACCTAGCAACTCGTTTAAGTTAGGATGAATTACATTTCTAAGTCTATTACAATTATCAGTGGCTTAGCCGACACCACATAATTATACAAAGAAGGATATCATATTCATTATGAACTATTTCATTAGCAAAAAATAACACCACTCATGAAACTTAATGAAACGAAAATTTGAACGTTAAGACACAGAGCGTATCACACACTACTCTTCTCTATCAAATAACACATGGGAAAAGACCTAACTACAGTTTCAATGTAGTAATTTACCGGGGTATATTTATTCATTCTAAACGATCAGATCGATTTATAAAAAAATCTTTACATATCAAATTATATTCATTAACGAAACATGTTAAAACATTCTCTCTCTCTCTCTCTCTCTCTCTCTCTCTCTCTCTCTCTCTCTCTCTCTCTCTCTCTCTCTCTCTCTCTCTCTCTCTCTCTCTCTCTCTCTCTCTCTCTCTCTCTCTCTCTAAGCACGCAAACACACTCATTACATGAATAAAAGAAATATAGTTTTACACTTCTTTTACATTTATTAATTAAATATGATAAGAGACTTTAAGAAATAAAGCAAAAGTATAATTATTGCAGGAAAAAATAAAGAGTAAATTCAAAATTTACAGTATCAAAGCAAAATTACACATAATAGGAAATTAAGAAAATTATGTATATGTTCTTATAAATTCCTTGCAAATAAAATGTATTAATAACGTAAAACATAAAAACACCTTACTGTTATTTGATATAAACGCATGCATACGTATCTGTTTGAACATATGCTTAAATTTATTTATTTCCATTAGATACATATTTATACATATGAATTTCAATGTATTTGTTTCGAATCTATAATTCAAAGCCATGTTAAATATATAAAGCCATATTAAGCTGCGCTGACTCAGTGATAAAATAAAAGCATTTTATATATAAAAAAAAAGATAAAAATTGATTAAAAAAATAGTGGCATGTGAAATAATTCTACCACTAAAACAATACAACGCAAATAATGGAAGCTCATAAACAAGTATGCATTTTAAATAAATGGTCAAAGGTTGATACAAAATGTGTACAAGTAATTTAAAAGCAATCACTTGAAATTGAATGTGTAGTAAAGTTTTAGTGACTTAATGTTTCCAGTAGATGACGTTGCCTTTACAATTTACAAAGGCAAATTTCAAATATTATGATGCAACTGAACGAAAATATGTTTAAAATATGAAAATAACACCAGAAAAAATCAATGAAAGAGAAAATGACAATGCTGGACGAATTATTGATATAAAGACGATGAAAATATTAATTAATGCATATATGATTCCAATGTCATTGAACCTAATCATATATTTTACAATTTCTAATGATACTTTGATAATCATACATTAACAATTTAATTGCCTTATTTAGAATGAAACATTGGCTCTTAACATGAAACAAGACATATGATTTAATTTAATACAAACATTGTATATATGTTAAAAGCATATTGGATATGTAATCGTTATGTTTTCAATTATGTCATGCAAAGCTTTCGTGCTACACATACAAAAGTACATATTCTTTAAAGAATGAATAATCAATATTCAAGTGTTATTGCCCCATGTTAGTGAAGTATTGATCTTGCATCTCCTTATGATTACTTACGGATCCTTTCACCAATAGTGACTGGTGTAATAAAATTGGCATACCTTTCTAATCAACCGGAAAGAAACTAGCAGGAACGAAATCCAGTGTGTGTCTCACGTAATATAATATTTCAGTCAAATAATAGTTTTCTCTTTGACAAATTTTCTCGCGAAATGTTTTTGAAATAACTGCTTGGAACTTAAATAAGTTTATAAGGTTTATGTCAGCGCAGCTTTTGAATGAAATGATGATGTTATGTGTACATTAATTCTTAAGTCAAATGTCCGTAATCATTTGTCATATTGCTATATGAAGTTTATTCAGTAATGGCGTAAACACATACATTGTTAGAAAGATCAACATAGATAAATTTAACGTTGTCAAAATGTGTTAGCAAAATCTAATTACTAGTATTCAAAATATGTTTGATTTTTATCTGCAATGATCTCAGTGCTTATCCTGAGATCTGGTATTCAAATAATCAACAATCTACTCATTTTAGATTACATTCACTTATTTCTATATAGTCAGTGTACAATAAGACATGCAAACTAATATGTATTCTAATTGTTTTATAAAACATATTACTACTATTAAAGATGATAAATTTAAATTATATAATACAAAGCATGGTTTTAACTAGTACGGTACTATTGTCAAGGAACATCTAATCCTTATATACTTTGGTTAGAAATAAATAAAACACGTATACTGATGCACCACCTTTCACATTAAAGTTGTACATAACAACACGTTTCTATGTTTCTGATTTTGTTAAGAAATATTATTAATAATGAATTAGCATTTTAGTCAAGAAAATATTAATCATGACTTTTCAACAGCATTAATTATATGAATATTGCGCGAAGACCAGCTAAATCATACTTTGAAAATGCAATAATATTTTTTTTAACAAAAGGTGTGATACAGATAGAAGATATATTTTATTGTTAAATAAGTCTTCGATTTCTCAGTATGGGGAGTAATAGATAAATATAACATTGATAAGTTTGTGTGTATGTGTGTATATTAAAAAATTTGTTTGGACCAACTTCAAATGTTTAATAACAATTATGGTAATTTGCTAAACATACTTTCAACGTAATTGAGAAATTGTTGAAAGACAATTTATACGACTGACAATTAAAGGCATCACACAGCAAACCAGAATGATAAGAACGTACAACGCTGTATTAGTATCGTTGTAAGCACACATATTGTTGTTAAGAATGCACGACTAAACACTCAGTTTTTATTTTGTTAAAACGCACATTTCAAGTCTTCAACATTTCTCCACTTGCGCATGGAAACTGTGTGGCACTATAAGAGTATTATCAAAATAACACTTTAGGGCTAGGCTATTTACAAAGAGCCGGTAGCATACGTTTCTAAACAGAAGACATCTACATATATGATACAATAGGGAACTAAAATCATAAGTGTTAAAAGTCATTGAACAAGGAATTAATACAATGTCTCTCTTTTTGTAATGTTACACAGTATTACAACATCGAATGAGTACATTCTAAGTTCGTCTGCAATGCATGTAACAAGGAACAAACGGTCACATTAATCAGACATTTTACAAAGCAATATTAAAAATATAAACTCGAGTATGAATATTACATTTTAACAGAAATCAGATATTTAAATATTGGGCGCACTGATTAAAGGAAAGAAATAAAAACAAATATACAAAGAATATGGCTATTATCGATGAAAGAACAATATTGGTATTTATTTATGTATTTATTATTATATTTTGGGATTAATAAAACACTTTTAATTATTGTTCGAAAGTGAGACATGAATTTCGATCTTGTATTCACACTTTCTTATTGATCTATTTTAAGCAGAAGATATATTTATAAAGGAAAATATTTGCATAATCAAAAAAATAAAATATAGCATATCGATAATACACATTAATATATTATTACGTGTTATTGTAATACATCGTTATTGAAAGCCTAATCTAGAAATATAGAAAACATTATGGTTTTAATATTAAATGACGTCAAAACGTATTTCAGCAGTTTATTAAAACTTCAAGCGTAGCACGTTATTTGTAATAGATATATAATCGATTCTAGTAATTGCATACGACAGAATAAGAGAAATGTGTACATAAATAAAATAGTGTATCTCTTACTCCAACTGTACACTACATTGAAAAATGTATACATAAATAAATACACATTACAGACACGTTATTGTGGTTCAAAATGTTTGGTTGAAGAAATATATGATAACACAGCATAATCATTGTATCTATATACCAAAAAAAAAATTAAGAGTAAATCCAGAAAAGAAAGACTTTTGTGCTTTACCATCGAAGATGATTTTGTCTTATCATGGTCCTTCAACATTACATTCTGACTGATGCAAGATTTAGCAACATTACACATAAAATAACACACTGCTCTAAGTGCTATAGGTTAATGTAATCATAGTGCAATTTGCTCTTGTACAAGAAAAGAAATACAAGAGAGTTCGATATTTCCTTATAGAATCACAGTATTTGTCATATCATGGAAAATTCTTACACATAATTAAAATCTAAATTATTAGATTCTGATCTATATTTTTAATGAGTTGTTATTTGTGATTTGGAAATGTAAAAATGTGTATTTTTAAGGTGGAAGTCCGAATGGACAGAGGGGAGGGGTGATTAGCTGTCAGCGAGTGTGTATAGACTAGTAGTTGGGGGGGGGTATGATTATTATTTTTTGTGGAATGCTTGATCCCTGGCATTTAAAAAGTAGCATGGTCCCTTAAATCATTAGATCTATAGTATTGGTTTTGTGTTATGCAATATTTAGGCTGATGTAATTGTGAACTTGGTTCTGGATAGGTGACATTTGTGTTGACAGAATGTGTGTTTAAAGATGTTATAATGTCATAAATATTAATTAGCTCTAGGGGAATTCTTCAATTTGATTGAGTAAAAGTGTGAAGCTAGGCAGACGTGGTGATTTCAAATCTAAGAAAAAAAGCATTTGGAAACGACTCTGTGGGCGAGAGTTTGACTGAGTCACTCCCTATAATTATGTGTTGTACATGGAACAAAGTACGTCCTTAGCTATTCTCTCACATTCATGATACAAAATAAGTTTCAAAGTCACAATATCGTTGTTCATTGACAAATTAATCAAAATGTTTATTACGTATAATTAAAAAGAGGAAAACATACTTTTGAAGGCAAGTACTGTTAGATTATGTAAATGCGGTTCCGTTTATTCGCAATTAAGAATTTTATGTCTCGCGAAATTTGGAGTGATACCTGTACAAGTCGTGAAACTATCATCAAGAAATGTATCTAGTCTATTAATCCGTGTACAGTACACTTGGACCAGAAATATCTGTAATGCCTTCATTTTATATTGTTGCGTTTCTTTTGATCTCCCTGTATTTTAGAAAATGTGTGCACTTCGTCAAGAATAACACACACGAATGACACATATTTCTCAGACAGGACGATTTCTAAACATAATTAAAATGTATGATCTTTTCCCCATGAAACACATATATTTCCGGACATGTATATATGTCTAAAAGAGAAAGAAAGAAATATTATTTTGAAGAAGATTCTAAGACTTGCACGTCGTGACTTTAGCTGTCTTTAGAAATGTGGATTATACTCGTTGATTGATATTATAATTAAGGTCATATTGTTTTCTCAAAGCTTTAATGGTATCGTTAAACTAATGCACTATTCAAAACACGTGTTTGAATTAATAATATTTTCCACTGTTATGTATTATACCTACTTCAAAACTGCATGGGACCTCATTATCCTGCAAAACAATTGCAAACGCATCCAATAGAAAATTGCAAGTGTAAGCATTAATTCATACATTATGCAGATATATCTTTTATTAAAAATATTATTCTATTGTGTCTGACAACTTTGATTGGCAGTTCTCAGATTCAGCAAGCTCGTCGTTATTTGGTTGGTCACCATTGGTTTCCTTATCCAAAGCTGCTGAGAAAACAAATACAGGATGCCAATAGTCTGGTACGGCATAGCACGAATTTCGAGCTAATGCAGATGACTGAGTTTTATTGACGATTTGTACAGCTTCCAGATATTCAGAACACACTGATTCAAGACTAATATTTTTCACATAGTCATTTTCAGCATCAGTATCCTCCTTTGAATCCAATTGTAGGCTTACACTGAACGAAGCTTCATCCGTAATATACATGTTTCCCAAACGTTTTGCTATTCTAGCTCTAGGTTGGTCAGACTCAAATTCTGCGCACATTGAACTTGAAGCGTGTTCATTTAAAATAGTAATGTATCCATCTTCCACATGTAACCCATCCTGAGAGTCTATGGATAGTATTGAATTAGTGTTAATAAAGGAAGTAATATCCATTATAAACGATTAGCAGGCGATTCAGAAAGCTAATTTCGTTATTTTCGAAATTGTGTGTGTGTGTGTGTGTGTGTGTGTGTGTGTGTGTGTGTGTGTGTGTGTGTGTGTGTGTGTGTGTGTGTGTGTGTGTGTGTGTGTGTTTAGTGGCATCTCTAATGTATAGTAACGTAATGTTGCAATGTTCCTTTAAGACTTCGAATTACTGCGTTGGGGATCGTATCCAAAATGAGTCATAACTATTAAGAAATCATCGATTAACTGTGATGATATCGATATGTGAATTAGGGTTTAACGTTGATGTGTGTATGTGCTAAGTGCGTGAATAAATGTCACCACAGGTATTATATAGCACTCAGATTAATTTTATTAGAAACAATATTATACATGTAATATATGCTTTTTGTTCACTTAAAATGTACAATTATTAAGTCAAACGTTCAGTATCACACGCAAAACATTTTATTTTATTTTTTAAAACTACTAACGATTAAACATTGTGTTGAAGTAATAAGTGTGTTTCCCTGATACGGTTTATGATTAAATTGAAATATCAATCAAAATTATAAAATGTTAAGAAGTAAAATGTATTTATAAAATATATCATACAAACACATACATATACATATGTAATACATATCACACTCAAGTATCTCAGACGTACCTTCGGACTTTTCGGCAATTTCATCATATATTTCAGATCCATCCTCCGGAGTTGCATTATTATAATGGACGACAGGGTCTAAGCCCATGTACTGATTCGTTTCGGGTTTGCGTCGCGTGAGAAAATTAGGCAATGATTGTCCTGTGGAACAAATGAACATATGAAAGAGTGTCCTTTTTAGTACAATTTATATATTAAACTAAAATAGTCATTTGTATGTAAACACAAACACAAGCAATACAATATTTTCTAATAACTTTAAATTGCACGTATTTTGCATTAACATATTTAATAATATTTTCATGAATTTTAGTATTCATGTACGTTCTTAATAAATAAATTATCAACATGATCTTATTAGAAGTTAACATATATTTTGTATACGGCAGCTAGAACACAGACGACCAATATCGCAACCCCCAATGCAATTATAGCAGTCTTCAATGGATTTTCATGTGTATCATTTCTGTTTGCTAAAATACTTATAGCATGAAAAAGTAATTTTATTAATTGTTTGAAAAAGAATCGTATGTAAATAAAGTGATATAGCTACTCATTATTTTCAGGAATATTCAATCATTTTAATGTAATATTCTAATCAGACTGTGTCTGTCTGTCTGTCTGTCTGTCTGTCTCTGTCTGTCTCTCTCTCTGTCTCTCTCTCTGTCTCTCTCTCTGTCTCTCTCTCTGTCTCTCTCTCTGTCTCTGTCTCTGTCTCTGTCTGTCTGTCTGTCTGTCTGTCTGTCTGTCTGTCTGTCTCTCTCTCTCTCTCTCTCTCTCTCTCTCTCTCTCTCTCTCTCTCTCTCTCTCTCTCTCTCTCTCTCTCTCTCTCAGCCTATCAAGGTAAGTTAAGTTTGAATTCTGAGAGTAATAACAATTTTGGTTAAATAAAATGTTTGCAGTTTATTTGTAAATTCATGTGTTAACTTTTGAATTTTGTGGTAAACTTATTGTAATTTTATTCTCGTGAGAAAAGAAAGAATTTTTAATTTGTAAACTTTGTAAAGAAATTAACGATGAGAAAGAAAATAATGTTACAGACTTAAACACTTAGTGAAACAGTGAATTGATTCACAAACAATCCTGTATTTTACAGCTTTAGATTTCAGCTTCCAGTTTCAAGTTTAAAGTTCTACTACCAGCAGAATACCTCCAGAATCCAGATTCTACTACCAGCAGTGCACTCTACGTCTGCTACCATTACCTAGAAGCTACAACGAGAAGCATCCAGTAAGCAGATTGTTCTCTGCAGAAAACTCTGGGACTTTAATTCTGACGGAAGGGAACCTAACACTGTGTGGTGAATACAATTGGTGTAAGCTGTTGTGCTTGCAGTCAGATATATCTGCAAGGCTTGGAGGGTGTCTAGTCTTGATGAGATAGCCACAGGTGACAGAGAATCCTGACTATCAGAGCCAGGTGTTTGTTAGAGTGTGTAGGACAGTGTTGAATTCTATTGAGAGATTCTAGTGACTGTCACAGAAGGGGCGATAAGCAGTGATGGCTAAACCCAAGTGACTCAGTGAGCTTCCATAATGTGGAAAAAGTCAGGGATGCCTATTACTCTCATCCTCCTGTGTGAAGTCATATGAACTGTGAGCAAACTGTAACCAGTGTGTGATTTGTGAACTTGATTAGTGATCAATTCATGAGATTCCTTGGACAAATCAAATGTGATTCATAGACTGTTCAAAGTACTGGCACCAGAACTCCAGGAAATTTGCCAGCTGGTCTCCTTGATGCACCGGTGAAGGAACCGTCACATGCACATGATAACATGGTGAACCGTGTAAATGCTTGTTATCTGTAAATTGTCCCATGATTATTTGTAATGTCTGAATCTATATTTTATTTTTCCTTATATTCTTGCAGTGAATTGAACATTGAATGACTGGTTTCTGAACAGAACATAGATTAGCCTGATTCCATTTTTATTCTAAGAGATCTGCAATCTCCAATCTGTGTCAACTTTATTATCATGTGAATACTGTAAATATGAATTTGTTTATTAACAGTTACTTAGTCTTTTAATAAATTTATTTAAATTTCACCTTTCCACTTTCGTTAATTTCATTAGAGAGGCAATGTGTGGGCAGAGGGGTGGGGGAAGCCAAATGACGTAATAATTAGTTTCGAAGTCGGTCACTCACATTTTCAGGAATAGGTCCCCATGTGCTGGAATTGGATTATGCGTGGGGTGGAAGTAACATACTTAATAACTGACAAGATTTAGATCAGCTAGTGCTTTTACTTCGGACAAGTATCACCTGGATATGGGAGGTAATCAAAGGAGATTATTTATCCAGGGCTTGACATAGTCTCTCATACAGCAAAGGACGAAGACCCCCGTCGATTTTTTAAATTATTAATATTATGGGGAAGAATGATTATTAATCTAATGTAATTTAATATTAATTAATATATAATATTCATTACATAACAAAGACTTTTTACTATATATATAAAACCTTCTTACGCATATTGATATTATTTAGATAATCTAATGTTGGAGAAGAAAGTGGGAGGATGGGGCTCGCTAAAAATAGATTAAAATTCGGATTTGCCTTCTCTTTAGTAAGACGTTTTGCACATGCAAAAAACCTTAAATGACTGTAAATGTTGATTTATGTTGTGGAACTATGAACATATTTACAAAACCAAAATATCCGCCATGTGAGAGACGAGTGGTTTCTGTTGGACAACATTAATACAATAAAATTAATATTCTCTTAACTTGAAAGTAGTTATGAAAGATTAATTAATAATAATAATTATTATATTCATTAACTATGTGGCAACGTTGTCACAGATAGATAGACTAGATAGATAGATGGATGGATGTATGAATGGATGGATGGATAGATAGACAGATATACGGATATATAGTTAGAGAGAGAGAGAGAGACACACAGATAGATATATGGAGAGAGAGAGAGAGAGAGAGAGAGAGAGAGAGAGAGAGAGAGAGAGAGAGAGAGAGAGAGAGAGAGAGAGAGAGAGAGAGAGAGAGAGAGAGAGAGAGAGATTCTTAAATCAATATGGTAGTCTACTTACTTATACTTTGAGAATTGAGCTGGAACTGTATGGTGGTTGATCCCTCCGAGTTTTTGATAACAGCAATGTACTTATGATACAATACGTCGCCTGTATGGTATTGCGATTGCAGTATAAATTTTGTGATGAAAGGTCTATGGTCTTCTTTTTGAAATGTGTGTGTCCATTTCGGTAAAACTGAGTGATAATCTCCGTTAGTGTCAACTCCAATAATGTCTGATATATGTAATTCAGGATAGCCCTTGATCTAGGTAATTGCATAAAAATAGAGTGACGTTAACAATTATAAAGGATGAACTCGTTATACCAAATAAATATGTAATAAATGTAAACGTTTGTATACTAATGGAACACACATGAACACACACACACACACACACACACACACACACACACACATGAACACACACACACACATACACACAGACACACACACACACACGTATGGTTAGAATTATACATATCTACACTACTTTATGATTCGATTCACTTAATGATTAAATGTAGATCATTGACTGAAACGTTACTGCTGAAAACATATCTTGGATCATTAGCAAAATCGTCATGGGGTGTAAACATTTGTGATGCTATACATATTCAAGTCTAGATTTAGTAAATGTGGAAAACAATTGTTGAAAATTTGTTGAGCATAGAACTTGTAGTGGAGTAAATTTACCTATCCCTATTTTAAAATCTTATTATTACATAAATTATTTAAATCTCAGATTAGCCCAACCCGGGGCATTCCTTGTAATTGTATTTTGAAATTGTCTTATTTGAAGAGAACACCCGAGTTGGAACATGCTATAATTTGATGATATAAAGCCATCTCAACTGTGGGGGTAGTTTTTCTTTTCCAATGGTTACGATTTATGAGAAACGAGACCAGCCAACGGGCTCTTCTTAAAGTTCACCTCGAGTAGAGAAATCGATTGTCTGATCAATTGAATTTGAAATGGCAAATAAATCAGTTATTGAAAGGCGGCCTTTAGATTCATGTTAAAGTATTCTTTACTATTTCCTACATTTTGTGTATGATTTGAATCTCTGGTTTATTCATTATAAACTGATCTGAATCTCTGGTTTACTAATTATAAACAACCGAAAATGGTAGAGTCGGGAGTGGTGTGTAAGTGTAAGAATACACTATTCTCCATTGATGTACGTTTGCACAATATGCTGACAACATGAGCAATTTATATTCAGAGAAGGTGTTGGAAATCATTACAATTATTGTTCTATTTGATGGACTTGACATGGCGAAAACACGGCCCACAATAGCTTAAGAGAATAAATAACGGAACAGTGTTTTTAATGTGTGAAAGAAACATGTGGAACTAGCGTAATAAAATGGACAATAAACGTGTGATATTGTTACAAAAGCAAGTGAAAATATGTTGAGATGGTGGTTAATTCAGGTCATATAAAACTATTATCACTTACATCAGATAACTCCATTTATGTTCTCTGAGAATATATATCTTATTATTTATATTGAATTGCTGAATTGTATTTTTGGGATAAAGGACTGTGAATATACAAATTATTTGAACATGGTTTTGTTGAAATACTGATATCATGTAAACTATTTCATTGTATTTATAATATGAATAATTAACTGTTGAATTAATAAATTTATTGACCTTCTTATGCACATTGATAACCTTATGTTGGACAAGAAAATGGGTGGATAGAAGTTCGCCAAATAATCAGCAAGGTCTTAACAGTCCTTTCCGCATTTTTGCCACAATGTCACAATTTATAGTTCAGTTCAATGTTGTCATTTCCACCTGTCATTTGCACGTGAAAACAAACACTGCTCCTCTACTTAGAGTTAACCTGGCATTTAGACTTAACCTGGGCACTGAGTGTTAGCATGGGCACTTAGAGTTAACCTGGACACTTCTTTTAGCCATGCCAACTCCTCCGAACAGAACAATAAACGTAGAGAGGTCCATGCAGCTACATGATTTCTTGTTCATTGTCTCATATTCAAAAATGGAGACAGGGAATGATCTGTGTATTTTATGTGTAGACTTCTTTGTCAACATTAGTATGTATTTTCCCATATGTATGTCCACGTGTGTGTGTGTGTGTGTGTGTGTGTGTGTGTGTGTGTGCGCGCGTGCGTGTGTGTGTGTGTGTGTGTGTGTGTGTGTGTGTGTGTGTGTGTGTGTGTGTTTTGTTGTTGTTGTTATTGTTGTTGAAAATGACGATCTGGTATATATTGAGGCGATTACTTGTGATTCATCAAGCTCCTATGAGTAAAACTGGCATACAAGAACAATACGAACAAGTACGCGCCAATAATTTTAAAGTTTCAGAAAAACACTGCACTAGAGATACAGTATTCAATGCACTAACACAAATATAAAAGAGACAATATGTTTGCAACTAACAATCTACAATGATGTGAAGGAAGTTGTTTCACAATTAACAATTAAAATTTAAAATAAAGGAAATAAAAGAATTTAATGTGACAAAATGAGTCACATAGCAGCGCACTTCAATGTTCCATTGAATGCATAATATGCATAATAAGATTGGATTACAAGTTCATCTTCATATTTTACTGGAACTAGAAAGTTTAAAACCAATTGCCTAGGAATTTGTAAGATTTGGCTATATTCGATCTCTAAATAGTAATATCAAAGCATTATGAAAGAAAAATCCCTCAAAAGCACTGCTCTGTGAATTTGTTTCACCTATGAGATGACTTGACTACTTTTAGAACTCAGCAGTTAATTATGATGCTCTAGTGTCTAGACTTTGCTTATTTATCAATTGAACTCGAAATAAATATCCAAAGAAAATTTGGATAAAAGGTGCCGACTTGCAAACAATGCATTTAGAAATGCTAGCTTTCCAATCCTTTCAAAGGAACCGTCATTATGTAAGAATGTAACATTCCATCTAAGTGAGAACTCTAAGACATGAGTATAGACACACTTTGGCTTAGTTGCATTGGTGATGGGGAGAGGGACTAAAGCGTCTTCACTCTTTCACTAACATTGAAACATTACAAGACAATCTTGTAATATGTGATCCTTTTGTCTATTCACATAATGACTATGTTTTAATTTCCTTTAATCTTTCCTTACATATTTTAACATATATTGAAATAATATGACGCCTCATACTAAGAATACCAAAGGTTCGATACAAGAAACATTTATGATTTTCAATTTTGAAATTTTGATAAGTGTTTGGATACAGTCTCTGTGACGCCAAAGTCAACTTTTGATCTCATCCCTTTGGTTGATCTCGGTCTCGTAAATTTTACCCATTGATAATAAGATTACTCATCTATTTGGAACGGGTTTCGATTGCATCAGCAATTTCTAACATATTCTCAACTCGAGTGTTTTCTCCAATTTGCAAATACAAAATTATCATCATACGGAGTGTCCAATGTCGGGTCACGTCGACAATGTTACAATTTATATACAATTAAGTTTAGAAATAGGAATAGACACATTTACTCCACAACAGTCTCATACTGCTAATTTGCAATTTCTGTATAATTCTTTTCAAACATAGCCATACTTTATTATTAGCATATGTTATATTCTGCTTCATTTCCATTACAACACAATTGCTTTGTTACAACAATAATTATAAATTAGAGAACAACAGAATATTTTATAAGACATGATATCAGTACAACTGTCTACAAGCAAGAAAATGTATCAAATTATTTAAATACTCAGACAGAAAGAATAAGAAATTTAAGGTAGTTCTGTAAATACAGCATATTGGTTCCTGTATAAGAAAACATGTGCACTTCCGTTACAAAGATAAACTGAATGAATTCGTACATCATATTTCGCATAATAACTTGCATAATGTTTGGACAGCTCTGGCTCACACCTACTTTAACAAACAATCTGCTAGACTGGCTGTCATTCCACTCTTCACGAAAATGTTGCAAGGTGCCCAGTCTCAAGAAACTCTGCCACGTTGAAGATATTTATGTCAAGACATTTTCCAATTAGGGAAGGTATCACAACTGTGCACTTCTAATGTATACATTTTAATTCAGTGAATATTTATAATTATTATTTGAATGTTGAAACTGGGCAGTGGGCAATGTATGATTATTAACCTATTTGTATTTTGTTGCCTATGCTGGTTTATGGATGGAAACATATTGCAGAGTAGTTGGGCGAGTTAATATGTGTAAAGTATGTATGAACGAGTGTTGATAGGGATCAGAATTAGGTGATTATACTTAAATGACTCCGTTTATCGTGCAGTCCGGAAGGGCAATGAGATAAGAACAGGAAGCACACGCAGTGATAAATACATTGGATCAATGTGTACGATTGCGCATAATTGCAAAGTTAATAGCAGCGTAAGTGTGCATGCCATATTTTTACTGCAAGAGGTCACGATAATTCATGATTAATAATCACAATAAATTCTAGATCGTTGCCTCTAAATAATTAAAGTTAAATACCTGCTTCAACAAATATGTGAATCAGTACGTTAAGTCTGCGTTCATCCTTGCTAGCGAGATTAGTATACATCGTCCAGGTACCAGAGGGCACAGTCAATATGTGGATTGCCATAATCATTACAGGAATTATCTAACAGGGTGACACAACGCCTTGTTGTTGGTTGTGATTATTATTATTATTATTATTATTATTATTAATCATCCATAACTAATTACAAGTAATGAAAAATTTTAATTTATGTAATTAATAGTTTTCAGAAGAAATCTCTCTCTCTCTCTCTCTCTCTCTCTCTCTCTCTCTCTCTCTCTCTCTCTCTCTCTCTCTCTCTCTCTCTCTCTCTCTCTCTCTCTCTCAAAGCAAATACACTATACACTTATTTCATGAATAAAAAATATAGATTTATACTCGTTTTATTAATTAAATATGAAAAGATACTTTAAGAAATAAAGTAAAATTATGATTATTGCATGAGAACAAATAAAGTGTAAATTCAAATCGTCAAAATTATGTTAAGAAAGAACTATTACACTTAATAGTGAATTAAGAAAACAATATACAAATTATTTTAAGTTCCTTCAAAATAGAGTGTAGTAATAAAATATAAAACTAAGAACATCATACTGTTATGTGATATAAACATTTGCATGCTTATATAGTTGTACATATGCTTATATTTATATGTTTACATTAAATACAGATTTACACACATGTATTTTAATGTATATAATTCAACGTCATGTTGTGCATGTAATCCCATTGTTGTGATCACTCAAGTAATAAAATAAAATAAAAGCATTTTTTTAAAAATGAATATTGATGTAAAAAGTGAGAGGTAAGTAAAATAATCCCATCACTAAAATATAGCGCAAATAATGGAAGCTCATAATGAATATTGATATAAAAAGTGAGAGGTAAGTAAAATAATCCCATCACTAAAATATAGCGCAAATAATGGAAGCTCAAAATGAATATTGATGTAAAAACTGAGAGGTAAGTAAAATAATCCAATCACTAAAATATAGCGCAAATAATGGAAACTCATAAACAAGTATTGCAAGCCAAGTAACAAATAAGTGTGCTTATTAATAAACTTGTGTAAAGCATACAGCATAAAAATATGTAGCTGAATACACATCTATTTTTCATTACAATACAAGCAGTGTAAGTATGTAAGTATGTAAGTATGCTATTTATTTTTAATTATTAGACATTTTTGCATTAGTGTGATATTGTGTGTGCATCATGATCATAAATGCATTTCCACTTTGTGACATATACATAAAGAAAATTATCCTCTAAGAGGGAATTGAGTATTGTAGGGCGTTGTATTTAAAAGGCCAAAGGTTCATACCATATTTGTACAATTAATTAACGGAAAAGTAATTTAAAAGCAATAATTTGAAATGTAATAAGGGGTCCTAATGAATTATTGCCCTATGTTAGCGAAGTAAATATTTTAATGCCTGAATTACACAGTGAAGTTGTGATATTGGATCTCGATATGATTAATTATGAATTCTTTCACCACTAGTTCATCTCCCTATGATCACTTATGGATTCGTTCTTTAATAGTAGAGAGTTTCATTAAAAATGGCTGACCTTTCTAATCAACCGGAAAGCATCTAATAGGAACTAAACTCCAAGAGTATGTATGATGTAATATACTATTTCACTCAAATACTACATTTTTCTTTGATAATGAATGAAATAATGATGTTAGGTGTACATTAATTCTAAGTCAATTTTTAAAAATAAGCTTTTGTCATGTTGTCATGTGAAGCTTTTTTCTTCTCAGTAATTGCGTAAACACATACATTGCTAGAGAGGTGAACATAGATAAAATAACTTTTCCCCCAAATTAGTTAGCAAAAATTAACGTCCTCCACTCATTCCTGTGTTGTTAACCGGAATAAATTGGAGAAGTTCACACACACACACACACACACACACACACGTGTGTGTGTGTGTCTGTGTACACGTATTCTCAGTTTGTAAGAGTAATGTGTCTTCTGCAGGTTGAATATTTTAGGAATCTGTTTCAATGCAGGTTTTAATTGTATCGAAATCCGATTACATAATTCAGATGATGTTTCATTTTTAAATGCAGTGATTTGAATGCGTATACTGATATATGGTATTCAAATATTCAACAATCTACGCATTTTATGTTACATTTACTGAAATTACAGTCAGTGTACAATAAGACTTGCAAACTAATATGTATTCTATTTGTTTTATAAAACATACTTATTTATTACTGCATTTATTTTTGATAAATTTAAATTATAAATTTAAGAAATTGGTTTTGGAGAGATGGGTACATTTGCACGTTGTATTTAAAAGGCTAAAAGTTAATACTGTACCATTTTCAAATAATAGTCTAACCCTTATATACTTTGTTTAGAAAAAAAATGAATAAACACTTATACTGGGGTATCACCCTTCACGTTAAAATTGAATGAAACAAAAAGTGTTTTTTTTTTAATTCTTATTTTGTAAAGAAATAGTATTAATAATGAATCAACATTTTAGTCAATAAAATAATGATCGAGTCTTTACAGCAGCATTATTATATAAATATGATCGAAGATCAGTTAAATCATAATTTGAAAATGCAATAATAGTAAAGAAAATGCATTTTAGTAAAAATTGAAATTTGGCAATTACATTCATAATGTGGTACAGTTAGAAGAATGAATGTATTGTGAAATATGTAATCAATTTCTCTGTATTGTTTGTAATAGATAATATTTAAAAAGACAAGATTATATGTATGTGACTATACTTCAACAATTGTGTTTACCAACTTCAAATGTTTAATAATAATTATGGTAATTTGCTACACATACTTTAAAAGTATTTGTGAAATAATACGTATAATGCCCTTTATAATAATTAAGGGCATCACATAGCAACCAGAGTGATTAGAACGTACCAGAATGATTATAACGTACCAGAGTGATTAGAACGTACCAGAATGATTAGAACGTACCAGAGTGATTAGAACGTACCAGAATGATTAGAACGTACCACTCTTTATCAGTATCGTTGTAAGCACACACACTCCTGCTATGAATGCACGACTAACTCAATTTCATTTTGCTAAAATGTACATTTCAAATCTACAAGTCTTCTCCTCTTGTTAAGACTGAAGTATGCGCATGGGAACTTTGTAGCACTAACAAAAAAGTAATATCACACTTTAGGCTATTTTCAAAGAGCAGGAGCATACGTTTCTAAACAGAGGACATCTACAGATATGACATAATAAGGAATTAAAGCAGAAATGTTTAATGTCATTGGAAAAGTAAGTAAGAGTATGTCTCTCTTTTTCTAATGTTAGACAGTATAACACTCAAATGAGTATATTCCAAGTTCGTTTTGCAATGCATGTGACAAGTAAAAACAGTCACATTAATCAGAAATTTTACAACGCAATATTAAAATTATAAGCTTGAGAATGAATATTACATTTTTACAGAAATCACATATTTAAATATTGGGACCACTGATTAAAATGAAAGATATAAAAATATAAAAAGAATATGATATTATCGATAAAAAAGCAATATTGGTATTTATTTATGTATGCGATTAATAAAACTTATTTAATTGTTGTTTGAATGACTTTTAACCTTGCATCCATACATTCTTATTGATACATTTAAGCAGAAGATATATTTCAAAAAAGAAAAAAAATTGCATAATCAAAAATATAGCATATTGATAATACATATTAATGTTATTACGTTCGATTGTAACACATCGTTAATTAAAGCCTAATCTAAACAAATGAACATAAAAACATTAAAACTTTAATATTAAAACACGATCAAAGATTTTTAGCAATATATTAAAATTGCAAGGTTGACAAGGGGATATACCTATTGTGCAGGTTATTTGTAAGAGATATATGATCCATTTTAGTAATTTCATGCGACAGAATAAAAGAAAGTTGTACATAGAGAAAATAATGTAACTCTTATTATACATTTAATAGCACATATACCTAAATAAATACACATTATAAACACGTTACTGTGGTTCAAAATATTTGGTTGAACATCTAGATAAATGAAAATACAGCATAATCATTTGAATCTATATACCAAAAAGAAAAGAGTAAATCCAGAAAAGAAAGACGTTATTGCTGTACTATCAGCGTTGTTTTTGTCACACTATGTTCCTTCAACACTATATTCTGACTGATGCAAGAATTAATAACATTAGGCACACAATAACACACTGTTTTAAGTGCTATTGGCTAATGTAATCATACTGCAATTTGCTCTTCTAAAAATCTTGCATGTATTCTTTATTCTTTTATTTTGAACAAATTAAAATTATAATGCCTATTTCACATAAATCCACTGAAATCATAGTTTAGTGAAAAGCCAATCATACAATTACAAGCCTATTGCTATTTATAAATAAGCAATAATAAGCATTACTAGTGCATAATCACATGTTCGTGAACTTTCACCCACATTTGAAAAACAATAAATATGGAATTTAAAACGAGCATAAGTATTTTATACGAATTGGATGTGAATATCAGTATATACACAAGAAGAATACAAACGCAAGAGGATTAAGTAGTTTATTAAAGAATCACAATAATTGTCGTATAATGGAGATCATTAATTATTATTAATATTAACTTATCAGATTATGGTCTGTAATTTTTATTGTTGTTATTTCTGATTCGGAAATGTATTTTTTACTTTGTGATTTATTTTGAGGTGAAAGTCCAGAATGGACTGAGGTGGAGGGGTGATAGCTTAGTCAGCGAGTGTGTGTAGAGTAGTAGTTCGGGTTAGGACTATTGCTATTGTTTGTGAGAAATCTCGATCCCTGACATTTAAGAAGTAGCATGGTCCCTTAAATCTTTAGAGCTGTAGTCTTGGTTTTGACCTGGATATGTACTATGCAACTTTTAGGCAGATGTAATTATGTACTTGTTTCTGGATAGGTGACATTTGTGTTGACAGAATGCGTGTTTAAAGTTGTGCAAAAATCATAAATATTAATTAGCTCTAGGCTAATTCTTAACTTTAATTGAATGAAAGTGTGAGGCTAGGTAGAGTGGAGCGTGGTTTCAAATCTAAGTAAAACAATTGGAACTTGTATTATTTACTCTTTGCAAACGAGTCTGCGTGCGAGCGTGATGACTGAGTGACTCCCTATAAGTTTTGGTTGTATAGAACAAAGAAGACCATTGGCTATATAAAGTATCTGGCACATTCGTGATACAAAATAAGTTTCAAAAGTCACAATAGAATCGTTCTTGACGATTAAAATTAATGAAATTGTTTCATAGGTATAATTAAAAAGAGGGGAAACAATTTTGAAAGCACGTACTGTTAAATTAGATAAACTGCGGTTTTGAGTTTTCGCAATTGAGAATACTTTAAGCGTGTAATGCGAAATTTGGAGTTATACATGTATAAGCCGGAAAACTATCATCACGAAATGTTTCTATTCATCCATGTACAGTGTACTGGGACCTGAAATATCTAGAGTGCATGCATTTCGCACTGTTGCGTTTCTTTCTGGCTGAAAAGATTTGTGTACTTCGTCACGAATAACACGCAAGAATGACAAATATTTCTCTGAGAGGTTACTAAAGGTACACAAACTGTATGATCTTTTCCATAAGAAACGCATATTTTTCTGGACATGTATTTGTTTTTTTTAAAAAAGAAATATTATTTTGAAGAAGATTGAAACACCTGCACTTTATGACTTTATCTGTCCTTAGATAATGTGATATATACTCTTTGACATATATTATAATTTAGGTCATATTGTTTTCTCTAATCGTTAGCGGCATGTTTAAACTAATGCACTATTCAAGACACGTGTTTGAATTAAATAACATATGTCCACAGTTATATATTATACATACCTCAAAATGTCATAGTCTCATAAATTTCATTGGACCTCAATTTCCTGTAAAATAATTGCCAATGCATTCAATAGAAAATTGCAAATGTAAGCATTAATGAATACATTATACAGATAGTCGTTTCTTTAACATATTATACTATTGTGTCTGGCAACTCAGATTGGCAGTTTTCAGATTCAGCAAGCTCATCGTTATTTGGTTGGTCCTCATTGGTTTCCTCATTCAAAGCTGCCGATAAAACAAATACCGGGTGCAAATAATCTGATGCGTCATAGCACGAATCTCGAGCTAATGCAGGTGAGTTTTATTGTCGACCTGTACAGCTTCTAGATATTCAGAACACACTGATTCAAGACTAATATTTTCAGCATCTGCAGCTTCATCCGTAATGTACAAGTTTCCCAAACTTTTTGCTATTCTAGCTCTAGGTTGGTCAGACTCATATTGTGTACACATTGAACTTGAAGCGTGTTCATTTAAAATGGTAATGTATCCATCTTCCACATGCAATGCCTCTTCGTAGTCCGTGGACAGTCTCGAAATAACATTGTATCCATCTTCCACATGCAATGCCTCTTCGTAGTCCGTGGACAGTCTCGAAATAACATTGTATCCATCTTCCAAGTGTAGCCCATCATGAGAGTCTATGGATAGAATTGAATATAACTATGTCAATAAAGGAAGTACTATCGTTTTAAACAATTAGCAGGCGATTGAGATAGCTAATATCTTTATTTGTGAGAAAATTAGCATATATGTCTAATTACTATATGTAATGACAACGCCTGACTAATTTTGCATTAAAGTATATGTGATTGTAAATCAAAGATCTTTAATTGGACTTTAAAAAAATCACATAATACGTTCAGAGTTCATTAACATGACATTCAAATAAAGAATGAATATTACCGTGTTAAGGGTTATAATACCATTAGTATTTCACCAGCGTTATGGTATATGCATACACATTTCAGTCAATTAAAGAGACGAGGCAGTTTTAGACAAAATATCATTATACATGTATGGTTAATTTATCACTGTAACATTGAATGTTGAGCCAGTGTAGAAAGACACTGAAGACGTATATTTTCATTTAAAGTTTGTTTATTAACTTTTTTCAACTGAAAGGACTATCTTGGACTATCTTGGTAGAGACAGTACCTGCAGCTGGAAAAGGCCAAATGAAATGAAATTATAGTTTGATCCGTTTTTTAAGTTAAAATTGAGTAAGACTGTGTGAATTATGATTTAAATTGTGTGTTTTAACTGAACTCTATGAATACAAACTATTATATTTTCAGTTGTATTCCAATTCTAACTTCATTCAGGGGTCAAACAAAAATAGTAAGATAACGTTAGAGGAATTTTAGGGAGGAAACTTAAGGAAATTGTTCAGTGCCATATGCAAAGTACAGGATATTCGTAAACTTGTACACACACACACAAACACACACACACACACACACACACACACACACACACACACACACACACACACACACACACACACACACACACACACACGCACACGCACACGCACATACACACACACACACATACACACGTAGTAGTAGTAGTAGTAGTAGTAGTAGTAGCATCTGAAATGTACAGTAACGTAATGTTGCAACATTGTCTGTCTTTCACAGCTGATTCTAATGTTCTTTTATGTCGTAGATTTACTGTGATGGGGATCGTGCCCAAAATAAGTCATAACTATTAAGAAATCGTTCACCTAAATTCAGAGTCGTTTGAATGTGATGACATATGTATGTGAATTAGTGCTTTATGCTGATGTCTATGTGCTAATAGCAAGAATAAATGTCGCCACACATATTATGAAGCACTCAAATGAATTGTATAATGAACAAATTTATACCTATTATATAATTTTATTGCTTCACTTAAAATGTTACATTTAATAAGATTAATGTTATGTATCGGCAGCAAAATATTTTATTTAATATGAATGAGTTTTAAAACTAATAATGATCAAAATGTCAAAATAAGATTTGTATTTCGTTGATAGGGATTATAATTAAATTGAAATATCAATCTTTATTATAAAACATCAAGATGTAAAAATGTATTCATAAAATATATCATACAAACACACACATTTACATATTTAACCCATATCACACTGCAAGTATCTCAGACTTACCTTCGGACTTTTCAGCAATTTCATCATATATTTCAGATCCATCATCTGGAATTGCATTATTAAAATGGACCACAGGCTCTAAGCCCATGTACTGATTCGTTACGGGTTTGCGTCTCATTAGAAAATTAGGCAATGATTGTCCTGTGGAACAAGTGAACTTATTAAAGAGTTTCTTTTATAGTACAATTTATATATTAAACTAAAATAGTCATTAATATATGAACACTAACACAAACAATATGATAATTTCAAATAACTTTAAATTGCACATAATGTTTATCAAAATGTTTAATTATATTCCCATACATTCAGTATTCATTTATATACCCAATAAATACATTTTGAACATAGTAATATTAGAAGTTACCAGATATTTTGTATACAACAGCAAGAGCACAGACGACAATTACCACAACGCCCAAGGCAATTGCGATAGTCTTCAATGGATTTCCAATTGTTTCATTGCTCTCTACTAAAATACATATAACACGAAAAAGTACATTTTATTAATTGTTTGAACAAGAATTGTATGTAAATAAAGTAATTATAACCACTCATTTCATGAATATTCAATCATTTTAATGTAATATTCTAAATAGACGGTGTCAGAAATTCCAAAGAGACAGTCACATTTTATTTAAGATCAGTTAGTAACATTTAAAACACGCTACGACTATTCTTCCATCTATCTATCTATCTATCTATCTATCTATCTATCTATCTATCTATCTATCTATCTATCTATCTATCTATCTATCTATCTATCTATCTATCTATCTATCTATCTATTTATCTATCTATCTATCTATCTATCTATCTATCTGTCTATCTGTCTATCTGTTTCTCTCTCTCTCTCTCTCTCTCTCTCTCTCTCTCTCTCTCTCTCTTTATCTACCTATATATCTACCTATCTATCTATCTGAACATTGCACAGTTCATATTACATTTGTAGACTGGTGGCTTTCAACATATTGTTTTTGCGAGCTGTGAGACCACGCACTTATAGCACAGTCTAATGTAAGAGGTGTTACTTTAATACGCATAGAAAAGCAATGTTTGAATGATTAGGTTTTAAAATTCACGTTACTGCATAAAATGTTTAGTGTTCGTCGTGGATTACACAGACCAACGGTTAAACTCGCGTATATGTCCCAATTGGAAAATGTCGCTAAATCACATTATGCACATTTAAGACTTTATTTTTTTTATCGGTTGAGCAATTTTAGTCTTATTACTGGGAAAAAATTAGAAACACTCAAAACATTATTCTGAGATACACACTCATAATCATATTGTTCCTAGCACCGTCAAAATATTTCTAATAGCAAATCTAATGTTATGGACACACAAGTAGGTAATTCACTGAAATAATTATCTCCCCATATTCATGGCCAATGAAGAATTCTAACATCAAACATCGTGATTACATCAATGATAACATCTCTTTAAAAAAATCTATATTTGGTCGCATAGTCATACAGAATTAAAATAAATAACAATTTTCATACGTTTTTTGTCAAGTTTAAACGTGAAAGTTGCAGATCCGACGATATTGCTGACAGTCAGAATATATTGAGAGTGACTTATATCCTCGGTGACGACTGGTAAGATCAAGGTAATGGTAGTCAGTTTGGAGACTATGCCGTTTAATCGTCGTCCTCTCTTTACAGACTGTGTCCATCCTTTAACTATCCGCTTGTCTCCATCTTTAGAGGAAACATGGAGGCTTGAAATGCGCGGCTTAGGAAATCCTTCAACCTAATAAAAGTGTTTTGAATATATGAATATTGCGTACAGTTGCAATTTGTGTTACTTTCAATTTTTTCAGGATAACATATATTATTATATTTCGTGTATATTACTACTACTACTACTACTACTACTACTATTACAACCACATATTACTACTACTACTACTACTACTACTACAACCACATATTACAACCACATATTACTACTACTACTACTACTACTACTACTATTACAACCACATATTACTACTACTACTACTACTACTACTACTATTACAACCACATATTACTACTACTACTACTACTACTACTACAACCACATATTACTACTACTACTACTACTACTACTACTACTACTACAACCACATATTACCACTACTACTACTACTACTACTACTACTACTACTACTACTGCCACTACTACTACTACAACCACCTATTACTACTACTTCTACTACTACTGCCACTACTACTACTACTACTACAACCACCTATTACTACTACTATTACTACTACTATTACTACTACTACTACTACTAATGCCACTACTACTACTACTACTACTACTACTACCACTACTACTACTACTACTACTACTACTACTACTACAACCACCTATTACTACTACTACTACTACTACTACTACTACAACCACCTATTACTACTACTACCACTAGTACTACTTCTACTACTACTACTACTACTACTACTACTACTACTACTACTACAACCACCTATTACTAATACTACTACTGTTATTATTACAAATGGTGATGATGATGGTGTTGTTACCTATAAATGTCGTTTGATGAAGATTTGAGGAAGATAATATTAGAGAAATCATTAAGAAAGATCACGACGAGAACCAATGAGCTGAACAACATTAATGTTAAGAAACATCTTTACTGGCAGTAGAAACGTATGGTAGATGTGAATACACATATTACTCACATTGAATCATGCAAAAACAGGCGTATATATTTGACAAATTGAACAAAAAGCACGATAAGGGAAATGTGGCTTAAATGAGTAGTGTATCAACGCCAACGCCACGTAGTGAATGATTATCACTATTTAATTAATTACCTATAACTAATTACAATAATTTTCCATCAGACACCACTCGTCTCTTTCACTTGGCGGATATGCGGGCGCTGTAAATGTTTTCTCTCTTCCACAACATTAAAGACAACATTTACTTACACACAATGTTTCCGTAGGTGGAAACTGTCTTACTAAAGGAGAAGACAAATCCGATTTTAATCTATAGTTAGCGAGCCCCCCCCCCCACTTTCTTCTCCAACATAAAATTATCAGTATGTGTAAGAAGGTCAATGTATTTAACAATATATTTATTCATTCAACAAATATACATATAACATATAGAATAAAATTGTGACATCGATAATTCTATAAAACCACATTCAAATATTATTTTGTTAAACAGTAATTTATATGCTCAAACTTTAATCCCAAAAATAACAGTTCAACAACTGAATACAAATCACTGAACAGAAATTGAATTATTAAAGATAAGGGATAATATATCTTGCATAGGACTGTCACAGTAGTCTTTTTGCAAGCTTTTGTAATAAAGGCACAAGTTTATTGTCCACAATTATTACGCCATTCCTAGCATCACTGGCACGTTTGTAGGACACTGATTCATTACTGTTCTGTAGAATGCATTGTCACCATACAAAAACAAAGTGTTAGTGTATCCCTTATACTTACACACAGCTCCCCAACTCTATTGCAGTTGGTTACATTTTTTTTTTTATAATCAGTAAACCAGGAGGTTCATATCATACACAAGAAAGGAAAGGCTGCTATACCCAGAAAAACATATAATCATGGAGCAATGCCACTTTTCCAGTTTATTGCAACATTAACTCATTTCTTGTATTCAAGTGTCAACAGTACTTATTAAACACAAACACAGGAAATAAACACAGCTTTATAGTTTAATGAGGTACCATTAGAGACAATGTCAAGTGTTTAGCATACTATATACGAGCATCTTACTTAAAAAAAAACATAATAGTCTACTCACATAAGTACATCACACTTTTATCATATTAATTGCAAAAATGGTTGACAAATCCATTCTCTCTCAGTTAACTCACTATTAAGACCGGACTTCTTGCCACTCCAAATTCAAAGTAATTAGACAATAAATTTCTCTGTAACAGGTAAATGGTTGGATCCTAGCCCGTTGGCAGGTCTCGTTCTCATGAAGCATAACCATCGGATAATAAAAACTACTCACATAGTTGGGATGCAGTTACATTTCATCAGCAATTTCTAGCACATTCTCGACTCGAGTTTTTACTCCACCATAGACACTTTATAAATGCTATCATAAGGAGTGCCCAAGATCTGTTCAATTTGACAATTTAACAATTCACATATCACCTAACCTTAGAGGTAGGAGTAGGCAACGTAACTTGTTCAGTTAAGTGTTTTCAACGAACAGGTGGCTACTCAATTTAGTGACTATAAGGCATGTTTTTATAGAAAGGAAAGAATATTCCGAGATACAGGTGTGGGACACCTCGGGAAGTATAATTTAGATTTGTAATCATTGAAGTAAATTGTTGTCTCTATCACATGAATGATCTGTACTAAGGTTAGCCTAACAATTGTCGTCAAATACATATTGTTTCACAACTAGCTTATTTAAGAGAAAGGTATTTGCATCCTAAGCACACTAGTTAATTGATAAAATAGCAAAATAAGAAATAATGATAATATTGTTGTACGTGTGTAATTATTAATATATTGTAAGTAATTATGTAGAAATTCATATGTATAGATTATATCTTCATTGGAGGAAAATATCAATTTCGCAATGCAGTAATTATACATTTTATTAAATCATACATATATCAACTGAACACTTTTCGTTTACATAGAATAGTACATAATTTAACGGTATAGATGAATTTGAAGACATTCAGACAGATTGGCTTTTAAAACGTCAGACAATTAGTGAAATAATGTCAGTGCTTGACAAATTGCAACGTTATAGACAGACCTATAAATAGAATCTTCACAATCAAACAGTAAGTGTTACCTTGCATGACATGATAAAAGAGCATGTTCAATGAACAGTTGTCTAAGAAACAGAAGAATAAATAAATCATTGTCCTTTTAGAGCAAATGAGTAAAATAATATTTACAGTATTATTAAGTTTGATTTCACTACCATCGATACGATACGGAACATAAAAAATGCAGAATTCACCACTACAACAACACTCCGAAAACCATGTATAGAATAGTCTTGAGATGAATATCCATGGAAACATAGCCAGGTAGTTGTATACACATATACCCGCTTCACAAATTGTTGCTAAATATTTCAATCTCAACAATAGGAGTAAATGTATATTTTATTAAGTATTTAAATAAATTGTTTACCTCATTATTGTTTTCTTTGATGAGTGAAGTGTGTAGTAGAGCAGTAGAAAAATTTAGCTTACAGTATACTTATTATTGTAATCTGATCGTACTTGTAAACGAATTAGAGATGAATATAGGACGAAAAGACAATTAATATGATTAATACACTGACCATCATGGGAGATATATTTTAATATGAGGCCATGATTGCAATGACATTACTTGGAAGGTTAAAGATCATTATCTTCAAAAGTACAATGGATAGCATGATTACAGATCGATCGATGAATAGATACATAGATAGATAGACAGATAGATAGATAAATAGATAGATAGATAGATAGATAGATAGATAGATAGATAGATAGATAGATAGATAGGTAGGTAGACAGACAGACAGACAGATAGATAGATAGATAGATAGATAGATAGATAGATAGATAGATAGATAGATAGATAGATAGATAGATAGATAGATAGATAGATAGATAGATAGATAGATAGATAGATAGATAGATAGAAAGAAAGAAATCTACAGACATATATTTGTTACAAAAAATACCTGAAATGTAATTGTTAATGGCTGATTAACAACAGAAACATACACGTCATTTATTTTCCCGACACCTCCTGAATTTTGTGGCGGCACTGTACATAAGGAAATAATATATATCATACTTATATAAGTGATCCCACATCCATTTAATTAACATTTATTCTACAATTTGTAAATTACGGATGAACGAAATATTTTAATGCTTATAATGGTATAGTTAAACTTAAACTTAAATGTTGGAGTTTGTCCCTTTGGGATTGGAATGTCTGGAACGTCTTTTATATTATATACTATAAGTTACGAGTTCGAATTATGTCTGTGCTAAATCCGCAACTATCAAATACCTATATATTCGTTATAAATTAATATTGAATTATTTCAGTAGATACATCGGCAAAACAGTTTGACCTAGACCCACTTATAAGACTAATATTCAGTAGGTCAAGGCTAAAGACATATATGCCTCTATACATGAGAAATTAATATTCTTCATATCCACAAGTGTACATCCATCTACGGTATACAAAAAGAAGAATATGTCAACACCGGCAACACATATATATATTTTTTCAATGAATGAATCTTAAGAAAGAAAATAAACCATTCATTTTAATAAACAAGCACATGTAAATACGTGAATGCCTAGAGATGAAAGTAAATAAGAAGAATGCATGTTCAGTTAAGACAACTAACCACACTTGACTCCATCTGAAGAGTCGCCACAGTGATTTTTTCCATCGCAAAATAGTTTGTTACCGATGCATTTGCCGTTATCACATTCATCTTGTTCCTCAGAGCAGGGTGAATCTATAACATAATGGAATGTGTTTAAGCTTATGCATGAAATATATTATATTCTTTAGAAAAGGGCAAAGATAATGATGTATTTTGATTACATATTATTGCCTTACACACTAATATGAATGGAAGTGAAAATACTGTATAAATAATTGAGCTTTCTAAGTATAATCATTTATATAATCAGCATTAAATCGTAATTACACCCTTCTTTGTTGAAATATTCATTAATATACTATGGACGTATAACTAGATAATTGTCTACTCTGGAAAATGACTGCCACACATAATAGCATATGTTTATTACATTTATACAATTTAAATAGTTGTAAATATCGATATGTTAACATACGTATTTGATGACAGTAGTTTCACATTTAAAGCAGATAATTATTTAACTCCTTTTACGAATCAGTGACTATATCGTATATGTTCTATGTCGATAACATAACAGATTCAAAGAGCAACAGAAGATCGTTTCTGGATAATACTTTATGAGCACTGTGACAGACTCTGACCAGATTCTGTGTCACGAACTTCTGACCCACATCCGAAACTCGAATATCATATTCGAATTGAATTCCTTTGTTGGAACCCTCCCGTCGTGCACCAGCTTGGGGAAAAACAAAAGTGAGTTCATCCCTTGTTATGTAACTTTAGACGACAGTCGAGAAAGTTCGGATCAACAACATACCTCGTGATCTAGTCATGTGATGCATTCATGCACTACAATAAATACTCTTGACGCGGTAATATTCTTTACTCATAACGCAAACCGGCCGACACATACCAGCTCTCGAGCACCCTGGTCACCGAATACCTTGCTGAGTCGGAAAGGAACATAGGAACCCGTGTCTTGTGGAATAATTCTACTTTAAGAAGGTAACACGTCTACCTCCTACAATGATATTGCATTTTACTTTTGTATTTTTGTATATGAATTTATGTAAGTATTTTATGAGAATTATTACAATTTTCCTCCAAGCATACATGATTCGATAGAATGACTAAAGCCTAAAGATTTCATTGTATATAAATTAATTGTAACTTTGTGACTTTCATTTGAATAAACCTTAATTCTCTTGTGCCGCAGAACGTCTGTGCACATTGCGAATTTCTATGTAATTCAAATGATTCTCTTGCGTGTAATTTCATTGTTAATTCGTAAAGCGCTCATATTTAATTTGAATTATATTTTGTTCTTGTATGAATTCCATTTTTGATGAAGTAAATGTTTGGAAATTCATACGTTCATGTAATGTTAAAAATAACACACATGTGAATTATATTGTATCTTTTATGAATATAAATATATTGTAAAAGACACAATAGATGAAGAGTTAAAACTAAGCACATTGTATCAGTCACGTGCTTGGATGATTTGCGAATGTAAACGCAAATCGCTCATAGAAACTACACTCTTATTTCAGAACGGGTTCTTCTCTGCCTTATAATAAGTTCTACGTATTATTGCCACCTTCGCATCACGTTGGGAGCGTGTTCCTTTAGTCAACCTTGGACGGACGACGTTACAATTCCGTACCACCTTTGTTGTTGGTGTTCTTCCATGACGAAACCCTAGTGTAACAAAGTCGAGAGACGACAAGTTATTGAAACTACGGATCGTACAGTGCAAGCATCACTTGATACGTGGAAGGATCGAACTGACCTTAGACCACGTGTTCATCAAGACTCCTAAGAGAGATAAGTAACTAACCCGAACTCTTAATCCATCGAATGTGCTGGCAAAAATAACTTTCTCGAGCATTAACTTTCAAGCAGATTGAACTTGCCTTAGTTTAGATCTGAAGCTGTGTCTTCGTAATTGATTGTTATTGTTAAATATTAACTATTATTTTTTTATTGTTAATACCTCTTTCGTAGTGATTTTTATGCATATAGACCTAATTATGGTTTGGATTGGGGATCGAATGAGCTAAATGTAACATTTTGAATGCATAAAGATTTAAGAGAGTGTTAACGGTTTCCAAGCCAGCCATTGTACACAAGTTGTCTGTTCGTGAATCTGTTTGTCTGTACTACAAAGGCGCAATTTCATGAGACGAAAGATAATTTGAGCAACCAGTCTGTTTAAGGAAAGAGGAGAAATTAATTTATCTAATTAAATTAAAGTTCTGTAAAATTCCTAAGCAGGGTCTTTAAATAAAAACTGGACATGTAACAAGCACTCTCAACAGACGTAATGAATAAGGAGATCGACGGAAATGCTATTTTAACTATGATTTTGTATCTTCTATTATCAGTTTACGAGTGCTTATTAAGTCTTTCGCTGAGGGAGTAAATTCGCCTATCCCTATTTAAAAAAGAACTTAATTGTTATAAAAATTATTAAAATGTCGAATTGACCAGACCTTGGGCACCCATTATGATGGTAGTTTTGAGCGTGTGAGAGTAGGAGTAATCATTCGAGTTGAAAATATGCTAGAAATTGCTGAATTACTGCAAACCAGTTTCATGTGGCTGAATAGTTTTTTTAAAAATTATTTTATTATCCAAGATTTACGATTTACGAGAACGAGACAATCCAATGGGACGAGATCAAACGTTTACAAGATGTAGATAATTCTAATGTCTGATCACTTGAATTTGGTGTGGCAAGATGTCTAGTCATGAAGGTAAATCATTAGCTTAATGGTGAGTTAAATGACTGGTTAAGAGAGAATGGACTTAGTTATGCATTCTTGCTATTGATGTGTTATACTTACGTTTACATAGAGATGTATTATGTGAGCAGTCTATTATTTCTACAAATGTTTGAAGTAAGATGGTCATAAATTGTATACTTAACACTTTACATTTTCCTTATAGAGGTATGTGTTTAATTTATTTTGTTGTGTGTGTGTGTGTGTGTGTGTGTGTGTGTGTGTGTGTGTGTGTGTGTGTGATGTTGAAACGTGAATGTAAGAAAGAATGTTGGTGAAAATTTATAAATTGGACAATGATTTTCATAATAATAGTGTCGAACTTGTTCGTATCAATTTTATCCAATGGGGATGGACCGGAAATTTCTTTGTTGAAGAAGTGCTCTTTTCCAATTCTTTGATTTTGAACATAACTCGAGTCTGGTTATAAAGATGATCATTGCTTATGATAAGTTAGACTTATAAAGAAGGAATGAACTTTGAATATTTCGTACATATTTGCTATTGATCTAGGATTTGAATTGGAAAATGTTGATGTAAGTTAAACATATTTGTGAATATTATATGATGTGCTCGATAGTGCATGTGAAATTCATGATGAATCTCTATGGTATGCTAGGAGGGCACATTGTAGAGTCTTGACCCTATGTGTAATGGGCCTCTAGATGGGACAAGCGGGACCTCACCTAAGTCAGTGACCTGTTAGCAAACTGTGTGAATGTCAAACACATACCAGCGACAGCCACAATCTTTGAACAGATTATGTGCATTGACTTAACTATTTCTCTCTTTTCCATGATGAAATCTATGAATTTGATTAATTATATATGTATGTCTATGCTAGGATAAACCGATGTTTGTCCATTGTTAATTGAACAGTGATGTAAAGTGATGTAAATCACATCTCTCTTTTGATTATATTAATATGATGTATATTATTTATTTAATTCAAACTATTGTTGAAGTTATCAACCTTCTTATATATGCTGATATTTTTATGTCGTTTCAGTCGGTGGCTGGATGGGGCTCGCTAAATATAGATTAAAAGGCGGATTTGTCTCTTTTAGTAAGGAAATTTCCATCTACGAATATATTGTGTGATGGTAAAAGTGGAAGAGAGAAAACGTTTACAGCGCCCACATATTCGCCAAGTGAGAGAGACTAGTGGTGTCTTCTGGAGATTTATTAATAAAATAAATGATCATCACTTGTAATTAGTTATGTGTGATTAAATAATAATATAAATAAATAATATCATGTATATAGCTCGCGTAGTCATCATAATAATCATACCTATTAACTAAGTTGACTTAACAGCACATATTGTAATACCACAATGTCACATATTCGAAACAAAAAGTGTCAAAGAAAACACATATTTAAAATTACCTTAAAACATTATTTTATGTTTCTAAGACGTTCATCATTCTATATAACGCATCCATCCCAATTTCTAGCATACATATTGTGAAAGGGTAATTTTATTTTAACCAAAATTGAAATTATTTTTGTAATAAGTGTTGTATTAAAATTATAAATATATAACTATTACAACCTGAAAGACGTTCTGTAGTATACATTGAAAAACCACATATTACGAAGTGTGACGGTTGACGATCAGAAATGTATCTAAATTGATGTGTAGGTAATTGTATTAGGATTTTACATTTTAAAAGAGTATTTAATGAAATACATCGGATATGTTTTGTTGTTTTTCTGTATCCAAATTAAGAATTAAAAAGAAGTAAATTATTCTTACAGCAGTTTATTTCATCCGTATTTTTCATGCAATCGTTCTTTCCATCACATCTCCAGAATGCGCTTTCGTCAATGCATTCCTTGTTACATTCGAACTCAAACTCCGAGCATTTCACATCTGAAAAGTAGGTACAGACAAGGAGTTCTTTCTAATAAATAGCCGTTTGCTTTGTGAGTACACATATATTAATTTTATTTTATTTGGGTGCGTGTGTGAATATGTGTGTGTGTGTGTGTGTGTGTGTGTGTGTGTGTGTGTGAGAGAGAGAGAGAGAGGTGGGGAGAGAGAGAGAGGAGAGAGAGTACATACGCACATTAATGTAATTTACCTGCACTTACGATTCATTAAACATATATTGGGTGCATCAATTGTTTACATTACTTTTTATTAATTTAAAGTGTTATCTGTAAGAAAGACTTACCACATTCCCCATCACTTGTGCAATACAAACAATCGCTGTCCCCATCACATTCCCTCTTTGAGTACATGCATACGCTATTGTCACATTTCAAACGTAGATCCGCACAATCTAAATTTCAATGCAAAACATAACGAAACCAGAGAGATCATAAATAATTTAGAAGCATGGTTATTAGGCAATTATCCAAAACTAATTACACGTGTTGAAAATCTTAATTTATTTTATTAATGATTCTCTAGAGGACACCATTCGTTTCTCACTTGGCGGATATTCTCTGTCCCAAAATCTCTGCGTAGGTGGGAAGCATTTTACTAAAGGATAAGTAAAATCCTCTGTATATTTAGCGAACCACATCCACAACTTTCTTCTTCAACATAAGGTTATCAATATGGGGTGTAAGGCGATTAGTAAATTTAACAATAAATGTATTAAATCAAAATTAATTAATTAAATCAATAAGTATACATATGACAAATAAAATGAAATAGATTATTTGGCATCAATTTTTCTAAGAACTATAGTTTGGACAATTTTATTTTTACAATGTCTATTATAAATTAAATCCAACATTAGAGTCAATACAAACCACACGATAGTTTATCAGTGAACTGAAATGGAGTTATTAGAGATAAGTAATCATAATATTTATGTATTCTGATTCAGCACAGTCTTAGCAGTCCTTCACACAATTTGAAACAATGTCACAATGTATAGTTCAGTTGAATTTCGTCAATTCCATGTGTGTCAATCATGTGAAAAACAACTGTTTCACTAGATAAAGTAAACCTAGGTGCTTCTTTTCACCATGTAAATTATTTCAAACAGAACAATAAATGAAGCCATGTCCTGCAACTTCTCTTCACTAGAAATTGTTCCGGCAGTCACAAATCTTGCTTCCACACATCAGTAGAGTGCAGTGTTCTTACTTATACACTGTTCCCACCTTTATCAAGGATAGTTGTAATGGTTTACAAACAATAAAGCAGGAGATTCATAGAGGACTTGAAAATAGGCAACTGAAAGGCCACATGCTCACTGCAATATATAATTAAGGAGCTAAGCTTCCTGATTATCATTATATAACTCCATTCTATCTTACATTCCAATCTCAACTTACAATTTCATGCAATGGTATTCATTAGCACAATGCACGCACACGGCAAAATAAATACGGCATATCAAGCAATGGCAAGTGTCCGCAAACTAATAGCGAGAAGCTTAGTTCATACATTTGTAGAAATAAAAGTCAACCCCCATAGTACACCTCTACATAAACACAACTATTACTTATCAATAGCAAAATAAATGAAATGTTTCTAAATCCATTCTCACTCAGTTAGCTTGTGATCGCCGCCTTTTAAAATGTCCCATCGAGAATGAAGAACGCAACACAATTTTCGTTAAATATGATTCACGTTCATTCTAGTTGTTATACTTCAGGGGCAACTAGCCACTTCAAATCCTAAGTTATCAGATAATATATTTTACAGCAAATAAACGTTTTAATCTCATCCCTTTGGCTAATTTAGTTCTCGTAAATCAAAACCATTGGATAATAAAACTACTCAATAGTTTGCATTGCATTTGCAATTCTAGAATATTTTTTTCGTAGAGCGCTGACTTCAACTCAGACAATTAAAAAAAATACCATCATAAGGAGTGCCAAGGTAGGTTCACTCTGACAAGTTAACAATTTATATACTAATTACATATAAAAATAGAGAGGCAAATTTACTCTGCCACACTGTATTTAAAATGTATCCGTTTCCATGTTATTATCAATATACAAATATTTTCATGTTTTTATTTTCTAATATAATACTATTTCTAAAGAAGTGTAAACTCTTATCATGAATTGAATATTTTGTTTACTTGTTCATTGCCTGCCTGTGTGCAGGTATTTCTGTACATGAATTGCTTGTGTATCGTTCTTTCGAGTCTTGTAATTAATGATGCATTAACAGATCGAAGTATTTTCCTTTGCACTTGTTCCTAATAGCGCTATACACAAACATTGCATTTATGATTATTTTTAGCGTACATTTTTTTCTAAAACACACTTTTCCCTTATATATTGTTTAACTTTATATCTTTTACTGTATTAGAATGAAGAAAGTATTCCTTTCGGAAGGAAAGAGTTTACATTTCCAATAGTAGTTGTGTATGACTGAGGGTATGTATTTGTGTATTTCATTTATTTATGTATTGAGAAGGTTTTTTAAATATCCAGTCAAAAATTATTTTAGTTCTAACCCTTACAATTATATTCTAGTAAATTGGTGTGTTTTAAAATGATCACGGTACTTTCGATATATACTAGTTTTGTTATATAACTTTTAGCCGTTTGATTTTTAAATGATATTTCAAACAAGAAAGGAAACATTTTATTTTTTCCTCCTGTCTTCATGTCATTTCGTTGATATCTCACTTTCACAATATAACTAGCACATTAGGAGCTAGAGGATTATTACAATCATCATCATCATCATCATCATCATCATCATCATCATCACACCACCACAGCGGGCACGCAGGCCTGCAGACCTAGGATAGGAGCAAGGATTTAGTCGTGGTTGCCATCCAAAAGAAAGACAGACAACAGTGGGATAAAGATATCCCGTACACGTTATGCATTATGGCCAATTTAAATCAGGGTTAAAATGGACTTAGATATTCCTATATAATGTTAGGAGTTATAAATAGAGAAATATGTGAAGTCATTGCAACAGGAGTAGGAAGACATTTAGTATTATATGCGGTGCCACAAAATTTGTGAAGTTTTAAATTTGCTCTTTACGTTTATTGTCTACTGTCCGGGCCCTGTTAGTGCACAAACGGCATTTTCATTAAAACAAAAATCGGTCAGTATTGAAAAGAACCTGTGCAACATCTTGTGGTTTTACTTATTCGTCATGTTGTGGTAATCACAGTAATTGTCATCACCACCATCACACGCTCCTCTTTACACAAGTATATTTAGCATATGTCAATACATAAGGTGTATTTACTCACAGCCTTTTCTTTTGCAGATGTATCCGACTCTTTGGTTAACATTTGGATTACATGCGATACGATTCAACGTCCCATCGAGAATGAAGAACGCAACACAATTTTCGTCTTTACTGTAATATGATTCACGTTCAGTCCAGTTGATATACTTCAGGGGCAATCCATTTTCCCAGCGAAATTCGCCTTAAATTGCAAAGGTGAAACATACAATTAATAAATTAACAGCATCAGTTTTCATACTTTCACAACACTCACAAGCTATTATTTTACTCATTATAAAGATGAACATTACTATTTGGTTGCTTCCTTTAACATTATATAACAGTATTTTTTCTACGAAATTATATTATCAGAGAAACTACTCGATTGGCGTAAACAGATTCAAGAAATCTACAATGAACTCAGAATAAAAAAGCCAACGCAACCTAGTACACTTATACTGTGAAGACCAATAGTTGTGGAGTGTGTTAAAAGAAACTTGCAATGGTTTTACTCATAAATCTGTGCAAATTTATGGTTGTACAATGTGATCATAATCAAATCTGCATGAAACCATACATTTTAACTCATGCTAAACAGCATAATGTTAAGCAGGAAATTTACTCTATGTTAGTATTAAGTATGATTATGGTGTTATTTATTGGAAATTATGCTTATAGCTCTTTAAGTTTGGAGACATATCGGGTCGTGAGCCAACTTATAAGGAAATAAATTTATATGATATTTGATATTTTAATGCTCGATGATTACTAAGGCATGTACACTTATTTTTTTTCTAAACATGTTGAATTAACTAATTGCTAATTAAACATAATTTTCGTTTGTTCTTATGAATAATTGTGTGTGTCTCAAAACCCAACTAATTTTCTCCTATGTATACTTATGCGATTGTCTTAAAAGCGACATAGTATGTTTGGTCGTGCGAATTTTATTCATTTCATATTATTGTGGAAGATTCACCAGTAATGTCTGAAATTTACTCCTAATAAAGTAGAGGTTAACAAGATGGCTAACATCTAAAAAGGAGAGGGTATGTGTCAGAGCAAATTTGCCTTAAACTATTTAAAAATTAAATTGTTATATAAATTGTTAAATTGTCAGAGTAACCCGACATTGGGCCTTAGGACGGTATTTTTGAAAGTGAGCTGAAGGAAAGAGCTCGAGGTAAAACATTTTAGTTTTTTGATGTAGAATATTCTTTTCTATGATCACTTTGAATTTGATGTGGGAAGAAGAAAATCGTGTTCTAAAAGGCAGCTTTTAGCTTAGTGTTGAGTTAAACTTATACAATGAGAGAGAATGGATTTAGAAATAGTTCATGTAACTTTGCCATTGATACGATATACTCTTGTTATGTGTAGAGGTGTTGTAAGTGAGTGGACTATTATTATTAAATGTGTTTGAACTAGTCTGTTCACATGCTTGCTAAAATTGACATTGTTTCGATATGATGTATTTACGTTGTCATGTGTTTGTATTGGGCTAATAAATGATATTGCAAGAAATTGTTAGTTGGGATTGGATTATAAGAAAGAATGGAGGTATATTTTGATAAACTGGAAACTTAGACTTGCTACTTAATTATATTTTGCAGTGAGCAAGTAGCCTTTCACGTTTCAAGTTTTTAATTTCAAGTTTCCAGTTACTTTTCACGTGTTCATGGGTTATAAACCTAACTGACTGGGAAGATGCAGGAAATATATGTTGCAGTGTGTATAAGCATAAGGAGGTCGCTATACACTTTTGATGTATCGTGGCAAAAATATATTCAGAGTACATTGGGATATTCTAGTACATTGAAGTTACCAGAATTGCTGACAATTTTCAATTTCGCAATGTGCATTTTTATAAATATTTTTTATATAAAATAATTGTATTTATCTCAAACTGAATTATATATTGTGCCTATTTTGTCATTAGGTTATTAATATATACACACTATTTATATTTTCCAGTTTTAGTTAAGTACTAATATGTATGTCTGATAAAATGAGAGATTTTGAAAATAGGTTAAACATTTAATGTTATAATTTGTAATTATGAACCTTCACCCAAACTATTGCTTTGAAAAGACACATGTCTTTGACATCACCGTTGTTTCATTTTACCTTCTGTATTTCTGCGAAGAGCAAGCCACACGCTGTGAAGCTTTTCATGACTGTGTTTAGTCAAGTTCAGAATAAAGCGTCGCTCTTGATCCGAGTGTATACCTAGGAGTTCCATATCAAGCAGTCTGTAGAAGTCAATGAAAAGAGGCACAATTAGTAATGTATTTATTCTTAACATAATGAACATATTTAAACAACTTTACAATAATTCATATTTATTTCGCTTGCCTGTATATTTCTATTATTATTAATACGTTATTAGTGGTTTAAAGATGATGAATATTTATCTTACATTACCTGCACATTCGCTTTGCTTCATAAAATGATGTCCAGTTCATATCATTAGAATAGTAGCAATAATTCTCGAAGTTTTGAAAGGCACCTGCTTCTAACAGTCTGGATTTATGACGCGCTAGAGGGCAAGTCAAAAATCATGTATATTTAATATATAAGAGCAGTGTAGCAGTGCACGTACCACATTCGCGCAATACGTCTAGTACACACGCACACATGCAAACAAGCATATACGTAAAATATAAAGAAAATATAAATATTTCAGTTAAACCAATACACCCCCATAACTTACACAAATGTTTCATTCTTTATAAGGATCATTCAGTGTTTCGACATATGATCCTGGAAATATCATTTTACCTTACAATGTACACACATATAAAAAGCCAAAAAATAATATGCACATCCTCCTTACTGCGCATCACTTTCAACAATTTAAATTTAAATGCTTTTATTGTCTTACAGCAGGCACCTGCTCCTATTATATTTGTTACTTAAGCAAGCGTGTGTACTATTATTAACACTGACTAATTCTCAGACTGCTTCTTAGTTCTGAATAGACATATGATAATTATTGTAAACAATTCAGCATATTAAATATGTAATGTATGAAACTCATTAATCAACACGTATCCGTAAAAGAAATAATGAAGTAATTGAGTACTCACGATACTGGCAATCAAAACCAGCCCAATCTTTGTCACAACCACTGTGGCACGTGGAGATATAAGGATTACACACTTCCTGCGAATTTCGGCAATGACACGTTTTGGTACAGTTCTGGCTAAACACACCTCCTAAGCATGCTTGAAACATACATTGATATACAAGCATAAACGGTATTTTTGAATAACACATAAAACAAATATAATAATGACATATATTATTTGAATTGGATATGGCAAATATTATTGAATATATGTGTGAAATAATAACTTTGCCTATCCCTATTTTACAATTTAAATAGATAAATTGTCAGAGTAACCCGAACTTGGCATTCCTTATGAAAGTATTTTTGAAAGTGTCTGACTTGAAGAGGGCGAATGATGCAAGACTATTCTGGATTTGCTAATGTAATTGCTGTATAGTTTTGTTGTAATTTATTAAATTTATCTTTGTTATCTTAATAATTGAAATTGGTTTGATTATTAGAAAGATCATGAGCGTTGGTGGGATCACATGGACATGTATGATTTTCTTTATGTGTAATCAGTCAAAATTAAGATAACTTATCCAACCCATGCTTTGAATGTTGATTGAATTGCTGCTGCAATGAATGTCATAATTCGAGTGTGTAATTAAATTGTAGAGATGAACGGTGATTCAGCCACCCAGTCAATATATTTGTGATATTAAAATTAATAACTAGTTTGGAGAAAGTAGGTAAGATCACAGGTCAAGGTCACACCAAAAATCAATGATGTTTCAATGGAAAAATGATATAAATATCTTGGGATACTACAGCATCAAGAAAATTTGCAGAGAGAAGTTAAGTCAAAAGTTAAGAGAGAATATGAAAAACGATTTAGACAAGTCCTGAAGTCCAAGCTAAATGGGGCGAACATAATACAAGCCCTGAATGCATACACAATACCTGTAGTAAACTACACTGGAAGAATCGTAGATAGGACAGCGAAAAAATAAATGAACTGGAAAGAAAAACATGAAAACTACTCACAATACATAAAGCCATACACCCCAAAGCAGACGTAGACATGCTCTATGTATCTCGAAAAATGGGAGGCAGAGGTCTCAAGAAAATCAAACATGTCATTGAAGGAGAAGTCATTGGCCTTGTGGACTACATCTGGAATAACATCAAAGATGATCCACTGATAGAAGCAGTAATGATGAGTGGACTATTCCAACCCACAGAAACAGATGAAGAAACGTGGAAGAAAACAACGAAGCAAGAACTAGCACATACCTGGAGCCAGAAACCTCTGCATGGCCAGTATGTATGACAAGCCGAGTTAATATCAACATAACAATGAACATACAAATGGTTGAAATAGGCATGATTGAAAGCAGAAACAGAAGCACTCATAATAGCTGCACAAGATCAAGCACTCAACACCAAATCACACAAAACGAAAATCATGAAAATTTCAAATGATTCCAAATGTCGACTCTGCAAATCCATGGATGAGACAACAGAACACATACTATCTGGATGCCAGGTTCTGGCTGGAACAGAATACACCAAATGACAAAATGAAGTGGCAAAACACATACATTGAAATCTGTGTGAGAACTATGGCATACAAACCCCAGAAAGAGCATGGATGCACCAACCAGAAGCAGTCACCGAAACAGAAGAAGTCAAAATAATGTGGGATTTCGAGATAAGAACAGATCGGGTGATTACTGCACGAAGACCAGACATTGTAGTTCTCAATATGTCCAACAGAACAGTAACAATCATTGATGTCGCTGTTCCAAGTGATAGAAACATGAAAAGAAAAGAAAGAGAAAAAATAGAAAAATACCAAGACCTCAGATTAGAAATCCAGAGACTGTGGAAAGTAAAAGCAGAAGTGATACCTATAGTGATAGGAGCCTTAGGGAACATAACATCTGAATTGGAAGGCTACCGGAATAAACTCCCTGGAAACCACAGACTCACTCCACTACTCAAAGCAGCGCTCCTCAGAAGTGCCCGACAATTATTTTATCATGTTTTTAATTTAATATTGTACGTAAATTTGGATTAAGTAGCTTGCATAAAGTAGATCGACATGGATTACACTGATTTTAGTCTTATTCTGTAAAAATGAATTTAGAAATTGGCAGTGTATATTTCCTGGTCGAAAGCCAAAGAGGTCTATGTAATGAAACGGCTGGCTTTAAGGATTTCATAGAGATATGATTCGTGTATGAGACAGTATAAGTATCATGTAGAGGTCTAGAAAACGCATTGGGAATTTAAAACTTGTAATCAATACATTTGCTCGAAAAGGGTGCGACTCATATACAATGAAAAACCAATAGCAAATATTAAACAAATGTATTATATTCAAAGGAGTCAGCTTTGTCATTCAACAGAAAGCATATTTTTTTCTAGTAATGGATATTATTTACAGCATGACATATGTGCGAATTTATCTTAAAAAGGACAGCATTAACTAACAAATATTTTACTTGTATACTTACGACAGTTGGTTTCATCACTACCATCACTGCAGTCATATATTCCATTACATTTCTTTGTTCTGTGAAACCAGCCGTCCTCGCTACATCTGACTGATGGCAGTGAATAAAATGCAATCAATACTGATATGTTCGTTACAGTATAATCTCTCTCTCTCTCTCTCTCTCTCTCTCTCTCTCTCTCTCTCTCTCTCTCTCTCTCTCTCTCTCTCTCTCTCTCTCTCTCTCTCTCCATCAGCGAATTTTATACTCGATGTCTATCTATCTATCTATCTATCTATCTATCCATCCATCCATCCATCCATCCATGAGAATATTAGTCAATATACGTGCTAGCGAAATTTAATCTCACCACATCCGTCTTCATCCTCTCCGTTTAAACAATCCATCAATCCATCGCATCGTAAAGGTACACTTTCGTCGAAACATGTCCAGTTGCATTTAAACTCAAATTCCGTACATATGGAAGCTAAACAATATATAGATATATGCGTCTTTGTGTCTATATGTACTACAATTTATTACATTCAAAGATATATAAACACATACATATTTATTAATCATTTATATGTGCTTTAATGGCTGAACGAATTGGTAAAGGAATTAAGGCAAAATATGAGCTAATATTCTTCGAACATATACATAAGACTTTGTATCGCACAACTGATGACAAAATGAATGTTAGACTTCAATCAAACTTACTGTTTGTTTCAGTGTCTACTTCGTTGTCATGCTGGAAAATGGCCTCTGTGCTATCCAATCCTATATGAAACACGTAGTTATAATTCTATTAATATGCATCCACAATATTGTATTGTGATTGAAAAGTCCTTTAAACGTATGTTCAATTTAATTGCTGGTCGAAATAGTATTTATTTTTATTTGAAATTGACGCTTTGAAAATGTTCGCACACATTATTTGAATGAAACAGAACATGTTTCTTTACCGACATATAAGAAACTATTATAGATCTGTCGATATTACAATAAAAGCATGTGCAGAATGAGTTTTGATTTTTAATGTTAAAACCGGTTGCCTCTTTAATAATTGCAACAATTATTTATTCCCTGTGTAAACAATGTATCTATACGCATATATTCCACACATATATCGTTGATATACAGCTGTAAAATATAGTAATTATAGTGCTTCAGTCCAGAAACAATATAATATAATATCTCATTTCTATGCTTTAGGGGATTTATTTCTTTGAACAGTAGTTGAATGAACATAAACTTAGTGGATGAAACGTTCTATGTTTTTGAAAGAAAACAGTCTTGATAGTTTTTGGACGAATACGACTATAATTAATTTTTATTCCAAAAATAAATCAGATTAACATGTTTTATTTTTTCCATTTTCTTTTCGGGAACAGCGAGTACCTTTTCTTTATACCTAAGGGTTTTAATAAATGTATATAGCGGTGTGGATTCCTATTTTAATATTTTAATTTATTTCCTACGATGTTACGTTCTAATCCTGACATATACATTATATGATACGATATCGAAAGAATATGATGTTTGCTTATTAATGTAAATTTTAGAAAGCAAATGTCGTGTCATAATTCTATAAAGTGGAATATTTATTTTCTCCATGTTATTACATATAATTCTAAATGGATTATGCATATATGAATAATCTTCATTTAATTTATGTTCCTAAGTAAACGATGCCTGCGTTTATTACGAATTCTCAATAGCGTCGGTGCTGGCTGTTCCTCCTTTGTTGTTTTTTTTATGGACTTTATCCCATGAACACACAATTCAGATGTGATCTTGGATTCCATAAAAGAAAGACTATTCATTATGTGAAGTAACAGACAGATTTCAACACTTGTCATAAGCATACGTCTCAGAACAATTATATTGTTAGCAAACAGCATGTCAGTCGTTGGCTGTGAGACCGTGAAGTAACCCAACAAATGACAACTGAAGTTAAACACATAAACATGATTCTCTTGTTGAGTGGTGGCACGATGATGCCGATAAATTAATTTTAAGAATGCAATGAGTGTTGTACGATTGCTTAGTTTTCCTATTTTAATAATAGCACAAATAATATATATTTACATGTAGTTAAACAAAATACAAAGAGCACATATATGAAAATATCCTCATTCTAAAATACGCATACACATGTATTCACACACACGTTCATACCTACACATAATACGCTTCTCAACGTCTTTCTCTCTCTTGCATTATCTCTCGCTTCCTCTTCCATAGATACCTGTTTCAATCCTCTCATCTGCAAATCGTTGCTAAACGAATATTACATAATCATTGCACTTACTTTTTTTTGCCTTACAGACGACTGATAACTGTCTGTCCACATTAACACATCGAATGTCATTCCATTTGCCATTGCTTTTATAGAACTCTGTGCAAGCTCCGATATCTACGGTACTATATGGTTTACTTCGTTGCCAGTTTTCATACTTGCTACTAGAACCATCTTCTTTTTGAAAGATTCCTGAAACATTAATAGGAGTATACAATAATCACCATCAGCCATTCTGTCATCAGAGTCGTTGTCATCGTGTCATCGTCTTTCATTATTCTCTCATGCTATTTGTAACTATTATCTTAGCAGATGTTTCGGTTGGAGATTGAGTCTCTTCGCATGGGCGTATAAACAGGAGAAAGTACAAATGTGTGTACCGGGAAAACTGACGAAACGTGATTATTTAATTAGCAAATTAGAGTGAGTTTGCACCTCCGTGCCCTGTTGTCACAAGTTGATGGTGTGTGCGTGAGTAATTCCTAAAGTTGTTGTGTGAAGCCGGGGCTGATAGAGTGAATAAATACTATTATTTCAAGTGAACATTATATACATCCGCACGTGCAAATTGTAAAACAGACTTCTAATTCTGTCTACATGTCTACACATGTAAATAAAAGAACTTTGTTTCAGACAGTTTGTTTTCATCTACTCCATCAAAGGAGCATATTGTGTGCAAGACGCTTAAGATGCTTATCGAATGAAAGGAATCAATTAATACTAAACCACTTTCAAAGGAAAAAGATAGTGGATCCTTCAAAGTGAATGCGAAACATGACTTTACGTGAACATCTCAGTCTATATTTTAGCTAGAGAGATATATAAAATTCAAATTACAGAATGAGAGGTAACTTTTCTAATTTTAAAATGAGAATCGCAAAAGCAGGTAGATTGAACATAATAATATTTTCATTCAAAATTAATGATTTAACTGACACAGAAAAATCCAGTTTAGCTGCAGTCACATGAATGACTTCATGTTGCATTTTACAGATTAGCAGCAACATGTATGATTCACATAATTAAAATTAGCCTAGATATAGTTTTATCAACAAAACATATACGTTCGAGCTGTGTATATAGAGTGTTAAATAAAATGATTTTTTTGTTGGAGAAAACAAATGTGGAAGTAAAACATAATTAAGTAAATGTATTAACGTATCCTAGTATTTAAATGGAATGTGTGTTTCTAATAACACTAAATGACTTAGTCAACACCTAGCTATGTAATTAAATTGCATTTATGTAAGAATACTGATGCATTTGCAATGGTTTAAAGGGAATTAACTAACTATGCTCTAATTGGTGAAAGAAATACAATGAATTAATCATGAACCAAGTATATTACATTAGTTGCTTCTCTCGGTCCACACTAGATATTAATATAGTGTCAGTTAAGCATGTTGATTTTTCTAGTAAGCATTTGTAAGATGATTACATTATTTTAGACCAAATATCAAGCCATTGTTAGAGGTTCAGCTGTGAATGCAGGGGTGCAATTAGATACCAGGATCAGTCAGTATATTTATGCTGACTTCACGAGAATAGCTGATATGTTTTATTAAAATGTTAGAAATTTTATGTTTCCTTATTGATGAATGTTTATATGCGTGGACACTAATGTATAATTATTTTCTGTGTGGCATAAGTGTGATTCTAATTGTAAATATGTGAGGATGAAGGCATACATGTAAGGCATCATTCTCTTTATACATTGTACGTTTTTTGTTGAACTAATATTATGACCTGCAAATAATTATTTTGTCTCGATATAATCAAACGGTGAAATTAAACATTTCACTGAAGACTATGATGAAAACATGTTAAATATTTGATTAACAGAGATGATTATTGTCACGTTTATTTATGTCATCTATAAAGGGAATGCTCTCTTTCTTCTGCTGGGTCCTTCTATCATGGATTTGATCATAAGCTCTACTCGATATCTGTAATCTTAAGAAGGACCTTCGCTATCAGTAGGGAACGTGTGAACCCAGACTCCAAGACCATAAGTAGGATCACACGCCATCACTAAAGGAAAAAATACCTAACCCTTGAAATCACTCATATTTGCAATCTGATTCTCTGAACACATTTGTAGAATCCTAGGGGCAGTTGAGGGCTAGTACATGTAATTATTTACAATTATTCTATGTAAAATACTTTTTTCCTATTATTGTCTTCATTACTATATTGTGTTATCTTATATGTTACCTTAATTAATTCTTTTATGAAAGGACAATTAATTGGGATCGGCTGGGGCGAGTCGAATATGAAAACGTTGCCGATCTTAGTAGAAAACATCAATAATTTAATTGTTGCTGTATTGAGAGATTAGTTTTCCTATAAATGTAGGTGGTAGGTTCAGCATAGTGGCTGTAAGATTACGTTAGGCCGTAGGGATGTTATCTGCGATAGAACTATATGTAATAATTAATAAATAAATTAATGAATTCTGTGATGTTTTCAATCACTTCTCATTTGATGTCAATTGCTTTCAGGTCCGCTTTGTAAGTTGCATAGAATTGACTAACATATGATAATCATCACAGTCTACCTTAAAATATACCCTTAGAGTGCCTGGAGGCCACGAAGACGATGCATTCATTTCACGTTTGGGTTATCAAATTGTGGTACTGGAAGTGATTTCAGAATACACTTCCGTTTCTTGACTCGTTAATGTTTAGCTACACTACCAGCTTTTAGTACAGAATATTTAAATAGAACTGCTCCAAAAATCTCTATATAAATTTATTTATTTAATATCTTCTTGGAAGAGCAAAAGTATCTTGTAGGTTAAGTCATAATATATTTAAAATGCTAGTTTATGTAACACTTATCTTAGTGAAATAGAAACATAAAAATAATGCTTACCGTACTGATTTCGTCGGACGGACAGCCACGAACTTTCAGCTCCTGTACTATTCCAGATTAGGCTGTGAATAAACTGTTGTTCCTCCATAGAGTCGATACTTAGAAGTTTCATCTTTTTAGATCTGTTACAAAAGAATGGTACTGATTAAAGTACATATATCATTTAGTGATGTCATCGTTGTCGCAGACACATTCATAATTTAATGCGAAGCAGATATATCAATAGAAACAGCATATTCGTCCTCAATAGTGGTTGTTGTAGTAGTGATAATAATACTAGTTGTACTAATAGTATAGATATGAAATGTTAATGTATGTAGTGGTAAGTGATGCAAAGCAAACACAGTGGGCAATAATGCAAATACGCATTTTATTTCTACAAGTGTTAAATTTCAATAATAAAACAATTGTGAAGCACATTACACAGTACATTTGACAGAATAAACATTCGGCACTTATGAGAACATATTTAAAACTATATAAATGATACGATCCTCATATTTATTTTTCTAGTGAGAACATAGGAGAGAAGTGTAAGACATAAAACATTTGCCTAAATGTATAAAATATATGGAGAAAATATTAATATAGTAAATATAGCAAACGAATACATTGTCCGTCTTCACGAACACTATTATTTGTACTCTTGGCGTACGCAATGCGCTGTTAACAAAAAGTCGATATTTATTTTTTTTCAGATTTCATCAAAATTATACAACAATAATTTGTCCAAAAAGTATATAAATCAATCAATCAATATGTGGTGGAGTAAATTTGCTTCTCCCTATATTTAAATTCAATGATTATATGAATTGTTAAGTTGTCAGAGTAACCTAGGCTTGGAAACTCATTATGATTGTATTTTTGAAAGTGTCAGAGTTTAAAGTAAACACCAGAGTTGTGAATATGCTGGAATTGCTGATGTAATACAAACCATCACAACTGGAGAGTAGTTTATACTAGCCAATGGTTGTGAATTAAGAGAACGAGACCAGCCAATTCTTTCTACAGCAAGAAACATTTTCTATATCTCTTGAATTTGAAGTGGCCAAGAAAGTCTTGTCTTGAAAGGTGGCCATTAGCATGATGGTGAGTTAACTGGATATTTGAGAGAGAATTCACTTAGAAATACTTCATGCATTTTCTATTGATATGTTATACTGGCATTTAATAAGATGCATTGTGTGAGTAGACAATTATTTCTACAATTATTTCTAAACTGCTTTTATATTGTGTACTAATAATTTTACATTGTTTTGAAGTGATACATTTATAATGCTGTGTGCGATTATCAGGCTAATACATACTGTTGCAGGAAATTGTAATTTGAGGCTGGAATGTAAGAAAGAATGGAGTTATAAAGAGATACACAGGAAACTTGGATTTGCTCCATGATTGTATTCTGCAGAGCTTTCACGTGTTATTGGTCCACTGATTGTAAACTGCTATGACTGTGGAGATGCGGGAATCATCTACCATGGATTGTGTAAGTGTAAAGCAAGGGTCTCAAAACGATGGCAAACTTTGGTTCGCGTAAGTCTATGTGTGAGGGTGTCTGTGTGTGTGTGTGTGTGTGTGTGTGTGTGTGTGTGTGTGTGTGTGTGTGTGTGTGTGTGTGTATGTATGTGTGTGTGTGTGTGTGTGTGTGTGTGTGTGTGTGTGTGTGTGTGTGTGTGTGTGTGTGTGTGTGTGTGTGTGTGTGTGGCTTTATACACGTATAAATTGTTGGCTTTATACACATAAATTGAAAAGATGTTTGTGGGATCATGTCTAAATGAAATTAATGATTTATATCAGGGATCTCAATACTACGGTCCACGGGCCGCATGCGTGAGTGAGTAATTCCTAAAGTTGTTGTGTGAAGCCGGGGCTGATAGAGTGAATAAATACCGTAAAAAGTAGTAAATCGGTAACTCTATACCAGAGATGAAAAGGGATGTCTCTGAGTGGCTAGTTGAACAGACATGACTAAGAACTCTTTTGGAAGGTAAATGAGTGACTATACATTAATGAATGCAGCATTTAAATTGCATTAAATTGTAAAGAATTGTGTTGTTTACTCTAACAAATTGTATTGAGAGATATGTATAGGTAATTAAAAATAAAACAGTCTGGAGAAGAAACTTAGGGCAAGTTGCAAATATTTATTTTAGGGCTTTTAGTGTACAGTCGGCCAGTGTGCATTGTATGCACTGTCTCTTTTCTGCTGAAGTAGGCTACAGCAATGCAATGTAATATTTGAAGTGCTAGCAGTGTGATGATAAGCACTTTAGTCATTTAGAAGAACATACGTTTGCAGCCCGTGTTTTCCTAAGTATACGGTTACTGTAAACAATTTAGACCCAAGATTGAAAATTGTAAAGATGAAAGCATAAATCCAGTCATTTAAAAAAAAGACTATCGTGATACCACCTAATTCTATATTATTACATCTTATAATTCTACCTATTTTTAATTGTTCTCTCCCATTAAACATCTTTATTAATGCAGCTTTTTAAATGTACGTGCAAATATATATTGTTAGTAAGTCATCACCGTACATGTAACATAGGTATAGATGTCATATTAGAAATATTGTTGTACATTGTATAGATTATATATTCATTTTATCGGCTGGGGACCTGTGAGCCGAACCTGATCCCTCCCCTCCCTCTCTCTCTCTCTCTCTCTCTCTCTCTCTCTCTCTCTCTCTCTCTCTCTCTCTCTCTCTCTCTCTCTCTCTCTCTCTCTCTCTCTCTCTCTCTCTCTCTCTTTCTCCTTGCATCTGCAGTAGATTGAATAGGCATTTGAATTAATCACATAAATACAAATCACCCCAAATATGACCCAATGTGTGTGTGTGTGTGTGTGTGTGTGTGTGTGTGTGTGTGTGTGTGTGTGTGTGTATGTGTGTGTGTTTGTGTTTGTGCTTTTGTGTGTGTGTGTGTGTGTTGTGTGTGTGTGTGTGTGGTGTGTGTGTGTGTGTGTGTGTGTGGTGTGTGTGTGTGTGTGTGTGTGTGTGTGTATGTGTGTGTGTGTGTGTGTGTGTGTGTGTGTGTACTTAACAGCTTTATTTTAATTATTTTTCATAGTTGTACACGGATAATACAAATATATGAAAGTTATATTCTTTGAAAGCCTATAGATTAACTAAGTTAAAATCGTTTTGCTTAATATCAGCTAAAGCTTATTTAAAACGGATTAAGGCAAAATATTAAACTTATACAAATAGTTTTGCTAGACGGAACCGAAATCATGTAAATATACGCATGCAATCGTACATTAATTGTGGGTTAACACTAATAATAATACCTGCATATTTCCTTTGCTTCATTAATGGTGGTAGATGTTGAATTATCAGCATAATACCAGTAGTCTTTGAAAGATGTCAGATTCAAACCGTTCGCTAGAATACAATAAGTATATGAAAATTAACTAAATGTATAGTAATAAAGAGTAGCCAGGAGAGCAACAAAAAAGAAATATTTCAGGTAATCGCGAATGAGTGCATTTATCTATCTATCTATCTATCTGGTCATATTGTTGTTTTTATTTCCAAATCTAATAATATAAACACCTTGAGATTGTTTGGTAATACAAAGAGGACTATAGGGTTTGCGAGACAAAATACTTTCTCTATATGATGCCATGGTGATATCCATCTCTTGTTGACTTGGAATATGAAGTGAGTAAACACGGAAAATGGATGTTTATAAAATCACCAGTGCAGCAAACATATAGGATTCTTTGATTTATAACATATCATATCAAATCGTATCATAAATATCACATCACATCACACCGTACTGTTTCCTATATCATATTATAGAATGATATATTGTATCGTAACTAAGATGTATTCTACTCAGAAAATATTGCTAGATCATCCACGATGCATGGATGTTCCTGAGATTTATTCCCCAAAGTAAAAACCATGATAAGAAAATGCATTTTGCGATGCAGTAAAACACTGCCAGATACTGCGATTATTATTATGAGAACGTTTTTATTAACTCTACAAAATTCGTTTGATTTGTGCTGTGGTGTTTGTCATCACAGTACGCACAATTAGTATTTTTAATTTCTTTTGATTATTACATTTTGATTATCAGTTTAGTGAACTGATGTCAGTACTTTTAATTAGTAAGTGTTCATTTTCGTTTTTATAAATTATTTCGATACGATAATAAAAATTACATTTTCTATGAAATAAGATACTTCAATTACTGATTTCTATTTTATATATGTTGAATCACACGATGTGTTAATTGTTGAGTAAGCATCATTTTCATTTGTATTAATCAATTACTGGTTGTCAGTTGGCATCGTTATTTAAGCTGAATAAAAAGTATTTGTTTAGTGATACGAGTTAGTTTGTCATAGTTAGGTGAGAGCAGATAATTGCAGCTTTTTAAGCAGCCATGTTCGAGATGCGTCAGCATGCTTCGTTCAAACGGATTTCATTGATACATTGACGTTTACCGTGCATTTTAAATATTTTTGTTTTGTTTTGTTCAACTGTTATATATGCAAGTCCTGTTAACATCAATACGTTTACAGGTTATCTTGAACAGAGTAAAATATAAGACATGAATAGATAAATAAAGGAAAGTAGTTAAAAGCTAGTTTAAATATACAAGTTAAAACTTACTACAATTTAGATTGTCCTGTAAGTTACGACAATAGGCGTCGTCACTGCACTTTTTATTGACGTGGAACGCTTTTCCATTCCTGCACGTAACTGGTGAAATAATTACTCAAATATCAATAAAAGGCCAATACATCATGGTATCCATTAATATAGAAACAAGTTACTATAAAAATAAAAACTGTACAGTAAATTATACAAATGTTGTTGAAACAATGTTGCCACCCATTTTGTCTCTTTTGCATCTTGCAAGTTATATTTATTCCAAAAGATAATTGGGAGACATAATTACATACTGTAGTATTTCACTTACCACATCCTTTCTCATCTGTTCCATTAATGCAGTTTATGAACCCATCACACCGCCAACTTGCACTATTGTCAATACATTCCTCGTTACACAGAAATTCAGAGTCAGCACAAAAATTGTCTGGAAAACATAGACATTGCACAGTTGTCAACTTACGATGATGAAATTTGCAGAGCTTACGTGTTGTTGGTGCCATTTGTAAACAATCTAAACACCTTAAATTTTCCTATTCTATTTTAGACATGATGCTTTAGAACATCCTCTAAAGACTTATATAGAGGAACATTAAATACTGACTTACCACATTTGTTTGCATGCTTCATTTCCCAGCAAATGTTGACTGCAGACTGAGCTTTGGCGTTGACACATACAGTACTATGACATGTTAAGGTTAGGTTCTCACATACTGCAACTACATAAAACAGGATCGAAATAATAAAATAATAAAACCATTTGCAAAATTGTATCTGTATTTTAAATATAAATTCCATTTAAATAATATGCATTTAATTCAGCTGTATTTATATACCTGTTCATGTCACATCTATATCAAACCTCGTGGTAATATCAGTGATGTTTGCTTGACCATAACGAAAATTAAATATATAACTATCTTGTGATACATCTGGGTATATTTTACTTGTTATGATTATTATGCATTATTTAATAACACATAAGTTATTACAGGTGATCGAGAATCTTAATGTATAGTTATAATAATTCTTCCACAAGACCAACATCTCTCTGACTTGGAGGATAATAAGGGTGTCGTAAACTCTACTCTTTACACAATAATAAGATATACGTTTTACTGTCCCATAGTGTTTCTTCAGATGGAAACTTCTTACTAAAAGAATTATAAAATTCCGTCTTTTATTTACATTTAACGAGTCCCCATCCACCCACTATTACACCAACATAAGCTTTTAATATATCTGCAAGAAGGTTAATAAGTGTAACTATAATATTTATGAAATCAACAATCAAATGCAAACAGCATATGAATATATTCAAAGAGCATTAATATTTAAATCACTTCACAACAATGTTGATTTACACCATATACTCATTCAAAGTATCCTAGCATAGACATCATCAGTCAAATTAACACATGGTCGATGACGTTCATAGCAATGATAGTGGAGTTTCAGAGAAATAATTATAGTCCATGTACATAATCTTTTCAATAATGGTAGATGACACTGGCACATATTTTTACAATCATGTGGCTTGAAACACGTCATTTTCTATCTTATTAGATGATGGTCCAATGTACCTTTAATTCTGACAACAGATCAAGCGGCCCTACCTGCCTTTTCTAGTTGTGTCAGTCTATTGTAACAGTACGTAGTTTATCACCAGCAATCAAATTTTATTCACTGTGATAAGTCATTGTCACAAAACGGGAGGCTCGTTACAAGCCGACCTCGAGCTGAAGTTAGAGATGCAAGGGGTGAAGTCTAATTTTGGCCTGCTCCGGTGCACCTCCAAGAAAAGCCCGGTGACGTATGCCAGTACTACGTTGCGTCAAGTTGTTACATAGACACACATGACATACTCCATTGATGTTTGGGTGGGGCCCAATTTATTAATGTCATGCCAAGGAACGTTTTATTGGCGGTGTGTGTTGTGAGTATGTATCATAAATGTGAATAAATGGACGAACAGACGAACGGTGCAAAACAATAGTACAAATTCTTTCGTCCCTCTCAAAAACTATGAATAACAAGAGAGTTGAAAGATGTTTAAATCAGGTTATTTATTTCCCGATTTAAAAGGGGCACTACTCTTTCGCACAGTGATTAATCATTCATTCAACTTTCCAATGTCATGCACTCTGTGGGAAATAAGGGGAGATGAAAATGATGAAATTCAAAATATAAAATAAAGATTAATTACACAATTCTTATGCGGCAAATGTGGCCGCTTTAACAATAGTTTACATGTAAAATAAGCATTACTTTTAACATTAGAGTTCTTATTTTGCAAACGATATAATAGTGTTCATTTTCTTAAGAGTCCTGAGTTAAGTATGTGCGCGTTAGCCGTGCTAATTGATTTACTCACTATTAATGTCAGAGTTCCAAGGAGACGACGTAAGCTCACACGTCACTTATAAGCGGCACTTCAAAGTGAAGATCACACGCAATTGAGGCGTGCATTACAGGTGAAGATTCTGCAGAATCTAGGCACCACTTTCAGATCATCACTGGGGAGAAATCTGAAATTTAACTGACTGTTGTCAGTCTCGATAATTGTCGCTGTTTCTGGTTGTCGTGGATACGGACACCCCAACGACGTTTAGCATTATCGGGCGGAGTCGTCCAGTGGGATGTGTCGTCGCATTACATTGAGTGTAGAAATCCGGATATGTATCTCCGGCGCTAGCCCCTCAATTTGCGGGATAGACTGCCAAAACGAACTCAGACAGGGGGAAGAACAAGTTGGTCCCTCGTGTCGTTAACTGCATACAACCAGCGTCGCGTGCATTGGGTTTTCTTTGACAGCGAACTTTCCACTTTGCCAACAATTATACTGAGTAATTTTGCCTCGTTACTCGATATATGGCATCAGACGGATGGAAAACGGAAGGAAAGAGATCTTTGCAGCTTTCCTTTATGAAATCTCTGTACATGAGATAATTCATACGTGAAGTTAGACTGGCTTCAGACGAATCGACGTTTTCAACATTGAGAGTAAAGTCTTCATTTCGCCTCTTATATAGCCTTCACTGAAGGTTTCCAAAACTTCCAGAAGCTATGTCCCGTGACATGATTTTTGCCTTGGATAATATAGTGGTAATTGCGATGCACGCTTTTCTGTAGCGAATTCTAATTGCGCACTGGCCACTTCTCTTGTCAACAACACGTGACTCGAAGTGCGCAGTTGTCCCAATCATTTAATATACATATCTTTCACAAACTAATATATATATTCAATATGATAATTAACACACACTGCGTCACGAACGTCTGTCTACTAAAGAGATCTTAGGTGACCGTTACTGGAAGTTACATGCTACATACGAAAAATAACAAAACTCGGGTTACTTCAACTAGTTTTGTTAGCGGTTTTTTTTTTAAAATGAAATAAAATATAATTTCGGTCCCTCATTTCCTGTGACAACCCCCTTCTTAAAATTGATTGGAGCTCACAGAGTGGAAATCAATTAGGAACAAAAATTTTATTTCATTCGATAGTCCCCACAGGAATTTTATGCGCATCTGTGGAGAGACTATCCTCTCTCTTGTTTATATCGCGGTTATGGCATGCCGGGATAATGCATCGGCACCCGAATTCTCTCGGCCCGCGATGTGTTCGACAACGAAGCTATACTCCTGTAGCAGGAGTGTCCATCTAGTTAGCCTAGCGTTATCATACATGCTAGTGCGCAGATATGTCAGCGGCTTATGATCGCACTGCAGGATGAATGGTTTAGAGTACAGATAAGCACTAAATTTCTTGAGTGCCCATACGATTGCTAAGCACTCTTTTTCAATCGTAGAATACCGTGTCTCACGATCTAACAGTTTCTTAGACGCGTATGCTACCGGTAGGTATTCGTCATCTGTCTCTTGGAGAAGTATGGCACCGAGGCCTTCGTCTGATGCGTCGGTCCTGACAATAAATCTTTTGTCAAAGTCTGGTAACTGTAGGACGGGTTTACTGGTCAAGATGTCCTTCACCTTTTCGAGGGCGGTGCTACACTCGGCCGTCCATCGTATTTTCGTAGGTTGTTTGTTCCCAGTTAAGTCCGTCAGTGGTTTAAGAAGCGTACTGAAGTTTGGGACAAATTTTCGGTAGTACCCCACTAGCCCCAAAACTGCCCTGACCTGTTTCTTTGTAGTCGGTAAGGTCATGTCACGAATGGCTGCAGTTAAGTCTAGATTTGGGCCTATATGTCCGTCACTTATGATATGGCCAAGAAACTCAATCTCTCGAAAGCCCGCGCGTACTTTGGAGGGTTTCACGGTCAATTTATGGCGCTCGAGAATGTCAAGTAGACCACTCACTGAGGATAAATGTTGGTCCCATGTTCCTGTTGCTACCAGTATGTCATCAAAGAAATTCAATGCGTTAACGCTCTCTAACGGTAACTTTCGCATGAAGCGCGCAAATGTTGCGGGTGCGTTCGCTAGTCCGAACGGTAGTCGGCAAAACTGAAATAAGCCTAGCGGGGTTGGAAATGCTGTTTTTGGTCTGTCGTCAATAGCAACTGACAGTTGCCAGTACCCTTTGCACATGTCAAACTTCGAGAAGTAATGTGCCTTGGTTAGTTTTGCGAATAATTCGTCCTGATTTGGGATAGGTTCCGCATCGAATTCAGTTATCTCATTTAACTGTCTGTAGTCCACACAAAAACGAAGCGTACCGTCTTTCTTTTTAACTAAGACGACCGGTGATGAATATGGGGAGATTGACTGTTCAATCACGCCCTGTTTTTGCATTTCACGCACCTGTTCTGCTATGTACTTTGTGCTCTCATATTTCTGTGGGTACTGTTTTAAGCGTATCGGTTTGTCACTTAAAAGTTTTATGCGGTGTTCAACCAAATCTGAGTGGCCCGGTTGGTCAGTGAATATGCGCGCGTGTCTGTGTAAGAGTTTTGACATTGCGTCGCGCTGTTCGACAGTTAAGTTCGAGTCAATCTCGACTTGATCGACTGTAACTGCAGGGTTAGGCGTGGTTTCGGCGGACATCATGTCTGTTCTGAAATTGGAGTCTTCCAATTGTATCAGTGCGACATTCACGTTTTGTATCTGTTCGTCGCTGCGTTCATAGTACCGCTTGAGCATATTTATGTGATAGATTTTCTGCTTATTTCCTATCTGTATGCTATAATCGTTCTGCTTCACACGCTTAATAACACGGTAGGGTCCACGCCAGTGCATTTGCATGCGGTTGTTATGCGTGGGCCGCAAGAGTAACACGAGCTGACCTGGTTCGAGGTTACGTTCCACAGCAGTACGGTCAAAATTTCGCTTGTATCGGGGTTGTTTTTCGCGAATGTTTTCCTGTGCTAAGTGACACGTCTCGGTCAGACGTTGACGTAGTTCGGCTACGTACGTGTGAACATCTTTACCATCGGTCACAGTGTCTCCCTTGACCCATGTTTCTTTTATTAGCTTAAGGGGACCACGAGGTTGCCTGCCGTATAGTAGTTGGAATGGTGAGTAGCCCGTACTCTCTTGTGGGAGTTCGCGATACGCGAAGAGTAATGGTGCTAGAAAACGTGGCCACTGGTCGGGTTGTTCCGAGGCCATTTTAATTAACATTTTCTTTATTGTACCGTTGAAGCGTTCAACGGCACCATTAGACTGAGCGTGATATGGTGATGAGAACAACTGTTTACACGCCAGTAGACGCATTGTTTCAGCCATCATTGCTGAGGTGAATTGAGTGCCCTGGTCACTCAATATTTCTCGGGGAACGCCCGTGCGAGAAAATACGTCTATTAAAGCGTCTGCGACTTCGATCGCTGTGATGCCCTTTAATGCGACTGCTTCTGGATATCGTGTTGCAAAATCCACGATTGTTAGGATATAGCGATATCCTCCTTCGGCCGCGGGAATGATTGGGCCAATAATGTCTACTGCGACTTTTAGGAATGGTTCCTCTACTGTTGGTACTATCTCGAGGGGAACTCGACTGACACGCCCTCGGTCAATATGTTGTTGACACTGCGTACATGTACGAACGTACGAGCGAACATCCCTACTCAGGCCTGGCCAAAAGAAGTCCTCACGAACCCGCTGCTCAGTGCGCCGCGCGCCCTGATGTCCAGACATGATTGAGTCGTGTGCAAAGCTAAGAATCAGCTGTCTGAGTGGTGTAGGGGTAAATAAACACGTGGTGCTTCTAGTATCATTTTCCTTATAGTCGGTGCGCCGAAACGCTAGTCCGTCCTTCAGGAAATACGTCATTGTTGCGTACTTGCTGGACGTAATAGTGTTTTTCCGTGCCAGCTTTAGCATTGAGGACAAACTTTTGTCCTCCTGCTGCAGGTGACTGAGTTGACTTGGGGTCAACTGCGGGAATGTATTCTCGACTATCTTTAGAGCTGGGGGTCCTTGTTTACTACGTTCCCGTTGTGCTCTAGTGGTTACGGGGAGAACAGGATAGATGCCATCAGTGTGTGTGTCACACTGCCCGGGCGATAGTATGAATCCGAACTGCATGTCTCTTATTACTGCGGCGGTGACTGTACCGGAAAATACGGGTGACGTAACATGTACAGTGGCTCTTGGACATGTACTAAGGTGTCCCATAACACATCGAATGCGGACACTACCTCTTAGATACTGTTCAGGGCGTACAAGTTTAGCATTTATGCAGCTTATGGACGCGCCTGTATCGACCAGTATTTTGACTCTTTTTCCGTTTACTGTAGCCTGTTGGGTCTTTAGAGTTGCACCTGTTTCAGTGCATACCTTTACATCACGTGGACTGGGACAGTTCTGAGAACTATGCCCCTTCCCTTTGCAAGTGTAACATGTCATAGGCGGGGAGTCACGTGTGTGACGTCGTACGTCTTGTGACTTAGTGTATGTCCGTTGTACCGGTTCGGGTTTTTCCGATTTCGTCATCGGTCGGTTGAATTTCGGTGTATACTTCTGCCGATTTGTAAGAGGAGGGCGTGGTGCACTCCTCGTAATTACCGGATCAGGGTAATCATTATACGTGTCTGCTAACTTCAACATATCACAGAAGTTAGTCGGGGGGTTTCGCTGCAAATATGTCGTCATTGCAGGCGGAGCAATATGGAGAAATTGATCTCTTAATATCAAATCAAATAGGCCCTCATATGTCTTCTGGATGTCTGTCAAATCAATCCATCTATCAAGATAATGGCGTAACCGGGTACCGAAGGCTTGCATGGTGTCATTTGCTTTAGGTATGGCTCTCCTAAACATTTTTCGAAAGCCTTCTGCTGTACATTGAAAAGTACGCATCAAACCCGTTTTGAGATCTGCATAAGTAATAGCGGGATCGCGCGTTAGATCAGTAAATGCGCGCGAGCTTTCACCTTGAAGTATTTGACCGAGTTGTTGTTTCTTTTCAATGTCAGTGTAATTAAAGTTGGCAATGAAGCTGTCAAAGCGTGTCAAAAACTCGTCAATCGTCTCGACTTCATGGTTGAAGAAAGCTAGCCGTGTCCGGGGTTTATTTAATTCGGCCTGTTGCTTAGCAGTCCCCTCTAACAACTTCTCTCTAGCTGTTAACTCTTGCTTAGCTAATTCAAGCTGTTCCTGATGTGCTTTAGCTTTTAATCTAAGCTTTTTCTCTTCTGCTTCCTGCCTTTTATCTTCTAAATCCCTAGCAGACTGAATCTTTAATAACTCTATTTCTCTTGCCTCTTTAGCTCTTTTTTCCTCTAGCTTATTTTTCTTATCCTCTAATTCTCTAGCCTCTTTCGCCCTTTTCTCCTCTAACTCTCTCGCCTCTTTCGATCTTTTTTCCTCTAGCTTATTTTTCTTATCCTCTAGTTCTCTAGCCTCTTTGGCTCTTTTCTCCTCTAACTCTCTCGCCTCTTTCGATCTTTTTTCCTCTAGCTTATTTTTCTTATCCTCTAGTTCTCTAGTCTCTTTCGCTCTTTTCTCCTCTAACTCTCTCGCCTCTTTCGATCTTTTTTCCTCTAGCTCTCTCAGAGTTTGCATCTCTAGCTGTTTAGCTAACTGTCTCTTATCTTCTAGCTCTATAGCCTCTTTCGCCTCATTTTCTTTCGCAACATACCATTTAGTTATCTCCTCATCCACGTATTTCTTTAGGTCGGCTTTCTCGTACCCGAATTCTCTACCCATAGCCATGAGTTCTTTCTTTATGTTTACTAGCTCGGCCATTTTTAAAATTGCTAGTTATCACGAGTATGGATAAAGTGACTTAGAATATTCGCGGGATTTTGACCTCTGTCGGTCACAAGTGGTGCAATGGTGTGTGTATGAACACCAGCCACCACGTGATTAGGATTATGACAAACACGAATAAAAGAAATCCTAATCGCAAATTTGCAAAGTTAGCAAAATTAGCAAAACAACAGTTGCTAATGTAGCGTACAAAATATCGATCTAAGTACGTCTAAACACGAGTCGGTACGCGTTAACGATAATAGCGTAAGGATTATAAAACTTATTTCAACACAATAATAAGTCTTATCAAAATCCAGTTCACCTAAGTCTCAATAGCAAAGCCCTAACATGCAATAAACAATGCATAATGGTGATGAGATAGAAAAGCAGGAAAGAGATGATACTTTCTTACAACAACACAATTTACCTTGTCAGATCACGGTCAGTGGTCACCAGATGTCACAAAACGGGAGGCTCGTTACAAGCCGACCTCGAGCTGAAGTTAGAGATGCAAGGGGTGAAGTCTAATTTTGGCCTGCTCCGGTGCACCTCCAAGAAAAGCCCGGTGACGTATGCCAGTACTACGTTGCGTCAAGTTGTTACATAGACACACATGACATACTCCATTGATGTTTGGGTGGGGCCCAATTTATTAATGTCATGCCAAGGAACGTTTTATTGGCGGTGTGTGTTGTGAGTATGTATCATAAATGTGAATAAATGGACGAACAGACGAACGGTGCAAAACAATAGTACAAATTCTTTCGTCCCTCTCAAAAACTATGAATAACAAGAGAGTTGAAAGATGTTTAAATCAGGTTATTTATTTCCCGATTTAAAAGGGGCACTACTCTTTCGCACAGTGATTAATCATTCATTCAACTTTCCAATGTCATGCACTCTGTGGGAAATAAGGGGAGATGAAAATGATGAAATTCAAAATATAAAATAAAGATTAATTACACAATTCTTATGCGGCAAATGTGGCCGCTTTAACAATAGTTTACATGTAAAATAAGCATTACTTTTAACATTAGAGTTCTTATTTTGCAAACGATATAATAGTGTTCATTTTCTTAAGAGTCCTGAGTTAAGTATGTGCGCGTTAGCCGTGCTAATTGATTTACTCACTATTAATGTCAGAGTTCCAAGGAGACGACGTAAGCTCACACGTCACTTATAAGCGGCACTTCAAAGTGAAGATCACACGCAATTGAGGCGTGCATTACAGGTGAAGATTCTGCAGAATCTAGGCACCACTTTCAGATCATCACTGGGGAGAAATCTGAAATTTAACTGACTGTTGTCAGTCTCGATAATTGTCGCTGTTTCTGGTTGTCGTGGATACGGACACCCCAACGACGTTTAGCATTATCGGGCGGAGTCGTCCAGTGGGATGTGTCGTCGCATTACATTGAGTGTAGAAATCCGGATATGTATCTCCGGCGCTAGCCCCTCAATTTGCGGGATAGACTGCCAAAACGAACTCAGACAGGGGGAAGAACAAGTTGGTCCCTCGTGTCGTTAACTGCATACAACCAGCGTCGCGTGCATTGGGTTTTCTTTGACAGCGAACTTTCCACTTTGCCAACAATTATACTGAGTAATTTTGCCTCGTTACTCGATATATGGCATCAGACGGATGGAAAACGGAAGGAAAGAGATCTTTGCAGCTTTCCTTTATGAAATCTCTGTACATGAGATAATTCATACGTGAAGTTAGACTGGCTTCAGACGAATCGACGTTTTCAACATTGAGAGTAAAGTCTTCATTTCGCCTCTTATATAGCCTTCACTGAAGGTTTCCAAAACTTCCAGAAGCTATGTCCCGTGACATGATTTTTGCCTTGGATAATATAGTGGTAATTGCGATGCACGCTTTTCTGTAGCGAATTCTAATTGCGCACTGGCCACTTCTCTTGTCAACAACACGTGACTCGAAGTGCGCAGTTGTCCCAATCATTTAATATACATATCTTTCACAAACTAATATATATATTCAATATGATAATTAACACACACTGCGTCACGAACGTCTGTCTACTAAAGAGATCTTAGGTGACCGTTACTGGAAGTTACATGCTACATACGAAAAATAACAAAACTCGGGTTACTTCAACTAGTTTTGTTAGCGGTTTTTTTTTTAAAATGAAATAAAATATAATTTCGGTCCCTCATTTCCTGTGATAGTCATTATTACCAAGAAATTAACACAAGTATCCATCGATCTGTTCTGCAGTACAATTAGGACTAGCTTCCAAATCAGAGTACATTATTTATTAGTGAAAGCAATGCCTCAGTAAGAAGTGATTATTCGAGTTTGCTCACATCGAGAGGCAAACTACGTGGAGATGTAATTCATCATCCCATATAGTCTTGAATTGGCTTGTGTCTGCGTGGTTTTTTGAGGTAGTGGTGTTGGCACATAAAAGGTATGCAACGTTTCACTTGCGCAGTGAAACGGTCATGACGTGACAATGACTGCAAATTCAGTGAAGAGGATCAGCCAATGACCGCAACCACAAGATATAATACGAATCACAGTGAAACAAATCAAATCAAATTGATGAAGATGTATGTTTATGAAATATTAAAGCAGCTCTGTAAAATCTATTACCGGCTAATAATCGAATGGCACACACCGTTTACAAACAACGTTGCTGTATACAAATATTCAAGGACGATGATGAACAAGAAGATCTATTTATCGCAAGCGTAATTTAAAATGAATAGCATGTGTCATACTCACCATTTTCAGCTTTGCAGATTGAATGAATAGGGCCTTCAGAACAGGGACTGTCATACCATTTACCTGTATATGCCCTAATAATTACACAAGGTTCCATTCCATTTAAGTTGTTTGGCTCTTCCGGTGCCCAGTTTTGAAATTCAAGTGGAGATCCATTCTCCCATTGAAAATTACCTAAGATAGATAGCCCGTCGTTAGATAGATAAATAGATAGATAGATATATAGATAGATAAATAGATAGATAGATGGATATATAGATAGATAGATGGATAGATAGATAGATAGATAGATAGATAGATAGATGGATAGATAGATAGATAGATGGAGAGATAGATAGATAGAAGGAGAGATAGATAGATAGATAGATAGATAGACTGATAGAAGGAGAGATAGATAGATAGATATATAGATAGATGGATAGATAGATAGATAGAAGGTGAGATAGATAGATAGATAGATAGATAGATAGATAGATAGATAGATAGATAGATAGATAGATAGATAGATAGATAGATAGATAGATAGATAGATAGATAGATAGATAGATAGATAGATAGATAGATAGATAGATAGAAAAAAGTAGATAGATGGAGAGAGGGATATTATTTGAATTAAGAATAATTAAAAAATTTCTGTGGTAATGCAAACAGGTTCCAGCTGGATGAGTAGTTTTTATTATGGTATGATTTAAGATAACGAAACTAGCCAATGGGCTGAGATTAAAATTTAAAAAAAAACTTATCTTGCTGTAGAAAAAATATATTAAGTCATTTCATGAAATCGGCAATTTGGATAATGTTGAGTAAACTGACAGTTTGTGAGAGAATGGGCTATTGATGTATTATACTTGCGATACATATAGAGATGTATTATGTGAGTTGATTTTTTCTACATATATTTGAACTAAGATACTTATATATATATATATAGTATAACATAACATTGTTTCAGGTGAACCTGTTCATAAACTGATATGCTCTATTTATTATGCTGTACGCATAGGTCGGTCTAAAAATATAGTTGCAGGAAATTATAAGTTGAGACTTGAATGTAAGAAAGGAGTTAAAATGTGATAAACTGGAAACAGTGTTTGCTCTCTGATTATATTTTTTCATGTTAAAACAGCCTTTCGTTCATTATGTTATTTAAACCTCCTGGTTTACTGATTATAAACCGCTATGACATAGTTGGAGTGGGAATCGAAGTATTTAAGTGTAAGGAATCCTCTACACTACATTGATATATGGTGGAAAGGCATTCTATCTACATCAAGCTATTTCTAGTACATGGAAGTTACTGAAAATTGCTATAATTGTTATTATGCTTGAGAGATATATACAGTGGAAGGGCACCCAGGTTAGCCTCGAAAAAATAACCACTAACCAATATTCTACTACGTGAGTAGCGTATCATATATATTTGGTATTAATATCATAACAATGAACTTACGACATTGTAGTGAAAAGTGTGCTAAAGGGACAAGATCTCTTTATCATTCTATCTCTTATAATAATGTATATTTGATGGTTGACTTAATACATTTATTGTTAAATAACCTTATGTTGGAAAGGAAAGTGGGTGAATGGGGGCTCGCTAAATATAGATTAAAGATGGATTTGTCTTCTACCTTAGCAAGATGTTGTCACCTATAGAAATATTGTGTGTTGGTAAATGTCTTCAATTTTGTGGAAGAGAGAAAACGTTTACTGCACCTGCATATCTGCCACGTGAGTAAGACGATTTATGTCTATAGAAAAATTATTAATATAAATTAATATTCTCATCACTTGTAATTAGTTATGGATGATTAATCAATAATACTCATAATCATTTACTTTTTGGCGTTTGCATCACAGATATATTTAGTGATAGATAGGCGAAATATGTATATACTGTAATATTCGCTTCTGATAATAATGTATACTCACAGTAAATGCATTCATTCGTATAACATTTGATTGAATAATTGTAAATATAACATATCATTTTCTACTGTTATGTATGAGTTTCTGCATAACAATAAAGAGTGCAGGTTTTGTTCTCTGCAGTATAGAGTGATGTAATGATTTATCTTTATGATATGAATTTTCGTCATCTACTTCATTATTGCACTTTGAAATGTGGCAATATACATCATACAATTTGATAACACTAAGCAGGAAATACACAGTTTATGTTTCAATATACATCACTCTGATATGCCAATAGAAATTTACTCCACTGTTATAATTATTGTTGACCCAGTATTTTACGGTATTATAGATAAATACTGTTCTAGCCTAATATTATAATGCCCCTGCTTTAAACGTCACACAATTGATGCACTAACAGTGTGCGTATAATGGTGTGCCAATCACAATAGATTTGTGCCATGTATACGTAAATATTTATTTAAATATCAATTTTTTCCTTATTATTTTATGTCTTTTAATTCTGTCATATGATGTATTACACGTCTCCATTTAATGCAACCGACATTTCCTGCATCTTCCCAATCATTTAAGTTTTATAGCCCATGAACATGTGAAAGGTAATTGGAAACATGAAACGCAAACCTTGAAAGTTGAAACTTGAACTTGAAAGGCTACCTGCTCACTGCACAATATAATTAAGGAGGAAACCTAAGTTTCCATTGTATCACTTTATTGTTCCATTCTATCTTACATTCCATTCTCAACTTATAGTTTCCTGCAACAGCATTCATTATCACAATACACTCACATGGCACATTAAATACAGCACATAAAAGCAGTGTCAACATATTACATGAGAACAACTTTTTTCAAACATTTGTAGGAATAAAAGTAATCTCACATAGTATATCTCCACACAGGTATAACACATCAATAGCAAAATTACATGAACTATTTATATTTCCATTCTCTCTCAATCAGTCAGTTTAACTCACACCAAGCTAACAGCTGCCTATTAAAATTGGACTTTCTTCTTGCCACTTCAAGCACTAAAGTGATCAGAGAACTGAATTTTCTACAGCAAGTAACATTTTAATCTCGTTCTCGAAAATCGTAATCATCGGATAAATGAAAACTAATCACTAGTACGCTTTACATCAGCAAATCTAGAGTACTCTTACCTCAAGCTGTTTACTTAAACTCAGACACTTTCAAAAATATCATCATAAGGAGTGCCTGAGGTCGGGTTCCTGAGAATTTAGCAGTTTATATAGCAATTTAGGGAGAGGCAAATTTACACTACCACAAAGGTAAGTAAATATATTAAATCAACAAATACATATACAACATACGTTTATAATGAAATGAATGATGACGTTTACATCACTTCACAAAAATGTTCAATTAACACTGGACGTTTATGTCTAATCGTTCAGTTTATCCTAGCATAGCCTTAAGTAGTTACATTAACATGAGACATAATTAAATTAAAATGCACATAAGCTTTTCAAAACTGGCTGCTGTTGCTGTCGTGTTCACAATCATGCAGTTTACAACAAGTCGCTCTGTCTCTTTTTCAGGTGTGAGTCCCATGTGCCCCTTCTAGACATGTTTCACAACTGTTCAAGAATCTTTTATGTACTCACAATGCACAACGTGAAGAATCATCTAGAATTTAACAGGTGCTACCAAGCGCATTGGGAGGAATGTTCATGAATGCTCATGTTTGATACTCAGCACACCTTGAGGAATATTTAAAATATTCAATATTCCTGAATTATAAAAAACAAACTTAGACAACAAATCTCTGTGCATTGATTCTTGAATGAAATTCACAGTCCACTCTTTTATATCAGTCAGTTAACTTACAATGACCAAATGATCGTCCATATGGCCAGAATAACTCTTCAAATACAAAGTGATTAGAATATAGCACATCTTTAACAAATAAACTTTCTGTACATCCTCTTTGCTTGAGATTATGAACAAGTGTGAAACAATTAGTCATACTAAAAATATTCATCCACTTGGAACTGGTTTTATAGATTGCATCAGCAATTTTTTTTCAGCATATTATTTACATTAGTTGTTTACTTCAAGCTCTGACACTTCAACATACCAGCATAAGCAGTGCCCAAGATAGGATCACTTTGACATTTAACAGTTCACAAAACAATTAAGTTCAGTACAGATAGGCAAATTTACTCCACCAAAACATAATTATTGTTCATAATATAAAATGTACACTCTTTACAGTTCACCTTCTGCATTTCGCCGAAGGCCAAGCCAGACATTTGTAGAAATATGATGCTCGGTCAAATTTATAATCAAGTCCTGCTCTTTTTGCGAATGTATACCTAAAACGTCCATTCCCATGAGACTGTAAAGAGATCAACCCTGCATTACACATATTGTGATCATTGTACATATACTATTAAGGAAAGAGAAAATCTTATTTTATCCTCAAAAGTTTACTTATTTTATAAAATGTTTATGAAGAATTCTTAATTTGGTAAAAGGAATGGATAGATACATGAATGGATAAAGATTGATAGATAGATAGATAGACAGATAGATAGATAGATAGATAGATAGATAGATAGATAGATAGATAGATAGATAGATAGATAGATAGATAGATAGATGAATGGATGTTTTGATGGTTGGATGGTTGGAGGGAGAGAGAGAGAGAGAGAGAGAGAGAGAGAGAGAGAGAGAGAGAGAGAGAGAGAGAGAGAGAGAGAGAGAGAGAGAGAGAGAGAGAGAGGGAGAGAGAGAGGGGGAGAGAGAGAGAGAGAGAGAGAGAGAGAGAGAGAAAGAGAGAGAGATTCCAACTTCAAACTGGTACTTTCTATCAAAGCGTGTTTCGCTGAAGTATCGATTTATGCCACTCATGCTCAGTGTTGCGAATATTCATATTTAATAATTGTATAAATGTACACATTTAATTTGCCATTATTTGCTCTTTATATATCAAGATTTGTATTTTTTGTATCTTCGATTTCAAATTATTAATAATTATTATTATTATTCTGCAAATAATAAAGTTCATTACTTGCATTCTCTTTTAAGTGAGTGATATGGGTTATGGTCAATATAAACGTAGCTGCGGTAGTTGTGGTAGTAACAGGAATTTCCAAAATATTTAAATGCGTCCTTTCTCTCTCTGAATCTTGAGAATAGAGTCGTATTTCTGGCTATGGATCATATAAAGTCAAGTTTAAATATAAAATACTTTACATACTTTACTTAAATACCTCACAACAATTTTATAAACAGATAAATGGCGATGATAACAAATGATAAAAATGTCATACATTAACAGATGATGAGAAGCTATACAAACATGATGTCACATGATGTTAACACATTTGAGTTAAGAGTGCAAATAATAAACAGAACCAAATTACCTAAACCAATGATGGCAAAGCAATTTACAGGAAAAATAAATATTTAATATACAAACACCATACAAGTGCACTGACACATCATTAAAAAACAGAGGCAAGAGCAATAGAAAATTATAAAATGGAAACATCAAAATGACAACTGTTAGACGAAACCAGTAGTGCCAACAGCATGCTTCGGGAGTCGTCATGCTTCAAACACAACCCTCTTTGTCAAATATAACGGCTGTGAAGTCTAATTACGGACCACATCAGCAATATCACCTCACGATATACTGCTAAATATAATGCCTTTAATCCAATAGTCATTATGTTTACTAATATTCCCATTACATTTATTGTCACTTATAATTATGAGCATATGTTATTTCAATATATATACTCTCGTTCCTTTGGTCTGCCACTGTATCTTGCGAATAAATTAAAATAGTTTCTAAACACTCTAACCCTTTCTAAACCCCAACAACTGTTTGCAAACGTCCACGTTACACAATCTTTACTGATTTTCTGTTCACACATGATCCCTATTCTCTTTGTTACATTTAACTGTCTGGATGAAGACATGCAGTCCCGAACCGAGAGGACGTCATAGCCAGTCAGTGTAAGTGAGAGGCAAGCACACTGTGTTGCTTTATAGATTTCAAACCTACTCACTTTCCAGAGAGTACGAGTGATTATCTGGGGTGTTTTCTTTCCTTCTGTTGTTTTCTTGTTTTCTGCTCCTATAAAATTCCATTTTATATGAAGATCATTTCCATGCAGTTTTTCTTATTTAAAATGAAATTCGCTATGTCTACGTTGCATTTCGAGTATAACCTTAACTTTTCAGAATCAAGTTTCAAACTGATTTTAGGTTTCTGCTATATGTGTATTTTTACGCTTTCCTTGTATAAATGCTGTGATAATTGTATAACATTATTACTACCTGTCATGTTTAAATTTTCAACATATATTTTAGTGTTTATCTTTAGTTACAAATAAACATTATGTAATTATTATTTTATCATTGCAATGTTATACTCCCTTCGTTATTTCTTAACTGTACCATGTGACAGAGTCAAGATAAAATCGTACTTTGAACTCTTAACCCATTTTCCATTTTTCAAATCTGTTATTTTGGAACCAGTTCTTTGTTAGAGCAAGTAACAGTCATTGTGACGGATTCTGACCAAAATTCTGTGTCACGAACTCCTGACCCATATCCAAGAAATTCGAAATCATATTCGAATTGAATTCCTTTGTTAGAATATTTCCCGCCGAGGAAACAACAGAGAGCTCAACCTATGTTATGCAACTTTAGACGATAGTCGAGAAAGTTTGAATCAACAAGCATACCTCGTGATCTAGTCACGTGATGCATTCATGCACTTCAATAAATACTCTTGATGCGATAATATACTTCACTCGCACACACAGACCGGCCGGACACACACATCTTAGTCACCAAATATTTTGCTGAGGAACACACATGGAACCCATTGCTTTTATGTAAAGTCTACTTAAGAAAGTAACACATCTACTTCTTACAATATTATTGCATTTTACTATTTGTATTTTTGTATATGAATTTATGTATATATTTGTGCGAATTATTATAATTCTCTTCCGAACACACGTGATTCAATAAGGATTTCTAAGAGCCTAAAAGTTCTTTGTATATAAATTAACTGTAACCTTCTAACTTTAATTTGTATAAACCTTAATTCTCTTGTGCTGCAAAACGTCTGTGCACGTTGCGAATCTCTATGTAATTCAAATGACTTTTTTGCGGGTAATTTTATTGTTAAATTGTAAAGCGCTCATGCCTAATGTCAGGCAAAGCAAAACTTAGCCCGGCATCACTCCATAAACATTTAAAAATTAAAATAATAAAATATAGATACATGAGAGGTATAGGAACCATAGCATAAAAATATACGTTTAAAACATTTAACCAAGACACTAATTACAAGACTGACCAGCCACTCCAAGACATTAGCAGGACGTTAGAGTTATACAAGACCTGACCACTCAGGCCTAGAATACAGGAAACGGTTAGGGATCAAAGGGTCACTTGTAGCTAGCTGATAGGGAAAGGGGATAGACTCACACTGAGCTATAGGCCAGAATACAGGAAGTGGTCGGGGGATCAAAGGGCCACTCTTAGCTAACGGTAGAGGGAAGGGCTAGTTTCAAAGAAATACCAGGAATAATGGAAAGCCTTTATATAAGTTGGGCCGAGCCAATTCTCTTCACTTGCTCATAACAATCTGAGTTTAACACACGCAGGAGCAGTCCCAGAGATTTCATCTGGTAACATTTTAGAAGAAAACAGTGGGAAAATTTCTAAGTCAGAAAGACTAATTCCCGAGTGTATTGCACTCCAACCAGATGACATTGGGTTCATTCGGTTTTGGAACGTGAAAGAACCAAACAGTAATCAGAAAAAGAGTATCTACAAAGAGTATCTAGAAACGGTAGCTAGAGCCAGACAGCAGACGACATATTCTGCCCGGCCAGCTGTTCACGCGGAGTGAAAAGGGGCGGAGCCAGCTTGCTATTCAAGGGACGGCAAAGCCAGCTTGCTATTCAAGGGCCTGCCGTCGGGGAATGCTTGCGCGACGAGGATTCAACGCTGTGTTGACCTTCAACTGCTCGAGCTGTTGAGCTAAGTACAGCAAACATAAACATTGAGCAGAAGTGCATAATACTGATGTACATGTGTATTGGAACTGAAACAAGGATCGAACTTATGTAGGAAAAGAGAACGATTTGGTAAAGGAAAAGGGACATTAAAAAAAAACTTCGTTAGGGGGGCTAGCATTTCCCTGGATTAGTTAGGACTTATATCATTGTAATTATTTTGGCCAACATTGTTAACTGTACTTATTTTATTGTTATTTTCTTCATTCTATTTTCTTTTATTGTTATATAAAGTTATTGTTAAATTTTCATTAGTGTTGTTAAATTTTCATTAGTGTTGTCAAATTTATTGTCATTCTTGTCTAGTATGATTTTATAATTGTTATCGTCATGTCCGTCTAACGTCTGTCTTGAGTCTGTCTTTCGTCTTATCTGTCTGTCTGTCTTATCTGTGAGGAATCGTTTCCTCTGGGGGCTCAATACGAGTTACCGGAAGTGACGTCCTCAACTTGTTGTCCGTCCTAGATATCCGTATTTAGGGGGGGGTACGAACACCTAATTTGTATTATATTTTATTCTCCTTGTATGAATTCCAATTTTAATGAAGTAATGTTTGGAAATTCGTACGTTCATGTAATGTTAAAAATAACACACATGTGAATTATATTGTATCTTTGATGAATATAAATATATTGTAAAAGACACGATAGTCGAAGATTTAAACTATGTGCATTGTTATCATCACGTTCTTCAGAATTTGCGAATGGAAATGCAAATCGTTCATAGAAATAATTACAATTTCAGAGCGGGTTCTTCTTCTTCCTTTCCTCTTAATCTACGTTTCTACGTATGACTGCACCTTCGTTTCTAGGTCGGGTGCGTGTTTCTTTGTTCAACCTTGGTTGGACGATGTTACAAGTACCGTGCCGCCATTGTTGATGATGTTACGTCGAGATACATCAGCAGAGTGACAAGTCGAGAGACAGCAAGTTGCTGGAACTATTGATATATGATGCAAGCATTACTTGATATGTGGAAGGATCGAACTGACCTAAGTAACTGATTTGGGCTCTGAATTAGAAGAATGTGTCGGGCAAACAATTTCTCATAATATTGACTTTCAAGGATTAAAATAAGCACATTGAACTTGCTTTAGTTTAGATCTGAAGCTGTCTTCGTAATTGATTGTTATTGTTAAATCTTGATTATTAAATTCTTTTATTGTTAATACCTCTTTCGTAGTAATTTTTATGCATATAGACCTAATCGTTTGTTTGGATGGGGGATCGATTGAGCTAAATGTAACATTCTGAATGCATAAAGATTTAAGAGAGTTTTCACGGTTTCCAAGCCGGCTATTGTACACAAGTTTGTCTGTACTACAAAGGCGCATTTTCATATGAGACGAAAGATAAATTTGAGCAACCAGTCTGTTTAGGGAAAGAGGAGAGATTAATTTATCTAATTAAATTAAGGTTCTGTAAAATTCCTAAGCAGGGTCTCTAAATAAAATCTGGACATGTAACAGCATTTGTGTAAGGATTATTTGCACGTAGTATCTCATAATATTGATCTTTAAATAAAATTATTTAAGATTTGATATATGCTTCATTATTTTCATTGCCTTATTTTGAGGATTATTTGCACTCAGTATCTCTTAACATTGCTTTGTGTATCGTAATATTGATATCTACGTATGCTATTATTACATTCTTGCTCGATTTAACATGCATCATCGCGATTTTGTCGATCGCGATTTTGTCGTCGCGCATTTGTCCATCGCGGTTTTGTCGGCGCGCATTTGTCGGTGAACCAACTTGAGCAACCAGTCTGTTCAAAATAAGAGGGTGAATTTATTTAATTTAAATTCTAAAAATTTCTGAGCAGGGTCTTTAAATAAATACTGGACACGTAACACTATCCCCTCTAGAAATAAAGAGTATTTTAAATTTTTCATCATCATTTACGCATATATTGAATCTGACCATTTGATTAGGACGTTTTGTTGCCAAAAACATTGCACACATGTATTCTTCTTGAATATGCAAAAGCGGTGATAATAGAAATGCTAACTAAATCCAAGCTATATTTCAGGGTAGAAACAAAATAGAAAGGGTATGGAGTGCAGAGATGGAACGTAGTGGAGGCTTTTATTATCCAATGGTTATGATTTATGAGAAAAAGACCAGCCAATGTGCTGAGACCCAAAAATTTACTTGCTACTCTCTAATCACGTGGATTTGAAAAAAGAAGCCTGGTCTTGAAAGGCGGCCATACGTTTGATGGTGATTTAACTGAATGAGAGAGAGAATGGCCTTATTCCATACATTCAATGTTGATGTGTTAACCTGTGTTTTTAAAGATGTATTATATGAGCTCCTCGTATTTTGTGTCTAATCACATGACATTTGTTATATGCTGTATATATTATGATGTGTATATGTGTGTATATGTGTGTATGCATGTGTATGTGCGTGTATGTGTGTGTGTTTGTGTTTGTGTGTGTGCGTGTGTGTGTGTGTGTGTGAATCGGACTAATAAATTATATTGCAGAAGTTGTAAACTGAGACCTAATGTAAGAAAGAATTGAGTATAAAGTGATAAACTGGGAACTTAGGTTTGCTCTCTGATTATAATTTGCAGTGTGTATAGAGCCTTTACGTGTTATTTGAATCTACTGGTTCACGGATTGTAAATTGCTATGTCCAGGGAGATGTGGGAATCATCTGCCACTGTGTGTGTGTGTGTGTGTGTGTGTGTGTGTGTGTGTGTGTGTGTGTGTGTGTGTGTGTGTGTGTGTGTGTGTGCATATGTAAAGTAATATAATACACTCTTATTTTGGTGTATGGTGGCAACGTAAGATGAGTATATTGAGAAAACGTCTGGTAAGGGTGGGTACTAGAAATTACTACAACAGATGTTCTGATTGAACGAACTGGTACAGCAGCAAAAGCGAAGATTGACTTTGAGATAGCAAGCAGCAAATCTGTTTTCAACAAGAGCAGAGAAACGGGTGAGAATTGAAATGGACTATAACTTGTGACATTGTTACAATAACGGCATGAAAGACTATTGAGGCCATGTCTAAATTAGGTTTTGTAAAGACTATTATCACTTATCTCCAATAACTCAATTTCTGCTTTCTGATAAATCTGTCATGTAATTTGATTTGACTCTATTTTTGAATTGTATTGTAAGTATAAGACTGTGAATTATATAAATTATTATATTGTGATTTCATGATAATAATTGATGTCAAGCAATATATTTCATTGTATTTGTCATCTGTATATTTGATTGCTAATTTAATACATTTATTGTTAAATTTATTGACCATCTTATTCATATTGATAATCTAATTTGGAGATGAAAGTGAATGGATGGAGGTTTGCTAATATAGATTAAAGACGGGTTTTCCATCTCCTTTAGTAAGAAGTGTTCCATCTACATAATATTGTGTCAGTAAATAGTTATATTTGATGTAAAAGAGAGTAAATAGTTACAGTGTTCGTGTATCGCCATGTGAGAGAGACTAGTGGTGTCGGATGGAGAATCATTAATAACATAAATTAGCATTTTCATCACTTGTGATTAAAATTATGAAAGTTTAATTAATAATAGTAATCATTTCAATTAACCAAGTGGGGTTGGCGTCACACGTATGTGATGCGAATTCTTAATTATACAGCGTATGGTGAAATACTCGTGTAAATATGTAACCAATATTTCATTCCCGCCGCGTTTACGTGTAAGAGAAACTCACGTATTTTGCAATCCATTCCTGTCCAGTTCTCCTTGCAGCCACTTTTGCAAGTGCCCTTGTGTGCTCTACACATTTCTTGGTCATCCTGGCAGTTACATTCTATGATAAGGAGCAGTAGTGGCATATATTAGAATTCATATCATTAGCAATCATACATTCATACATGGCAGATATAATGCTTGAAAATGAGATAAAATGAAAAGATTAACAGTACAAATCGCACAAACACGCGCACTCAATGAATGGTTGCTAGTAGTTATGTATATCTTTGTCTTCAAATACGATCCGTTTCTGATGTAGTTCAGGTCCTCTACTTCAGACCTTACTCTGCTTATAAAGAAATGTGTAAATTTATCTGCTACAACATTCAATGTTAAGTAACCGCGAGACAGTAGAGACGTCAGCACATATCACAGGGATGACAGGAAGCACATTAACATGTCTAGCCTTGGAAAATAAGGAAAATATATGTCCTATTTTAAAAAAAAATTAAATGTATGAGGGGCCTTGGTAATTTTAGACTGTTTCAAGAGCGTGTTCTTCCAATTGACAGGATCGGCTTAGTGAGACCAACAGTTGCTTTATCAGTTACCTGTTCAACCCTTAGAAAGAGGGACCATATCACAAAGTAACTGAATCACGACCATATATCATACCTCTTTCACTTATTCTGCGTCCAATACCAGGAATTTCATATTCTTGTTCCAGGTTGTACCAGCCTGTGAAATAAAGGAAAATTATATCAAACATAAAAAGAAAAAATAGCTGGCTACATTGAAAATAATCGCGACATCGATGACCGTTCGAAGTGGGCTCGAGTCAGAATTTAACCACTAAGTGAACTTCGGATGCGAATTTTTAAAGCAGACCAGATGAGCAAGAGTTTGAAATTATCTAGCCAGTGTATGATTAAATTTTATATTCCACTCAAATAGTATGCTGTGGTGGAGTACATTTGAATATCCCTATTTCAACACTAACTAATGATATATTATTTGCCAATATTAACGTTGAGAACTGCTCCTGTTGATAAATTTGTAACTGCCAAAGTTGGAGTAAACAACTCAGATGGAGAATATGCTAAACTTCTGGATTCAGTCCAAGCCAGATCCAAGTGGATGAGTAGATTTTCTCACTAATAGTCTCGCACGTATTCATAGCAACTTCAACTAAAGGGAATGGACTGAAAGTTATTTTGTTGAAGAACGTTCTATATACTATTAACTTTGATTGTGATGTAGCTCAAATCCGATCATAAAAGATGATCGTTAGCTTACATTAATTTAACTGACTGATAAAGAAAATATGCATTTTGATTTGAATTGGAGAATGTTTATGTAAGTGAGCCATTGTGTATATGTTTAATAATTTGATTTTGTTGTATATTACATTATTGAGCTTTGACTGATGCAATATTTCATATGCAGCGTGTGTAATGGTATAATGAATATTGTTGCAAGATTTGTAAGTTGAGAATGTCAGAGAGGAAGGGGATTAGCAATGAAATATGCCTAAAATTTAGCTCTGATTTGTTTGACTTTTGTTGAAATGAGAATTTACGAAAATGAAATCAGCCAATGTACTGAGATTAAAAATTTACGTGCTGCTAAGAAATCAACTGGCTAATCCCTTTGAATTTGAAGTAGCAACGAAAATGTTCAGTTTTGAAAGGCGGCCATTAGCTTGGTGAGACAAAGCATGCCTTTCTTGTGTTATATAAACCACCTGGTTTATTGTTTATAAACAGTACAAAAAGACCCTGATATGAAAGAGAATAGCTTGTAAGTGTAAGGATTACACTAACTCCATCGTTTATTACATTCCAGTCTCAACTTACAATTCCTTGCAACAATATTTATTATGCTGATATCAAAACAATGCCAATGATTAGTACACAAACTGAGAGTAGCTTAGTTCAAAGATTTGTACAAATAAAAGTCAACTCACATAGTACATTTCTACATAGCAAAAGTACATGAAATATTTCCATTCTCGCTCAACCAGTCAGCCAACCCACCACCAATCTAACTACCACATTTCCAAACATACTTATTTTTGCACTCTAAATTGAAAGTGATCAGGGAATATATTTTTCTACAGCAAGTAAACTTTTTGTTTACGGCCATTGGCTGGTCTCGTTCTCATAAATCATAACCATTAGATAATGAAGATTACTCACAAGTTTGCATTATAATGCTTTTCTAGCATATTCTCGCCTCAGGCGTTTACTTCAAACTCAGACACTTTGAAAAGTACCATCATAAGGAGTGCCCATGGTCGGGTTACTCTGACAATTTAGCAATTATCAATTAAATTTTAAATAGGGATAGGCAAATTTACTCTACCACATATTTATACTTAGATTTTAAAAATATATTAAAGAATTAATAACATTAAATGTTATATTATTTTCAAATGCAGCATCCACAAATGTAACACGTGTGCTTGGTGAATGAATTGTTTCATTTTTATTTTATTTCCTGTTGAAACATTGCACTCACAATATGAAGAATAGCTTTTTCTTAATTTTCCTTTTTCGTCTGAATTATAGTTTTACTATTTGGCAAGAAGCATATCAATGTGAATTCATTTAATTTTATTAGTTATTTTATGTTGCTAGAAATGTGCCTGCTATTCCTTCTAATCTTTAATATGCAATCTCAAATCTTGAGACATTTTCTTTTTATAATAAAGGATAGGATTTCTTCTATAAAATTAGTTTTAAAAATAATTATTATATTTTACACACACACACACACACACACACACACACACACACACACACACACACACACACACACACACACACACACACACACACACACACACACACACACAATCAGGAGAGTTGTAGCCATCCTAAATTGAACAAAAATTACTTACTTGATTTAGTCGAAAGTCTATATCTCAAATAGTAATTATATGTTTATAATTTGGATCACTCTGCTATTTTTCTGTATATTTTTCTTCTATCTTGTTAAAATGAGAAAAAGATACATTCCTTTTTACCTGTGTGAATAGAACATCATGAATTTCGTCGTTAACATTAATGTGGATATTTAACCAATGTTATCCCGCAACAATTATATAAATAATTTAAGTCAATTTTGATGTAAGAGTACAAGCGTTGGTGTAATCGCTTGAAAAATATACATTTTTAAAATTGTAGTTTCAAACTTTACACAACAAACTAGCAATGATATGCAGCGAAGATTTAGTAGACTCTTCTATGAATTCAACGCTTTTGAAAGTTCATTGACACTGTCATTTCTACATCAAAATCACCATTGTGATTTTCACTCAAGCATCTACCAGATATTTAGGTAATATATATTCAGATATGCAAATGTACTTACTCTACTCCTGCACTTACCACAGCCCTCTTCATCTGTACCAAATAAACAGTTTTGCAGACCATTACATCGCCACCTAACTCCGTTGTTAATACATGTCTCGTTACACGGAATTACAGCTCCAGCGCAATTTTTTACTGGTAAATATTGAAATTTTACATAGTCTGAACATGATTCATGTTCACGATTGAAAATTATTATAATACTATATTCATGTAATAATTTCACCTGTTAACATTAATTATTTATTTTTCATCAAGTGATCATTAATCAAATAACAAAATGGATTACGTTTGATCAAGAGCTATGCTATTTTAGGAAGGCATTTGTAAATGAGTGTATCTATACTTCATATAAAATGCATTCCTTTACCTTTTATCATTTTATTTTATACAACTTCGTGTGCATCACTTGTATTAAAAATATAACAGTAGCTTTAAAATGAAAATCAATCATACCATTATATATTAAATATATTACAATATTTTTATTATACCTGACCGATTCAAAATCACATGCCAATCTGGAGGTTATGAGTTTTATATTTTTTATAGATTCAACAGCAAACAATTAACTATGTGGTGTTAAACTGTGGTCACATTTTAAATGTAATATTAACTTACTAAAAATTAATTATAATTATACGAGCTTGATGATGATGATGATATTGCTACTTTTTTATGTTTTTCATCAATGAAAGTATGCCATGTCAATTGTCTCCTTCCCAGTTCATCTTTCATTCACCAATTATACTGATTTCTGTTTTGCAAATTTGTGGATAGCTATCTCATCAACATCACTTCATTTTATTGATAAGCATCTGGTTTATGATGGAGAGGAAAATGATTCTTAAACGAATCCGATTTCGCCTATATTTACAAGACATGCACTAGACACGGATATTCGAGGGTGCTCGAGTGGAAAATGGGCTATTGGAATATTAGTGAAACCTTGGAGAAATTAGACAACGGACGACAGTATACAAGCAATGGTCTCTTGTAATGAATGTCAGTCATCGTTAAGGGAATGAATGAACAATGGCGAAAACAGCACGCAGGTGATGTTATCATTGAACAATGACAACTAGACCATAAAGGAAAAAAACATGCAAAATATTATTCTTACTATCGTCGAATTTAAAAACACTTGAACAGCAACAAACTAATTTAACAAATCTGGCTGATGACCTCACAGGAAAAATGAATAATAAAACGAAACCGATTGTTATATTCCAGTATTTGTTTATAGACTCTGTTTCAGCATGAGGGATTAGATTAATTAATCTCCATGCTCACATACACTGACAACAGACTGGTTATCCAGATTCACCATTCAGTCTAGCTAGATTTAACTCTTGTAGTTTAAGACAAATTTAGTGACAGGTAAACATCTGTAATAAAGCACAAATTGGGTAACGTTATCCAATTACAACTAATTATGCATTCAAACATTTCATTCTTGACTCTAGCCCTCACCCAGTCCTTATTGGTCTTTTTTGCAATAATTAGCCAATTTTAACAATAAAAAATATTTAATAAAATGAAACAAATACCAAGTAATTCCAGATAACAAATTTCGATACACAGTCTAGCTCACACAGAATGCAAAAATCAGTTAATAGTTCCAGTGTCCATAAGGCTTTACTTAGCTGTTCTCTTCAATCAATTATGGCAGTGCTCGCACATCCCTAACGGTAAATAGTTGGATAACGGATTTGGCGTCAGTCACATAATCATCGATCCCCAACCTGCAGTTGTAAGATCAGTGTTCAGTAAACATCAGTACGTTGTTCACAACCAGACTCATGTAGAATCTCTTTGAAGCTCAGGTAGAACTCTAGACCAGTTCAAGGAATAAACCAAGAACCAAGAAAAGTAGGAAGGACACAGAAACCCGCTCTGAAAATATAATAATTTCCTTGAGCAATGATCCCCACAGATTTACAATCCATGCATGTGGCATAGACAATAGTGTAGCCTATTCACAATCGACGTTTATTGTATCCTCACATTAATATATAACATAATAGTAAAAATACAAGCCACGCTCATGCAATTAAAATGCAACATGAATCACTCAAGAGATTAAATCATTTCAATGGACAATTATATCTTGCAATGAAAAGTAAATATGCAAAGGAATTCAAAATCACACACATGTGTGTTACAATTATGACAAACATTACACACGCATCACATGTTTACACAAAATTTATACGAACGTGCACAAGTGTTCTGCAATTATAGTTCAGATATTTTAGCTTTCCAAAACGAATACATGTGGCATTCATCAATCTTTATAAATGTATCATTCCACAATTCGACAATCAAATAGAAGTACAAATATCTCTAATCTAGCCACACTATCATCGAGCCACATGTCTGGAGAAATAGCAATAAATACAATTTCAACAATGATAGATACGCAAATTCACACAATGATGTATTAATAAAATACAAAGTAATATTTTAAGAAATTGATGTGTTTTTTTACCTTGCTTAGTACCACAATATCTCTTCTCAGAACAGCTGGTTCTGGACAATTCACGGAACAATGTGATGCATAGATGATAAGTGTATCTGGCCCTCCCTCATGAATGTGGCACTGATGGCGGCACATGGTATATCAAGATGCATATGAATTTATGGCAGGAAATATATCAGGCTTTGACATGACCTACTATTAGCTATTGTTCAAACTATTATATAAAAGGAGTGAGCTTCCATCCGACTGAATACAGTGCACGCACCAGAGCATGGTGATTACACCACTCTCATGAAACAGGTATCCTAAATATCGGTTATGAATAGGATGCTGTCCACAAAAAGCTAAACATAACATGCAGACTAATTATGGGTTAGGAGGTCAAGTAGAATTTATCCTTGACTCCATTACACCGATGAACAGAAATGGGAAATTTTCCATGAAAATGGAAAAAAGTGAATTATTTCATGCAGTAGAAGATGCCAACAACATCTATAAAGACTCATGTATACACTGCAACAGTTCAGCAATTGCAACAGAATAAAATCTTACCCTGGAAGGTTATATCAAAAATTCAAAGAAAATCAGAGAAATATATTCGAAACATTAAGAATACCAGGATATTCTGGGATAACATTTAGAAAAATTCACGTTTGCATAATGCCTGATCAATGAAAAGATGAACTGGAAAAGTACAATAAAGACCCACTGCAAAGGTGCAACATTGCAATCATTGAGGAAGATACTAAGAACATCTTTAAAAAGATGACAAACTGGAAAGCACCAGATTTAGACCAAATACAAAATATTGTGGTTAAAACACATTTTCTATTTACATGTTAGAATTGCTGACCAACTGCACAGAATACTAAACCAAACCCTTAGCAACCTGCATGATGAAAACAAGACTTATGAAAGATCCAGAAAACTCACATCACCATCGGACATTTACATGCTTAACAAATACCTGAAATTTATCATCAGTAATTATATCAGCTTATAATATTGTCCCATCTAGAAATAAAATATTAAATAAAAGGGTGTTAGAATAGGGACCAGATGAACAAAGGACCAATTGGTACTAGCTAAAAATTTAGTAACTGATAGCAAGAAATGAAAAAAATATCATACCATGTCCAGGATGGACTACAAAAAAGCCTATGATATAAATCAATCTCCATGGAAACTTCGTCAATAAAAATGTAAACAGTATAATTGTTACTACAAAAACAGAAACATATGCACAAGATTAAGTAAGAGATCACACAAAACTAAAGTCATGAAAATATCAAATGATTGCAAATGCAGACTCTGCAAAAACATTTCTGAAAGAGCCAAACATTTATTACCTGGATGTCAGTTTCTGAATGGAACAGAATACACCAAAATTCATAACGTAGTGGCAAACTCCTACCTAGAAATCTATGTGAGAACCACAGAGTAAAATCCAGCTAAAAGCATGGATCCACCAACCGGAAGCACTCATCGAAATAGAAAAATCAAAATACTGTGTGACCTTGAAATAATGACGGATCGATTGATGCATGCGCGAAGACCCGACATTGTAATTGTCAGTAACTCCCATAGAACATCAACAATCATCAGTAGAATAATAACAAAATCTTAAATTAGAAGTCCAGTTAATGTGGAATGTAAAAGCAGAAGCAATACCTATAGTCATAGACCTTTGGGAAACATAACACCGGAAGTGGAAGGCTATCTGAATAAAATGGCTGGACAACACAAAATTGTCCCACTGATAAAAGCAACGCTCGCCTGACGCGCTCACATCCTCGGTAAAGGCTTGAATCTCCTAGAAACATGGTAAAACTCAACTTTTGGTTCATAACCTAATGTCAAATGGTGAAACAACAACAACAACAACAACAACAACAACAACTACTACTATTACTACTACTAACTATGATGACAATGATGGCGTTAAAGGCGAACGCAATAACTTGCTGTAATATATTAAAAGAAGTTATTAAATTGAATGAATACTTCTGTTCCACTTTCATTCATGTTTCCGATCGAGGACGGTATGGCCGCGCGAATAAATTTTTAAAGGTTTTTTTCAGTGATAATGTTTATTTGGAAGATATCCACTATATTAAGTTTATGAATGTCTGATTTAATCTCTAAATTTATGTATATTGATGTAGTGGGTAATGATTTAATCAGCGTCATTTGTGTATTGTTGATGATGAAAAGAATTATTCGTTTAGAATTTTAGATAAAATTTCTAACTAGAGAGGTAAAGATCTTGCTATAAAGACGAAACAGGAAATACTAATTTTCAACACTCCATTTTAGTTGGATAATATGAATCGTACGATTTTGATGTTGATGTTTTGTATATTAGTTACTGTGCGTTTTGGGGTTGGTATGTGTGTATATGTTGTTGAAAGCCAGCACTAAGATCTATGCTTCAGTTGTTTTACTACTAGTAAATAACATAATGCATGAGTCACTTGAGCAATGCCTCTTTGAAAGGATTACTTTTTTTCTTATTTGAAAGTTTCAGGATGTAGCTTTACACATAATTTGTGTAGCATAGACACACACACACACGCGCATTCTCGCTGTCACATTTCTATCAAGGATCATGTGCTAGTCTAAATAAATAGCAATGCAGTAGAAACGCGCGTCTCACCACCATAGCAGTCAACACTAACATCCTCACGGTGCCCGCAGTTGTGTGAACCAATTGGATGATGTTGACAGTCAAGTATATTTGATTCATTTCCAGAACAATTTACCTCATCTAAATAAATTTTTAATGATTCCGATTCTTGTGGATAGTGCTTATCCGCCATAACGACTGGATTTCTTCCATGCCTGTACAAATATAGTAGATAATAGTTTTAAATATATAAAGATAAGGTAAGATGAATGATGATGATGATGATGATGATGATGATGATGATGATGATGATGATGATGATGATGATGGCGATCATGACCATTTTCAAAAGAACGATGATGGTGGTGATGGTGATGGATTTTAATTCTTTTAGAGTTATATTAGATGTAATTTGAATTCAATAAATATCTAAAGATTCAAATATATAATGTGTATATAAGATAAAAATCTTAAATGCTAACGAAATGTAACGTTCGTCAAATTAGAGTCAATAACATCAAAATCAGGCTGGATGTTATACTTCATATGTGAGTGAAGGTGCGATCTTAAAAGTTTAAAGTCATTTGATTAAAAATGAGAATAAAACATACGACCGTATCTAGATATTAACACGTAGGGAATTTAACAATGCAAAACCACTTAGCATCGGCGAATTAAACAGTGTAACCTGAAAGCCCCCTCCCCCCTTTTGGTGGTATTAAGTTCAATCAAATTTATTAATGGAAGATGAGAAAAAGCATATGGCAGATGAAATTATCAATCTTTTGCAGCCATCATGAACGTGAAGTTCCTCATAAATTAGCCCGATTGTTAGTATCGAAAATGTTAAAATTAGAGTATGTTTGAAATCATAATAACGTATGAGTGAATGATTTAGAACAAATTGAAATAGTCACAATAATTACAGTGTAGCTTTCTCGACTCTTCTTTTTTGCAGTGAAAACGGAATTAATTTTCCTAAATTTATTCTGTGAAATAATGTAATTTATGGTAGAATAATATTTATTCTAAGTTATAATTATTTCCAGTGTTTCGAGAAGTGTGTAACCCGGAAATAGTTTCGGGGACACATTAGCATTTAAAATAATCTATAAAAGGTATGTAATGCTGCACTGAATTGCAGGGCTCTATTTCTTGCTAGATTTCCTTTTAGACTGGTTCAAAGATGGTTAAGAGCTTTTTAATGGTTTCATATGATGGATATGTGATACAGATGCTGTTTTGGTTTTGGTTCAAGTTGGTGTAGTGTCATAAGATGTCATTATGTCGGTGTTGTGGTAGAGGTGTTAATGCAAAATAAGTTTGCTGCTTATTGATGCTGGAAGTGTGATCCTTCACATCACTTTTCAGAGACAAATTATGTATTGATGGATATTCACGATCAACATTAATTTAAAAATAAAAGGAGATAGTGCGCCTCAAGAAAAACAGTTTGTATTCAATAGTTGAATGCAAATAAAGAAAATATTATTTTAGATAAGAAGGTGGGTGGATGGGGCTCACTAAATATAGATTCGTCGTCGTCGTCGTCATGATCATCGTCATCGTCATCGTCGTCGTCGTCATCATCATCACCAACACCAACACCACCTATGTTTCTTAGTCTTTGGGGGTTGGCATAGCTCACTAATCCTTACTGCTACTATCAGTGGCCTAAAGAACTGAATACACTAATGAAATAAAATTTGGAAAAAATCAAAATGACAATATATGAAGTTGATTTTCACTATGGAAGGAAAGCTGTTACTGTGCAGTTTTGAAAACATGCAACACTGCTTTTATTTTCCTGCATTAACATAGATCCGCTCACTGGATGGTTTTCACTCAAATTCACTTACACTGGTCGGTCTGAAGCATGTCCACCACCTTACACAAGAGAATGAGAACCACAGGTTACGGTCATGTGTTTGTGTTTTCTGTCCTGCCTTCCGCTTATTTTTTGATGAAACAGTACTTTTGATTATTTTAGGTCTGTTAATATTACCTGATGGATATAGCTTCAATATATTAAGCAAGGGGTCTCCAAACTGCGGCCCGCATGCCCTCTCATGCGGCCCGTGGAGACCTTATATTCTAGGGGAAAAAAGTACTGACATTTACGTGTATCCTGCCAAGATCTGCCGCCGCCAATCTCTAATCTCTGAGGGTTGAGAAGGAACACACAACATTGACCCAGATTCGGGATAAAGGAGCTTTATTGATATGGGTCACTGATTGTTACATAAGTCTGACATATTCTTAGTTTCTAGTCCACTCAGTCTATAATATATGAGCAATTGTCACGAATTGGAAGGCTCGTTACAAGCCGACCCGAGCAGAAGTTAGAGATGCAAGGGGTGAAGTCTATTTTTGGCCTGCTCCGGTGCACCTCCAAGAAAAGCCCGTGTGACGTATGCCAGTACTACGTCGCGTCAGGTTGTTACATAGACACACATGACATACACCATTGATGTTTGGGTGGGGCCCAGTTTATTTATGTCATGCCAAGGAATGTTTTATTGGCGGTGTGTGTTGTGAGTGAGTGTCATGAATGTGAATAAATGGACGAACAGACGAACGGTGCAAAACACTAGTACACATTCTTTCGTCCCTCTCAAAAACTATGAATAACAAGAGAGTTGAAAGATGTTTAAATCAGGTTATTTATTTCCCGATTTAAAAGGGGCACTACTCTTTCGCACAGTGATTAATCATTCATTCAACTTTCCAATGTCATACACTCTGTAGGAAATAAGGGGAGATGAAAATGATGAATTTCAAAATATAAAATAAAGATTAATTACACAATTCTTATGCGGCAAATGGGGCCGCTTTAACAATAGTTCACATATAGAATAAGCATTACTTTTAACATTAAAGTTCTTATTTCGCAAACGATATAATAGTGTTCATTTTCTTAGAGTCCTAGAGTTAAGTATGTGCGCGTTAGCCGTGCTAATTATTACTCACTATTAATGTCAGAGTTTCAAGGAGATGACGTAATCTCACACGTCACTTATAAGGGGCACTTCAAAGTGAAGACCGACGCAATTGCGGCGTCGCATTACAGGTGAAGATTCTGCAGAATCTAGGCACCACTTTCAGATTATCACTGGGGAGAAATCTGAAATTCAGCTGACTGTTGTCAGCCTCGATAACTGTCGTTCTTTCTTGGTTGTCGTGGAAACGGACGCCCCAACGACGTTTAGCATTATCGGATGAAGTCGTCCAGTGGGATGTGTCGTCGCATTACATTGAGTGTAGAAATCCGGATATCTGACTATCTCGGTGCTAGCCTTCTCAATTGCGGGATAGACTGCCAAACGAACTCAGACGGGGGGGGGGGGTACACAATTGGTCCCTCGTGTCGTTAACTGCATACAACCAGTGTCGCATACATCGGTTTTTCTTGACAGTGAACTTTCCACTTTGCCAAAAATTATACTGAGTAATTTTGCCTCGTTACTCAATATATGGCATGAGACGGATGGAAAACGGATGGAAAGAGATTTTTGCAGCTTTCCTTTATGAAATCTCTGTACATGAGATAATTCATACGTGAAGTTAGACTGGCTTCAGACGGATCGACGTTTTCAACATTGAGAGTAAAATCTTCCTTTTGCCTCTTATATAGCTTCACTGAAGGTTTCCAGAAACTTCCAAAGCTATGTCCTGTGACTCGATTTTCCCTTGGATATCTAGTGCTGTACGTGCTGCACGCTTTTCTGTGGACAATTCTAATGCGCACTGGCCCTTTCTCTCGTAAACAACATGTGGCCAGTAATGCGCAATTGTCCCAATTGTTTAATATACATATCCTTCATAAACTAATATATATATTCAATATGATATAATAACACACACTGCGTCACGAACGTCTGTCTACTAAAGAGATCTTAGGTGACCGTTACTGGAATTTCATGCTACATATGAAAAATAACAAAACTCGGGTTACTTCAACTAGTTTTGTTAGCGGTTTTTTAAAATGAAATAAAATATAATTTCTGTCCCTCATTTCCTGTGACAGCAATCAACCGTAACTATTAGACAAATCCATTGAGTTGCAAGCAAATGACCTCCTTAGGGACAAGTTTAAAGAAGGACTGTTGTTTTTTTCACCATTCTTTGCCCCCGGTAGACTTTCCTAATGTCAAAACCTTAGCATCAAGGTACCTTTCAATCTTTGGAACAACATACTTGTGTGAACAAATATTTTCAAGAATGAAAATATGTGAAGAACAATTTGACAACAAAATTGTCCAGTGATAATCTCAGGTCACTGTTGATGTTAGGGACATCAAATCTAAAGCCGGAAATGTCTGCTATTTTGGCATCCAGGAAACAATTTCACATTTCCCACTAATACAAGTGTTTATGTGTAGTGCATCAATGTGTTATTAAATAATAACTGAATAAAATAATAACTGAATAAAATAATAACTGAATAAAATAATAATAACTGAATAAAATAATAATAACTGAATAAAATAATAATAACTGAATAAAATAATAATAACTGAATAAAATAATAATAACTGAATAAAATAATAATAACTGAATAAAATAATAACTGAATAAAATATTAACTGAAAAAATATTAACCGAAAAAAATAATAACTGATTAAAATAATAACTGAATAAAATAATAACTGAATAAAATAATAACTGAATAAAATAATAACTGAATAAAATAATAACTGAATAAAATAATAACTGAATAAAATAATAACTGAATAAAATAATATTAAATAAATAAACAACATCCATGTTTTGATTATTTTTTTATTTGGACCTCGATTGTGTAGTCGGCCCCCGAACTGCTGTTTGATAGTTAATGCGGCCCTTGGGCTGAAAAGTTTGGAGACCCCTGTATTAAGCATACGTTTATTATTATAAATGCAGCAGACACTGACATGATTTCAGGAAATAATTTACTCCGATTTGTATTGGCAGAAGCTTCAAGCTGACCATTTTACCGTAAGCTTAAGAACACACAGAATGAACATTTAAGATAATGGTAACAGAATATATGCTGTTGTATTCTTGATGTACTAACATTTGTTTATATAATCTTCCATCTAGCACTTTAGACCTCAATATTTTACAATTCATGGTTTGATACATCGTGTGCTGTTTCTGTTTTTTTTTTTACTATAAATATATTAGATAGATAGATAAATAGATAGATAAATAGATAGATAGATAGATATAGATTGATCAATGGATAGATAGATAGATGGATGGATAGATAGATGGATGGATAGATGGATAGATAGATCGATCGATCGATCGATAGATAGATAGATAGATAGATAGATAGATAGATAGATAGATAGATAGATAGATAGATAGATAGATAGATAGATAGATAGATAGATAGATAGATAGATAGATAGATAGATAGATAGATGTGTTCATATCCTTGAAGTAGTTTTTAACATAATGTAAAATAACTTAACACATAAAGATGTTTCTTCAAAATCGGGAAGCCACACTTAATCAATTTGTTTTAAAATAATTGTATTGATATATTATTGTAAAATTGTCACCGTATAAAACCTTCGAGTATTACTGTTTAGACTGTAATATTACAAAGAAGTAACATCTTACTGTAGGTATCCTAGCATTCTACAGACAACTGTAGCATCCTTGTCATCAAAGTTGTCATCGCAGATGGTACCCCAAGTGTGGTTGATGTTAATCTCAACTCGACCCTGTAATTCGCTCTGACCACCCACTAGACGAACTACATAGATTAAAAAAGAACAATGAAGTAAATAATTACATTTACTTTTCCTACTAATTCATTACTTACCTTATCATCCACGTTTATCACTTAAAGCGCACATACTCATTAGAATTGCTAAAACATTACTGCAGATTGATGTTAGTTGTTTGCTTATTTATTGGCAAAGGGACAGATATAGCTTCTAACTGTTAAATATTTTATCTCTTGGATATTGATAAATATATGTCTATCATTGTCACTTTTACACTAAATACTGTCTGTGAATGGTTGAATTCAATTTGTGTAGTAATGTTTTCCCTTCAATTATTATTTTTACAAAAGAGGATCTAATGAAGCTTACATTATAAACTTTACCAGAACATATATTGTTAAATTAGAACAGTACTTTTTGAAACAAAAGTATAATAAAACGCTTCAAGAGAAATTAAAGAGAAATTAACTATCATATGCCAATTAACAGACCCGCTTTCCATTCCGATCAAGTATCTATGCTGTATAGGTTTTAGTGATAGACTGGTTCAACATGTGAAAGTTATAATCGCTGAGGTAATAGATTTTGTAGTTTTATAAAGGTAGCTTTCAAAATATCTTTATATCATAGACATGTTTACAAATCAATGTTTGTATCATTACAATTTTAGGTTTAGAAACGCTGACTGAATATAACACTGCGAACTCTTATTTAACTAAAGTGTTTGTAGACAATTTGTACTGTCAGTTTCATCATCCTTGCATTCGAGATATTCGCAGAGAGTAATAGTTAGATATAGCATAATTATTATATCAGTGGTATGTTGTAATTAAATTTGTCTAATTGCTATATTCTTTTATGATTGCAAGTTTAATATTCTCTGGCTAAAGCACATTTTCAAGCACTTGAACTTCCCATGTCCAGTTGGGCTAGAACTGTAATCGCTCTAATGGCCCCGTTTTTAATTTTGCATATTTGTTTACTGGTCCAGGCAACTGCGACATCACTATAGTATTGTCAAAAGAGGACCTTTCATTACAAGTCTCGCCTGTCATATATTCCATGATTAATATTTTCGTACCTAATAGTTTGTATCTGTCCGATACTACATTTGGCTTGGAAACTCGTCTAGTGAGCTGCACAAAAACCTTTCACAATGTGATGCCAAACAGTATTTACTCTCCTTTTATCTTCGATGCAAGCAATGTCTCCAGTCTCATGGCATTTTTTCTTGCATTTTATTAGAAAGATCACATATTGTTTTAAATTGTTTCTCATTTGTTGTTCTATTTCATTAATTGGTAGTATTACAAATTTACTTGTTTTATTTAAACTGCATTATTATATTTGTGAATCTATATTATAAAAAATGTATTTCTCGACAATTACTGAGTTGAATTGGTAGCAGTGCACCCTCGTATTGGTGTAACAGTTGCAGATATGCATATTTAACCTCTGGTCCATGTTATGTATCACCACTTATAGATGTTTAATTTCATTAACAGATTGGTAATATTTGGTGTAATTCATTATTACGTCATCCCAGTGCACATCACGACAATAACACAATGCTATGAATACTTATCTGCAGAATCAGACACTTAAAAACCAACCCTTAAAATAATAATACTTTAACAAAATGCATAATGTAAAGATATGTTACTTGGCTACAGAATGAGAAGAAAATTGTCACAAGAAAAGCAAATTTCAGGACAGACGTTTGTAGACATACTATATAGGATAACTATAATAGGATTTTATATATTAAGTGAATGAAGTTATATTATACAAGTGCGTGTGCATGAATGCATACTTGTTGATAAGACTACTAGAAAATGTTAGTCACTGCACATTAGAATTCGCCAGAGTAGTGACATGTGTGTAATTATAATCAGGGACAGTTATCATTGTTGGCTTCAGCCAAAACCAGATCTAGCCCAGATCTCATCATTGTGAGCTACCCTATGATTTGTATCATTTTTCTTCAAACTATCCTTTTCTGTGACTGCATCATTCCTCCTGAACATTCACAGTATGAGTACTTATAAGGGCATAAGCGCATATAAAACATTGCAGAATATTTAAGAATAAAAACATTTAACCATATTCGTACCAGGATATATATCATTGTACTGTAATATGAACTAGAATATGATTGTAAATCCAGGTCTATGTGTATGAATTATTTTTATGTTAGCTGTTCGATTTACCACATATGAATTGTGTAATTACTATTATTTTCACATTTAAAAAATAATCATCATCAAAAATCATCTCCCCCTTCCCTAGAGTGTATGATATTGGAAAGGAGAGTGATTGATTTAACTACTCTATGATAGAGACGCCTCATTGTGTTAATAAAACCTAATTCACACTTTCTAAAAACTCGTTATTCACAGTTTTTGAGATGGACAAAAGAGTTCGTATTTGTATTATAATTTTTCATTCACCTGTCTGTCCAGTACTCATTACAATCATATTCGAACACTCACATGCACAGCAAATGAAATGCTCCTTCGCATGACAGAATAAATTCGGGCCCCACCCAACCAGCAATGGTGTCTGTCTTGTGTCTTTTGTATCTAAAAGGAGCTGCCCACTCCTCGTGAGAGAGAGCTACATCGGAGCATCCAAACGAGACCCACACCTGACAGGATGAATATATGTCTAATGCTAAGTAATAATATATCAAAATCAAATGCAAGCAATAGATCTATGGGGAAATGCCAACAATCCATTCAGATCCATTCAGAAGAGCAATACATTATTTGACACAACCAGAAGAACTGTTCATTGGCAAATTAGTTAACACTCTATAACATAGCAAATTAAACATGAACATTAAATTAAATGCAGAAAGTTATTACAAACGTGATATTCAAATCTGTATTGTAACACACATAAACCCTACTTTAACCACTGTACCCACAGTCAATAAACTATTTCTCATTAAATTTTCCACAGATAGTATCTACCACTTCATCCAAATGAGAAAAAACTATAGGACCCTCCACCATGTCCACCTACTAAAACACTACTGCTAGCCTTCTGATACAGATACCCAGACCTTTCAACTACTGGTCAACCTCTAAAACATGAAGACCAAGACTTCTACATCAACAACTGCGTCAACAACCACTCTGCCACCTGATACCGGAATACAATATTTCCGACAATGACTCTGGCTAGCCTCCAGATACAAAAAGTAGAATTTTCCACATTTACCGCTTCAATCCCTGATACACAAAAGACCATAACTTACATCACAGCTAGTTTTTTAACCTATAAACACAACATGTCACGCTTATTAACAGCTATTTTAGACAACTAGTAAATTCTAACTGACAGTTACTACTACGCTAAGTAGACTTCTACTATCGAAACATGACAGTTAATTTGCTTCGAATTTCCACCCCCAAGCCACAAGTCAGGCAACTGTTGACAACTGGTGCACCAAATTTATAAGCAATCCTGTTCACATACTACGTTATCCTGACATGAACAGTTACAGACGTGCATAATTATGTCCCGTTGTCCATTTCTGTCAGACAGAATTAAGAGTACCATAGAAGACTTGTACAAACATCCCCTAGGTTTTCCTTTCTTGCCTGTAGAATCCACCCTTACCCTAATATCATGGCATACATCCACCCCTCATTTCAGTCTTACTCGTTCTCGTTCCCACTAATCCTTAGGTTAGAAGAGATGAGTGGCAGCGGATGGTGGAAAATATAATTATAAATCGTTGAGTTTACCCCAAGAATTCAATCATTTCACATGTTTAGCTTGCTGTTTGGATTGCCTAATGCAAAGATTCATATTATGAATATTTTTCTATTGTATAAATAATAATTAGTGTTTGAGAGAGTGGGTGGTTTTAATGTGTACGTGGAATAAAATCCAAATGTTCTGTACTTATGTTTATCTATCTGCTATGTCTAACCACTGCGATCAAATTTCAATAAAATCTACTGACAGTGGAATGAATGACAATAAGACGCATTTATATATTCCTCCTTAAGTTCACGCAAATAATATTCTGGCAATGTAAACAGCACGTTGAGACATTTGCAATTTTTAATTCATAATGCGGTGCAAGACTTAATTAAAACATAGAATATGTTGTAAGTCACTGGAAATTAAAGCAATCATTTCAACTTACCTAACACACGTGAGTCCGAAACGTTTGAGGTCGTTTTATTTGTAGGCGAGGGTGTTGGCTGAAGTGACACTGATTCTGAATGTGAGTATGCTCGTGCATCAAAGGTTGAATTACTCAACCAGCGTTCTGATGTCGATGTTCTTTTTGATTCATTAAAAATATTTGGTGTAGAATTCGTCAATGACAAGAAAGGAAAACTCACACTCGTTGCAACAGTTGTTTCCGGTCGCGTGGAATTTGTGTCTGCGATAGAAAACTTTACTTAAAGTACTTGCAAAGTAACCATCAAAGATGCTATTAAATATTACTACAGCATGGATTCCGTCAGGTTATATTGTCTGGCTGAAAAAAGTGGATGTCATAACAAGATTGGCAAAATCACTCTTTGTATGATGAAAATAGTTTTGTATATTTTCAATTATGTTTTTTTTTTTTACATCACAGTGACTCAGTGGACCACGTTGATTAGTAAGTGAACTTTTAGTTTGTTCTTTATACGTTTAAGTCATGCAGGCAGCGCAAATTGTGCTTTCGTCTGCATTTAAGAAATGTGAATATTCATTTATCAGGGGCTAATGGCATAAATTGTCAGAATTTATTATTTGTGTTTAACTAAGTTCAGCAACGTCAAAATGATAATAATGAATTTCACATTTACAATAATATTTTTATCTTAAATTATTCTTAAAAGTTACTATAACTATTAGCTTTATAGTATCTTATTTCTCAATTATTATTCTTCAGAAGAAAGAATAATAACGAATTTTGTCTGTACAGTTCTTTCTGACAGGTCTTACCTCTTTCAACTCATGTACAAATCACTTCTTTAGCAGAGTGATTCATAAAACCCTTTTACTACAAACGCTACTTACGTATGTATGTATGTATGTATGTATGTGTTTACATGTACGCTCTAGATATGGCTATTTATTTGGTATCCAACAGTATTGTGAAGAAACGTCCAAAGTTCAAAATAATACATTTTAAGATTATTCTCAGAAAATGTAACACTTATATCATTTCACTTCTCCAAAGTCTTCAGTGGATGTAAGTCTACATAGAAATATAGCACTATGTGTCAAGTCTTTTAAAACTTCAGTGTCTAGAACAGGTCATAAAAGCCCGTTTGATGTCACATACAGGTACACCAACACTCATCTTCGGATACACGTAAATGCAATATTCGAAAAATAAAACGTGTCTAAATACTAATCAGCACATAAAGATACTATTTATTTCTATCTCTCTCTCTTTCTCTCTGTTCCTCTCTTTCTCACTCACACATATATACATAGAATGATAGAATAGATAGATAGATAGATAGATAGATAGATAGATAGATAGATAGATAGATAGATAGATAGATAGATAGATAGATAGATAGATAGATAGATAGATAGATAGATAGATAGATAGATAGATAGATAGATAGTCTATATATGATTCAAAAGCCACACAATGTCTTCTTATGGTCAGCGAAGAAATGTGTGAAGATCTTAAAAGTTGGATTCTTTTAGAAAAAAAATCACTATATTTATCACCCATAATTTGGATTTTTACCATAACAATTCAGATATAATTTCCATTACCATAGCCATATGCTAGTGTGATCAAAAGAAGAAATCCCCAGTCCAGAAACATATTGTTCATCTTCTAATGTTCTAACAAAATGCCTCCGTTGTGGTCGTTAAGTATTCTTGAAGAGAGCTACTAACTCTTATTTATTAACATTAGCGTTATTACAAATGTTAGATAGTGTTGTGGCATCCAGTTCCAGCATTACATTGATCGAGGTCGCTGTCTTATGCGGTCTAATGAAGAAACATGATGAGTAAGATGAACTCATCTGCTTGTCACAACAACCCGTCCGCCCCTCAGTTTGACTTAATATGAGAGAAAAAAGAATAAATAAAAATAGATATCTGGTACATAAAGTAATTTGATTCATTTCAAATATTTTATAGTATATAATGAAATATCATAAAGACTGTGACGCCAAAATGACTTAGTTAATTATTATGAAATAATTAATCGTCCTAATTACAAGTGATGAGAATCTTACTTTGTGTTTTTAATAATTCTCCATCTGACACCACTGTCCTCTCTCACTTGGTGGATATGCAGGCGCTGTAAACACTTACTCTCTTTCACAAAATGTAAAGACAAATATTTACTGTTACACAATATTCCGTAATTGGAAAACATCTTACTAAGAGGCAAGACAAATTTATCCAGCCCCACCCTTTTCCACCAACTTTTTTCTCCAACATACTAGTATCAATATGTGTAAGAAGGTCAATTAATTTAACAATAAATTTATTAAAATCAACAATCTAATACACATTAGAGGTATACATTGTAGAACGATTATTTAACATCATTATTTCCACGAAACCTATGAAGTATCCATTTCATCATCCGTAAAACAGGACAGATGTTCTTGTGGGTCAAGAGAAGTAAGCTAGATATGTTGTGATCTCTCGTCAGGCAGAAGTCCGGCCATTCCATTAAAAAATAAACATGTAAAGTAAGAACATAAAGGGGTATTGAAGAGGGAGGGAGGTGGTCATTTAGAGTGCGCAGGTTAACTGAGCAGAAGGAAGTCAGAAGTATTACTAATCCTACGTGTGAATCAAAGCTTGGACATGGCCCTGCTCTGAGGTCAAACTGAGAAACCTTTAAATAGGGGAGATAACCCAAGCCACTACAACGGCACATGCCAGTGCGTAGCGGAAGCCCATATTTCGATGTAGTGTAAATCTGAAAATTTATGAGCGATTGATAAGCCAGAAGGTTTGAAAAATAAGAGCGTGTGAAATAAGCTACATTGTTACAGATTACTTCAATCCTTGGATTTTGCTGAAAGGTACCTGTTGCTTTTACATTATTCTATAATTAATAATGTTTTATATAGTGTAATCTTGATAAATTGTTATGTATAAACAATTCATATTTATTTCAGGTGAGTTAGATTGTGCTTCCTACTTCCTTCCGCTTAGTTAAACTCGCTTATGTTAAACAGTGACCTCCCTCCCTCTTTCATTCAGTACTCCGTTATATTCTTACTATGCATGCTTACTTTTTCATGGACTGGCCGGACTTCCGCCTGACCGGTGCTCACGACATATATAGCTTACTTCTCTTGCTCTTGACCCAGAAAAACAAACAAACTAAAACATCCATTCTATCTTATGAAAGATGTAATGGATACGTCATATGTCTGTACAAGCCCTTGTTAAAGTGCCTTTTGCATCTAAATTTAGATTTTGTTTTCTACTTATTTCTTACTCTAAATTTTTATTCCTTTCTATTTCATTGTAATGGGCATATGTATATTTAATTTTCTTTTAAATAAATTTATGAAATTGTGAAAATGTTTACAACGCCAAAATATCCGCCAAGTGAGAGACAAGTGGTGTCTGTTGGAGGATTATTAATAAAATAAAATAAATATTATAATCTCTTTAAATTACCTATGAAAGATTAATTAAAAATTATAATTATCTTCATTAACTAAGTTGCGCACGTGTTGCACAAAGTTTAATTTAGATTTAATGTAATATTTTTTTTCAATATGGCCTAAATACATTTGATATCGATGTAATAAGGGCATCGGACTTCTTTAATGATAATATGTGTAACAACTGAATAGACACTGTAGTAATCAATATAATAATTGACTGTTAAGAAATCTTTACAAATTATCACAACAGCGGTCAGTATCAAATACCAAGGAAATTTTTCTTTGATCTTCTTACAAGTATCTTCACACAGTTCATTGCTTCATTGACCATTATCATCTATCTTTTTGTGTAACGAACCTATCATTGTCAGTTTTCCACATCATCGATCTGTACGTATTGAATTGGTAGAAATAGTTACTACTCTAATATGACATACTACACCGTATAATTGATTGACATAATACATCATCCAGTCTGTGTATATACAATCCAGACATGGCATAATCTTAATAACAACTTTCTACAGGAAGAATATCTAATCTGAAAAAGGTTTTGTTTCCTTTTTTTAATTTGGAAAGCGAAAGTAACTTGTATTTTTATCATAAAGTACTAACAATACTATATGAGAGTGAAGGAAGAATGCCGCACCAGTTCATCCGGTATCTGCTTCCTTAAAATACTAATACAATGACAAAGATGAAATCATATGCTTGTCAGATATATTCCATCCATTAGTTCGGCGAAAGCAACGTTTTATTAATGTTTAACATATCAAATCAATCACTATTGACATATTCAAATAAATTGTTTACAGAATGTCATGAGTTTAAGAAAAAAATTAACTGAATAATTAAGCATATTAATTTAATTTCAATGTGTTTTCAGTGTCGACGCTTCTGATAAACATTTATCTGATTGCGACTATAATATCGGTAGCTGCAACACAATAGCTTTGTTACAACGCTAAGTAAGAATTGGAGCAGCAGCAAAGCATTTTATAAAAACTGACACAATTACAGCTCTGTTCAAGCAGGAAATGTATCAAAGTATTTAAGTGCACAGGCATACTGATTAGAAAATTAAAGTAGGTATGTAAATGGTGTACTGTTGTTATTATATACGAGAATACCAATATGGGATGAAATGAATTAATTCATAATATCACATGTCTCATCAAATATTATTCGTTTTAGCCTGTTCTGGCATCACAAGTGTGCATATCTAATTTATAAATATTAATGCACTACTGAATTAACATTATTTTTTCAAGTGTTGAAAATTGGAATGTGCGAGATATGTAATTATGAACAGGATTCATTCTGTTTCCTATGATAGCTTATGGATGGAAACATATATTGCAGGATGCGTGTTTCGATAGGTGTAATTCATGTATGTGCGAGTGTTGATTGAGGATAGGACTTAGATGACTGTACTTACCGAACGCGTTTGGCGTATGGTCTGGAAGGGCATTGAGATACAGGAAACGCTCAGAGTGGTAAAGACTGTAGACCAAAGCATACAAATTCGTGCGCCAGTAGTCCTTCAACACTGCAGGGTGTTTCGGGTACGTTTGCTATATTTAATAGTTTGCTGAGTTAGTTGAGGAGAGAGATGAGTAAAAAATCGACATGATCCGGACGAACTAAGAAACTTCACTCTGCACAAAGTTGACTAAGATAAGGTCTAAGTAATGGGATTCCTTTAAGACACTGAGAAGCGAACAGAACTGAAAAGTCACGAGTTCAGTACCGAGGTTTAAAAAACCTGTACCACAGTATGTTCATATGTATGTGTGCGTGTGCGTGTATGTTGCTGATGCGCCGGGACAAAGTGACGATCTGGTATATATTATGGCGATTACTTGTGATTCATCCGGCGCCTTTGGCACACAAGAACAATACGAACGATTACGCACCAATGGCGTTAAAGTTGCAACAAAAAGCAGCATTACAGTTACAGTTATGAATGCACTAACACAAATACAAAAGACAATAGAGTTGCAACTAACAATCCACAATGATGCGAAAGGAGGTGTATCACAATTAACAATTAAAATTTAAAATAAAGGAAATAAAAGAATTATATGTGCCTAATGAGTCACATAGCAGCGCACCTCAATTTACCATTTAATTCATATTAGTATACTTTTGGTAACAAGTTAATTTTGATATTTTATTGCAATTGGAAAGTTTAAAACATATTGGGTAAGAAACCTCTAAATATTACTATCATAGCATTACCAAATGTAACAAACTTTGTTTTTCGCTCGAAATGTCAAAATACACTGATCTGTAAATCTGTTTCCGTCATGATATGATTTGGCTATAATAGGACTCAGAAGAGAATTATGATGTTCTGGTGTCTAGAATGTGCACATTTATTAATTGAACTCGCAATAAATATCCAACGAAAGTTTGGAAAATAAGGTGACTAAATAAGGTAATGACGAGCATGTGACTGACGTTATATCACAAGAAAGCCATTCAAATATGAAGTATACACACTTGTGAACGTATGAACAATCCGCATTTCATTTAAGTGATGTTACGCCTATCAATGTATAATGATCTAAAAGTAATTTCATATATCATATTGTTTATGAAACCAATTGCACTGTGGTTCTTAGAGTTTGATGTGCACGCATCTTTAGATACTCATATATGCATACGCATATTTCAAACTGAAAAGTGTGTGCAAGATGAAACCAAAATCAGAAATCAGAACCAAAACAAAATACACTGAAACACAAGCAATTGCATAGAGTCTAAGTGTGCAATCAATTGCTCTATTAATAAATACTAAGTTTGACAAAGGCCTCTGAAAGAAAGAAATGTTAACATGTTCAAAATAAAACATAGCATATAACATCATAACAAAACCTAACCATTCACACAATACAAAGACGATTTTACCTTATCCAGTCAGGGTTTTCTGCTCCATGTACAACCCAAATAGGAAGGGACACAGTTTCGAAAACAATCACCCCAATAGACGATTGAAAAGAGAGTAACAAGTAAAATGTTCTATCACTTTTATCTCCCCTTGAAGTCACACCTGTGTCTGCTAGACACGCCTTCGATCCGGCCAGGTACTTAGAGCTAGTACTCTTATGACTTTCGCAACAACTTCCGACTGCTGATCCAGTAACAACGCATCCCATTGTATACTAAAAATCACACACACACACACACACACACACACACACACACACACACACACACACACACACACACAAACACACACCTCAAATTAATCCCTTGCTACGTTTATTGGCCTTTTAAACAACAAACACTCGCTCGTCAATCTGACGCAAGTACTAAAGACCGGTCAGATATATAATTTGCCACCATGCACGACTAATTCGTTCAGGACATCACTGCGAAACAAGCATGATGCAATATACACGTCATTCAAATTACAAATAACATTCAATTTAAATTGCAAAGCTTGAACATTTATATAAAATATATTGGAAAATTCCCCATCATATAACAAGTTCAAAATTTCATTGAATAACATAGCACAAATATCATTTAAATGTTTTTAATTTTGTCCCTTAGATTTGCTCGATTAAATGTCAGCAAAATATAAAGTTAACTATAATTGCTTGTTAACTGATGTTATTGTTCTTTTGCATAGGCCTACAATATTGTGAGTAATATCATATGTTTGCAAACGAAGAACTTGACAATATTGCTCGCCTTAATACTCTTGAAGTACAACTGTCCATGAGAGAAGCAGTTGGTAGAAATCTCAGTGGATTCGATCCACAACAACTGTCGTTGCGATTTATAAATCAACATGGCAAAGCAGATGTTCATGGTGAACTGCAACCTTTTAAACTCAGAGGGAAGATTAATCAGAATAAAGGATATTTAGGGGGTTATGAACACTCTTTACCGCACTCGATCAACAGATTCCTATGCAATAGAATCATTAGCAACCTTGTTCCATTCCATAATTTAGTCGTGTTCACATTACTAGAGAATATCATGGATGCAACAAGTTTAGTAATGATTTATGGACAAGAAGATTGTCGCGATATACTCTGGGGTGACTTTGTAATAATATATTATACTAAACATGTATTAATTACTGATATAATGCATCACAAGTGCCGATGCAGAGTTGGGACAGCTAGCTAAATATACATAACTGCAAGTGTTACGTCAATGTGCTCATTCTCCGCCTTTAGTTTGACACACGACCCCCACTCAGTAATAGATGACACACAGACATAAAAGTAGATAGATAGGCGGACAGAGAACACTACCTTATATGTAGATTATCAATACAATGTATGACAACGGACAAAGAGAAAGTTATTCTACACTAACGGAAATGCGAGACTGAAACATTTAACAAAGATTAATAAAGAAAAGTTTAACAATATTTAAAAGCAAAATACGTCCTTAATTTTGCTCATCATGAACATTCGGTGCAATTATTGTTCCTGTAATAAGTTTATTTGCACTGCTGTCAGTTCATATGGCAAAACGTATAATAAATATAGACTGGCCACACCCACAAGTCACATTACATGAAGATGGAAAAGCTTGCAGACTCTTAATTGGAACGTCATACGAATAGGAAGGCACAAAATTTCAAAGCCCACAATAAGACTTAAGATGATGCCAGCAAGAAAGTCTTAAGACCCTAAAACATATATATTTGAGGATAATAAATAAAAATAATTGGGTTGGAAACCTTAAAGAATGTCACAGAAAAAATTCAAAATTCAAATATGTGCTAAATCAAAATTCTTCCAACTGTATGTTTCGGTTTTTGGTTTACGTTATAGGTGAGAAGTTTAGTACATTTCGAGAATCTCTAATTCCAGAACATTTTGTACACGTCTATTATATTTTATATTATTTTACAATTTTTTATAGATGTGCGTTCTGGCACTGAAAAATGAAACATGTTTATTAAGCTCATACTGTGAATAGCATTTTTTCAGGTATATTTACACTTGTCTAATGGTGACCCATCGTTGTAAATCATTAGTGAACCATTCTATAAACGTCTATGTACGTTGTGGTACATCATGTATATTTTCCTTATTGATGTGTGTGTGTGTGTTGGTGTATTTAGAGCCATTCCACTTTTACTGCCGTATTTTGCTCCCCTGTCTGCTTTTTCTTTCCATGTTATGTTTGTGTGACTAGGGATCCATAGTAGTGCTGTTTTTATGTTTCCAATGTGTTTATGTTTTGTAGTGATGTTAATGAGTCTGAGCGTATGAGTATTTGTGTCTTGTTGGATGGGGTGTTTATTGCTAATATTAATGCTTTTTTATTGCTATTAATTCTGCTGTTAGGATTGATGTATTTCTTTCTTGATGTATTTCTTTTTTATGTGTGCTAGTGGGTGGTGTGCTGCTCCTCCTGTTCCTGTTTGGCTTTTGGATCCATCAGCATGTATGTAGTAGTGGTTGGAATACTTTTTATTTATGTGTTTTAGTGCATTTTGATTGGATAAGGTTACTGTATTTTGTTGGTTGTTTGAGTAAAGTTAAGTCTATTATTGAGTGGTTAATTGTCCATGGTGGCTGTGGTTTTGTTTTATAGTCTCCTGTGTTCAGTGAATTTAGTCTGTGTTTTCTAGTAATTGTTTTTGTTAACTGGTATAGGGGTAGTTTATTTTCTGTCCATTTATTTGATTTTCTGTTTTTTGCTTTCTTCATGTTGTATCCTTTTTATCCAATTTCTTGTTCTGTAGGTGTGTGTTTGTGTGGAAGTTGTTCCCAAGTTGTATTCTATTGGCCCGCTGCTTGTGTGTTTGTTTGTCTCTTCTTTCTATTAGTGTTAGGTGTCCAGTTTCATTATATAGTTCTTCATTTTTCGTGTTTGGTAGTGAATTTGTGCATATTATTATATCTTTATTTAATATTGTTCGTAATTGTTTTATTTTGGAGTTTATTTGATTGTGTTTGTTGTTCTCCCATAGTCTATTAATGAATATATTAGAGTCTCTGTGCATGTTAATCACGTAAATGTATCTTCCCCACAATCCTTTCCTTTTGTTGTTTAAGATTTCGAGAGTCTTATAGGCTTTGGTCAGTGTTTTTTTCTGTATACTGGCTGAATGTTATGTTTTCATCAAAGCTGATTCCTAGAAATGTGTGAGTCTTTGAGTAGTTCATGTTGGTTTGTTTTAACTTTAGTGCGGGATATGATTTGTATTTTGGGACCGTAAAGTCTACAGCTGTCGTTTTGTCCAGTGCTAGTTCTAGGCCCCTTTGTTTTTTCCAGACGTATAAGTTTTTGAAGGTGTTTTGGAGAACATCAGTTAAATAGCTTTGTTCTTTGTGTGAATTGTAGAGTGATGAATCATCAGCAAATTGTGTTAGTTGTGTGTTTGTGCTAGTGGTTTATGTTTAGGTCATGTGTAGCAATGTTAACGAGGGTGGGGCTGAGGCACTATCCTGCAGAGTGTCATCTGTTTTGTAGTGGATTGGATGTTATTAATGTGTACCCGAAATGTGTAATTTTGAAAGGAATTTTATATAGGTGTGTGTTTCCTCTAATCCCCACTTGGAACATTTTGATGAGTATTGTGAGTATTGTTGGGTGCCAAACTGTGTCAAAGGCTTTTGAGATGTCAATGAAGATTGCAATTGAGTGTTTTATTTGCAATATGTCTATCATGATGTTATCTGTTAGTCTGTTTGTGACATCTGTGGTGGATCCTTTGGGTCTAAACCCATATTGTTCTGGAGGGAGTAGGTTATCTGTTTCTTTGTGGTGTGTCAGTCTCTTGTTTACTATTGTTTCTAGTATTTATGCTAGAGTTGGAAATATGGAGACTGGTCTGTATGAGTTAGGTTGTGTGTGGTGTTTGTCTGGTTTTGGTATTGGCATTATGTTAGTGTCACAGGGAACGAGGAACAGAAATTATATTTTATTTCATTTTAAAAAAACCGCGAACAAAACTAGTTGAAATAACCCGAGTTTTGTTATTTTTCATTTGTAGCATGTAACTCCAGTAACATGTAACTCCAGTAACGGTCACCTAAGATCTCTTTAGTAGACAGACGTTCGTGACACAGTGTGTGTTATTATATCATATTGAATATATATATATATATATATATATATATATATATATATATTAGTTTGTGAAAGATATGTATATTGAACAATTGGGAGAATTACACATTACTGGTCACATGTTGTTTACGAGAGAAAAGGCCAGTGCGCATTAGAAATGACCACAGAAAAACGTGCCAAACGGACAGCACTAAATATCCAAGGGAAAATCCAGTCACATGGCATAGCTTCTGGAAGTTTCTGGAAACCTTCAGTGAAGCTATATAAGAGGCAAAAGGAAGATTTTACTCTCAATGTTGAAAACGTTGATTCGTCTGAAGCCAGTCTAACTTCACGTATGAATTATCTCATGTACAGAGATTTCATAAAGGAAAGCTGCAACAATCTCTTTACATCTGTTTTCCATCCGTCTGATGCCATATATTGAGTAACGAGGCAAAATTACTTCAGTATAACTTTTGGCAAAGGGAAGTTCACTGTCAAGAAAAAACTGATGTATGCGACACTGGTTGTATGCAGTTAACGACACAAGGGACCAATCATTTTCTCCCCCCAGTCTGAGTTTGTTTTGACAGTTCTATTCCGCTGTTGAGAGGCTAGCACCGAGATGTCTAACAGATATCCGGATTTCTACACTCAATAGAATGCGACGACACATCCCACTGGACGACTCCATCCGATAATGCTAAACGTTGTTGGGGTGTCCGTTTCCACGACAACCGAGAAACAACGACAGTTATCGAGGCTGACAACAGTCACTAAATTTCAGATTTCTCCCCAGTGATAATCTGAAAGTGGTGCCTAGATTCTGCAGAATCTTCACCTGTAATGTGACGCCGCAATTGCGTCATGTGTTCCCTTTGAAGTGCCCCTTATAAGTGACGTGTGAGATTACGTCATCTCCTTGGAACTCTGACATTAATAGTGAGTAATAATTAGCATGGCTGACGCGCACCTACTTAACTCTAGGACTCTAAGAAAATGAACACTATTGTATCGTTTGTGAAATACGAACTTTAATGTTAAAAGTAATGTTTATTTTATATGTGAACTATTGTTAAAGCGGCCCCATTTGCCGCATAAGGATTGTGTAATTAATCTTTATTTTATATTTTGAATTTCATCATTTTCATCCCCCTTATTTTCCACAGAGTGTATGACATTGGAAAGTTGAATGAATGATTAATCACTGTGCGAAAGAGTAGTGTCCCTTTTAAACCAGGAAATAAATAACCTGATTTAACCATCTTTCAACTCTCTTGTTATTCATAGTTTTTGAGAGGGACGAAAGAATTTGTATTAGTATTGTTTTGCACCGTTCGTCTGTTCGTCCATTTATTCACATTCATGATACTCACTCACAACACACACCGCCAATAAAACGTTCCTTGGCATGACATAAATAAACTGGGCCCCACCCAAACATCAATGGTGTATGTCATGTGTGTCTATGTAACAACCTGACGCGACGTAGTACTGGCATATGTCATACGGGCTTTTCTTGGAGGTGCACCGGAGCAGGCCAAAAATAGACTTCACCCCTTGCATCTCTAACTTCAGCTCGGGTCGGCTTGTAACGAGCCTCCCAGTTTGTGACAGTTAGCTTATTTCCAATGTGCAGGTAGTTCATTGGTTTGCCATATTTTGTTGTAAAGTTGCGTTGTTTTTTTTAATATGTTGTCTTATAGTCTTCTGAGGAACTGATATGATATTTTGTCTTGTCATGGCATTTTCTTTTCTTGGTTTTAATTGTGTGTTTTACTTCTGCTTCCGTGATGGGTGAGTTGATTTTGTTAGGTTATTTTTTGTTTGTTGGTTTGTTTTTCAAGTACTTTTTTTTATTTCTTTCTAAATTTTTTGAAGGACTTCGTTTTTTGATGGTTAGGATTATTTTTGTTGGCTTGGAAGGTGTCTGCTAGGGTCAATGCCTTTTCCTTTTCTGAGGTAGTGTTTGTGTTGTTTGTGAATGTATTATGAGGGCTGGAATCGTGCTTTTTGTCTTGACTGTAACCCTCATTTATTGTATTTTGTCTCATATTTGCTTTATTGTGCATTTTTTATTTTACTTTTGTAATCTGTGTTTATGTTGTGCTAGTGTATTTCGTCGATTTCATTGTTTGGTTGTTTTTCCGTAATGCCTGAGTGTTTTTCGTTCTTTTGTTATGCCCTCTAATGTGTTATTTGTAAGTTGCATTTATATTTTTCCCAGTTGCCTTCGCAGATATGCCATGTTGGGATTGAGGGTGTGTTTGTGCTGTATTTATGTTTTGCTTTTCTTTTTTATATGATGGGGTGGTGATCACTAGTGTAGTTGTCGTCGTCTGTTGTGATTGTAGATTCTAGTGTAAGGTGTGGGGTCATTAGTGCTATATCGAGTGTGTTTTTAAGTCTGGTTGGTTTAAGGGGAGCTAAGTATGTTAATTTTTCCCCCTTTAGCCAGTCGTAGTAATTCCCCCTTTTTGTTCTTTCTGTTAGAAAAGCATTGGAATCTCCTATAATTATGTGATTTCATATATTGTTATTTTTTCAAGTTCTTTGTTTATATTTTGTGAAAGTGGATGAATATATGTGTTTGTGATGTGTAGTTTATGTTTATTATTTATTAGTGCGATTGGAAAGATGTTATGCAATCGAGAACTTTGTGAGAGAGAGGATATGCTAATAACCAGATTTTGATAGAGATGGCATGCAAATAAAGATCATTCTGAAAGAAAAGTCATGCAAATGGGAGAGAGACTGTGTAACAAAAAATTGCTATTAGTGGTGTCAGTCAAGAAAATGTCCAGTATCGCAGATACATTATGACTATACACACGATAAGCCTTTTAGAAGAACGATCATGTTAAGACAAAGTCCAATGTGGAAGAGGGGTTCTGTGCAACTTGCTTAGGAATTGACTAGTGAGTAATTTTACTTCACTGCGAAGAAACGTTAGAACAACGAAAAGTAAATGTAAACCTAAACAGCTCATCTCGATTGTGTGTAACCAGCTAATCAGTAGACACAGATACACCGTGTTACATGTTGACACGTCACATCACTCGGATTGCTATGTCTACTGTAAATAGGACAAAATGGACAAATGGCCTAAATTATACTAAAGAACAATTAAACTCGCTCGTCAGTGCTTACATTTTATGCCACTTTATTTCTTCACTTTCGGCGAACTCTAAGCTGCCCTTGTCGACATGGTATGCGAATTTAAGCTGTCGTTTGCCAAAATACATTGGGAGACATCAAGTCAGCACTAGTTGCCAAGCAGTGGGGAAACTACAAATCGTTTTTTCGCACATATAGAACCGTCATTTTAAGCCGCCATCTTAAGAAATTTAATGATTTGCATAAACCGCCATACTGCAACAAATTTGTACTTCTGCATCCGGTCACAGTTAATAAAGTTATCCTACTTCATGCCCGCCATATACCTCTGTTTCGTGTGTTATGCTATTTCAATTGCATGATTATTCTGCTCAAACATTTCCGGTGCCTAGCAGTCTTTTGCACGACATGCTATAATGCATAATGGTTCAAGGAACTACAATAATCTTCTGGTACAATTTTGTTCATTACTTCTAATATATTTTATTATTACCCGCTTAGTCTTTTTAATGAAGGATGCATAAGTGAACTACATAACGTATGCATTGTTGCTGGTCGCATACAGGTTCATTGTTTTGAAATGAGACTGTGTGGGTATTAACTTTAATTGTTGTAAATGAATCTGTGTGGGTATTTTTCAGATGATGTCTTTAAATAATTAACTGGCTGACGTTTCAATGAATTGTGTGATTGTCTAGAAATAATTGATGTGTAATAGATATATATGTGTATGTGTGCGTGTGTGCGTGTGTGTATGTGTGTATGTGTGTGTGTGTGTGTGTGTGTGTGTGTGTGTGTGTGTGTGTGTGTGTGTGTGTGTGTGTGTGTGTGTGTGTGTGTGTGTGTGTGTGTGTGTGTGTGCATTCTGTACAAACTAAATATTTAATGTGTTGAGTTTATTATTTTATTTGGAGCAGGACAAGCATGCTAGGCCAAATCCTACTTTTAACTTCCCTTTAGTATCTGGCTGATTAGCAGGAGAGATTTTATGGCTAAGAAGATTTAAATATTAACGTGTGTATATTTTGTTAAAGGCAAATATTTTAATTACATTAGCAGCTTTCAAAATGAGAGGTAAGCAATATTGCATTACACTAATAGTATATGAATACGATATAAATACAGTGTCAATGTATTATTCTACCGAGGTATATTTATTCATTCAAAACGATCAGAACGATTTCTATAAATCTTTACTTGTATCAATTTATATACAGTGTTTGTAGAAATTTTCACAAATCTTTTGACATCTCTCTCTCTCTCTCTCTCTCTCTCTCTCTCTCTCTCTCTCTCTCTCTCTCTCTCTCTCTCTCTCTCTCTCTCTCTCTCTCTCTCTCTCTCTCTCTCTCACACACACAAACCACACAGACACACAAACACTCTTTAAATGAATAAAGGAAATATAGTTTTATACTTTTTCTTTACATTTATTAGTTAATAATGAAAAGAGACATTAAGAAATAAAGTAAAAGTGTGTCTAAAATCAAATCGCAAAATAACGTGAACAAAGCAAGGTTAAAAGTAATAGTAAACTAAGAAAACGATGTAAACATTCTTATAAATTCCTACAAAATAAAATGTAGTAATGACATATAAAACATGAAAACACCATACCTTTAATTGAAATTTAAAAAATTGCATACTTAGATGTTTAGACACGTGCTTAAATTTATTTGTTTACTTTGGATACATATTTGTCATATGAATTTTAATTTATATGTTCCGAATGTATAATTAAAAGTCACGTAAGTATATAATCCCAAATTAAGCTGTGCATACTCAGTGATATAATAAAAACATTTCTTTAAAACATAAATATTGATATAAATGAGGAGTATGTAAATAATTCCATCACTAAAATACAACGCAAATAATGGAAGCTCGTAGACAAACCAAGTAACAAATAAATGTCTATATTAATAAAGTTGTGTAAAGCATAGATAATGAAATATGTAGCTGAATATAAATGTATGTTTGCGTCACAATACGAGCAGTTCACACAATACGTACTTGTATGATATTTGTTTATATTTATTAGTTATTTTCACAATAGTGTTATTGTAAGTATATTATAAATGCACTTCCATTTTGTGACATATACATAAAGACAATGATCTTCTAAAATAGAAATTAGTAAAATTGTGCGTTGTATTTAAAAGGTCAAAGGTTTATACAAAAGACAATGATCTAAATGATAAATTAGTGAAAGTGAACATTGTATTTAAAGGACCAATGTTGCATACCAACGACAATGATCTAAAGTGAAATTTGTAATATTGTGCATTGTATCTAAACTCTAAAGGATCAGTTGTGCTTACCAAAGACAATAAAGTGAAATTTGTAAAAGTGTGCATTGTATTTAAAGCGCCAAAGGTTCATGTCAAAGACAATGATCTAAGAGAGACAATAGTAAAATTGTACATTGTATTTAAAAGGCCAAAGGTTCATACCGAAGACAATGATCTAAGAGAGAATGTAGTAAACATTTGCTTTGTATTTAAAAGGCCAAATGTTCATGTTCATGTAGACTTAATTTACAGAAATAGTAATTTAGAAGCAATCACTTGGAATGGGATGTGTAATGAATGGTCTTAGTAAATAAGTGTTTTCAGTAGTTAAATAGATATAAATAAATGTATGAATAGATATGTATAAATAGATATGTACAAATAGCTATGCATTAAATGTATGGACATATTACTTTTTTGTAGATGAATTAGTCTCTACAATTAACACATGCGCATTTCAAGTATTGTGAGGAAATTGCATCTCCAGTAACTGTGAATCAAAATATGTTTCAAATATGAAAATAGCACCTGAAAAATCCATGAAAGAGAAGATGACAATGCTGATTCTTTAACCAATATTGACTAGTGTAATAAACATTTCATCTCCCTATGATTACTTAGCGATTATTTCACCAATAGTGACTGGTTTACTACTAGGACCGGAAATATATGGAATGCAATAGTAACTAGTGTAATAAAAGTGTAATAAAAACTGGTTGTACTTTCTAATCAAACTCTGACGTAATATAATATTTCCGTCAAATAGTTTTTTTGTTCAGTAATGTTTGTAGCGAAATGCTTTTTTGAAATAACAGTTTGGAACTGAAATAACGCTATAAAGTTTATGTCAGCATGATTAATGACTGAAATGATGATGTTTAAATATGATATTAATTAATTGTAAGTCAAATTTCCATAATCGTTCGTCATGTTACCATGTTTAGTTTCTTCAGAATGGCGTAAACAAATACATTGTTGGAGATATCAACTTCGATCAAATTCAACATAATATAGTAAGTAATATCTGTTATCCAAATAATTAGTAATCTGCGCATTTAATGTTACATTCACTAAAAGTATTTATTCGCAGTTAGTGTACAATAATACATGCAAATTAATATGTATTCAAATTGTTTCATAAAGCATATTAATATTAGTAGTAGTAGTAGTATTCAGCCTCTTTCCACGACTTCTGTTTTGACTGTCGGTTGTGATCCAAGGTCTCGGAATCTTACCAAGATTCTGGGAGATCCAAGGTTTTACGGAGGATGTGGGCACTTCCGAGGAGCGCTCCTTTGAGTAGTGGAGCGATTCTGTGGTTTCCAGGGAGTTTATTCAGGTAGCCTTCCAATTCACATGTTATGTTCCCCAAGGCTCCTATCACTATAGGTATCACTTCTGCTTTTACATTCCACAGTCTCTGGATTTCTAATCTGAGGTCTTGGTATTTTTCTATTTTTCTTTCTTTTGTTTTTATGTTTCTATCACTTGGAACAGCGACATCAATGATTGATACTGTTCTGTTGGCCTTATTCAGAACTACAATGTCTGGTCTTCGTGCAGGAATCACCCGATCTGTTCTTATCTCGAAGTCCCACAGTATTTTGACTTCTTCTGTTTCGGTGACTGCTTCTGGTTGATGCATCCATGCTCTTTCTGGGGTTTGTATGCCATAGTTCTCACACAGATTTCTATGTATGTGTTTTGCCACTTCATTGTGTCGTTTGGTGTATTCTGTTCCAGCCAGAACCTGACATCCAGATAGTATATGTTTTGTTGTCTCATCCATGGATTTGCAGAGTCTACATTTGGAATCATTTGAAATTTTCATGATTTTCGTTTTGTGTGATTTGGTGTTGAGTGCGTGATCTTGTGCAGCTGTTATGAGTGCTTCTGTTTCTGCTTTCAATCCTGCCTCCTTCAAACATTTGTACGTTGATTGCTTTGTTGATATTTCGTCGGCTTGTCGTACATATTGGCCATGCAGAGGTTTCTGACTCCAGGTATGTGCTAGTTCTTGCTTCGTTGTTTTCTTCCATGTTTCTTCGTTGTTTTCTTCCATGTTTCTTTGTCTGTTTCTGGGGGTTGGAATAGTCCACTCATCTTTACTGCTTCTATCAGTGGATCATCTTTGTTGTTATTCCAGATGTAGTCAACAAGGCCAATGACTTCTCCTTCAATGACATGTTTGATTTTCTTGAGACCTCGGCCTCCCATTTTTCATTAAAGATGATAAATATAAATTATATAATATAAAACATGGTTTTAGCTAATACGCTACTATTGTGAAATAATAGTGTACTCCTTAAAGACTTTGATTGGAAATAAATAAAACGCTTATACTGAGGCATCACCTTTCATGTTAATATTGCTTGAAACACTTCTTTATGTTCATGATTGTGTTAAAAATATTATTAATAATGAATTAATTTTTTAGTTAATATACAACATCATTTTTAGATGCATATGATCGAAGACAAGCGAAATCATAATTGAAAAATGTAATAATAATCAAGAAACTGCATTTTATTAAAATTGAAATTCGGCAATTACATATATAAGGTGTGATATAGATAGATGATTGAATTTATTGTTAAATAAGTTATTGATTTCTCTGTATTCGCTGCACTTTATAAATAAAATATTGAAAAGGTTATGTGTATGTGTGTATATTTAAACAATTGTTTAGCCAACTTGAAATTTTTTAATTACAATTATGGTAATACGCTTCCAAATACCTTCAACATAATTGTGAAATTGTACAGAACATTTTATACGTCTGATAATTAAAGGCATTTCATAACAAACCAGAGTGATTAGAACGTACCACGCGCTATCAGTATCTTCGTAAGCCCACCGCTGTTGAAAAGAATGCACGACTAAACACTCAGTTTTCATTTGCTAAAAACTTTAGCCTCTTTCAAAGAGCGGATAACATAATTTTCAAATAGAGGACATAAAAGTTATAAAAATATAGGTAACTCAAAAAAGAAATGTTAAAGTTAATTGAATTAGGAATTAAGAGTATGTCCATCTTTTTGTAATAATAGACATTATAACACTCGAATAAGTATATTCTAGATTCGATTGCCAATGCATGCAACAAGTAACAAACGGTGAAATTAAGCAGACATTTTACAACGTAATATTAAAAATAAAAGCTAGGGCATAAACATTACATTTAAATAGAAGTAAAATATTTAACCTTTGGGCGCACTGATAAAAATATTTTTTCCATACGTAAAATTGAAAAGAGTAATATATCTATGTACAGTGAGCTAGAATCAGAAATATATGGGATGCATGGTTTTCATATTGGTGCGTTTGTTTTGAACTCGCTGTAATTTAGAACATTCTGGCTGACACAAAACTTGTGTATATCTTCAAGAATAACAAGCACAAATGACTAACATATCTCTGACAGACAGTGATACTAAACGTACTTAAACTGTGTGAACTTTTCCCTATGAAGCAAACATATTTACGGACATGTATATATGTTGAAAAAAGAAGAACTATTATTTTAAAGAAAATCATAAGATCTGCCACTTCGTGACTATCACTCTTTAGATACTATGGTATATACTGGTTGACTGATATGCACATATATTATAATTAAGGTCATTTGTGTTTTTTTTAACGGTATGTATAAGGTAATGCAATATTGAAAAAATGTTTAAAGTAAATAAATATATTTCCAGAGTTGCATATTATACCAGGTTCTAAACATCCTATAAAATACATTGGACCTCAATTTCCTGCAAAATAATTACAAACGAATTCAAAAGAACATTGCAAGTGTAAACACGAATTCATACACTATACAGATACTCGTTTAGTTACCATACTATATCATTGAGTCCGACAACTCTGCTTGGCAGTTCTCAAATTCAGCAAGCTCATCGATATTTACGTGGTCCTCATTGAAATCCTCACCCATAGATCCTGAAAAAACAAATGCCGGATGCAAATAATCTGGAGATAGTGCAGGTGGCTTGACCTCATTGGATTCATCATCTAAAGCTCGTGAGAAAACAATTACCGGATGCAAATAATCTGGAGAAATTGCAAGTGGCTGAGTTGTATTTCCGATGAGTACAGGTTCTAAGTATTCAGAGCTCACTGACCCAAGACTACTATTTTTCAAGCAATCATTTTCACCATCTGTATCCGGATTTGAATCCAACTGAAGGGTGATATTGAGCATAGCTTCACCTGTAAAATTCCCGTTTCCCAATTTGTTAGCTCCTCTAGAACGGTCAGACGCAATATCTGAGGCGTGTTCATTTAAAATGGTATTGTATCCATCTTCCACATGTAATGCCTCCTCGTAGTCCGTGGACAGTCTCGAAATAACATTGTATCCATCTTCCAAGTGTACCACATCCTGGGGTTCTAAGGATAATATTGAATACGTTTTAATAAAGGAAGTTATATCAGTTATTTATGAAGTGTTATTTTTTCAGGAAGTGCGAAAGAAGATGGCTAGAATGACGAAAGTAGCTGATGAAAAAAATGAAATAGCCATTTCCCCCCGCCCATACCGGAGATTTCAATTATGATGAATCCATGAGAGAAACTGTAAAACCAATGGTTCTTATCGATGAAATAAGCAATATATTTCTACTTTTAGTGTCAAAAACAGTTGATGACGATCAGTCACTGTTACTGTGTAATGTGTAGAAATATAAAATAAACAGTTAGAATGGGCGATTAACAATCGTTTTTAATTAATTATATGTTAATTTAAACGTGACTTACTTAATGATTATTATATTTAGTTAATAATCCAAAATTCATTACAGGTGATGAGAAACTTAAATTATTTTATTAATGATCCTGTAACAGAAACCACTCAAGATAAACAGTTATGGTCACCCAATCTTTCCATAGGTAGAAAACTTCTAATTAAGGAGAAGACAAATCCATCCTTAATCTATATGTAGACAGCCATAACACACCCACTTTCTTCTCCAACACAGGGTTATCAATATTTGTAAGAAGATTAATAAATGTATTGTTAAATTTATTGATTTTTTGATTATTTGATTATTTGATTAGACAGCCATAACACACCCACTTTCTTCTCCAACACAGGGTTATCAATATTTGTAAGAAGATTAATAAATGTATTGTTAAATTTATTGATTTATTGATTATTTAATAATAAATTTATTAAATCAACACTCAAATACACAAGTAACAAATGCAATGAAATATATTACTTGACGTTAATATTTCCATGAAACATGTTCAAATAATTTACTTAATATACATTATTATGCCTAAAATACAAATTAATAATTCAATATAAATCATGTCAAAGTTTTTACCGTTCATAGATATAGGCGATAATAGATTTTAAATCAACTGGATAAAGCACCGTCTAAATAGTCTTTTATGCCATTTTGACAACAATGTTAACAATTATAGTTCAATTTCCATGTGTTCCCTCCTCACTGATTGTTCTCGTGAAGTTAAACATATGACTTTATTACCATTCCAGTTCGTTCAAGCAGAACAGTAATTGTAGTAATTTCTAATACTTTCCCACAGCAGAAGTTTTTACAATATAGTCAACATACTCTGCCACCATACATCAAAGAGGGTAGTTATTTTCTTTACACTTACACACACCATGGCAGATGATTCCACATCTCACCGGTCATAGTGGTAACAATCAGTGAACCAGTAGATTTAAAAAAAAAAAAAACATGAAAGGATGCTTATTCACTGCAAAATATAATCAATGAGCAAACCTATGTTTCCATTATATTGCTATATAATTCCATTTTTATTACATTCCAGTCTCAACTTATAATTTCCTGCAACAGTATTTTTTAGCCTGATACATGCACACTGCATAATACATAAGGAATATCAAAACAACGTCAATTGTTCTGTATACTATATACGAGGATTTTATTTCAAACATTAGCAGAAATAATAGTCTACCCACATAGTTCTTCTCTAAAAATTCCACAACTACAACACATACTCCACCACATGTACAATACATAATTATGATAAAATTAATGTTCATTTTAATTATAACACATTTGTGTTTCATTAATTTCAAATATCTAGAAATAGTCAGTTTGTACAATGGAAACATAGATGGGGCATTGTATTAACAAAAATGGAATGCAGAGTAAACGTATGTCAATCTATAACATAAATGATTTTAGTAAATCAATGATATTTTGTCAAACTGCATGACTAATCTATGAAATTAATCTTCTGAAAATCGTAGCCCGTTTATGCACACTAATTTAATTTTTTCTCCCCTGATTATCTCCCCTTGCCCATACGCGACCCAACGGGGACTGTTCATCTGCGGGGTAGGGTGAGAGGCCAATTAGAGGTACTGAAAGCAGTTCGCTTTCCAATTAATGTCAGGACGCTCGTTTATTTTGTTTAGGTATACCTAGCAAGTTTGGTAAGTTAGTTTTCCAACATTTTTATAAAAAATATATTTGGTAAAGTATTAGTTGTTTGATAACTATATTTACAATATTTGGAAAGTGTGTCTAGTTGTTACTAATAATTTTTATTACAAATTTTATTAGGGAAAAATATACTTAGTTTTAATTAGTATTTTTAATATAAATTTTATTAGAGACTATATTTTAGAGTTTTGCACCTCTTTAGCGTAATGCACCTTTCTTAGCGTTTGAAGCTTAGGAATACACAGGAGTCTTGTTTGTGAAAACTGTGTATGTATAAAAAGAATAAGAGAAGTACTACTTCAAACCAGTGTGCGTCAGTCTGGGCTACAGAGAGGTGTAGTGGCCCTGACTGGTGCCTATACCGAGTCTGGACAATCTTTCCCTCTTCATCATAATCGGGGAGAAAAGAAATGAATATTCGCCATGTGGGGTATTGGATTCGACGTGTGTTTTGTCACACCTGTATTACTCTACGTGGGTTCGAAACTTGAACAATAGCTGTCCATAAGAATATTCGATGCCACTCAAATTTCGGAACTGTCACTGAAGACAGGCCTCCGTGAGCTCCAATGTCAGAACTGTCACTGAGGACAGGCCTCCATGAGCTGCATCTGGAACCGTTACCGAAGACAGGTGTCCGTGAGCTGAAGATATGTACTGTCGTCGAGGACAGCCACCCGGGTTCTACTGCCGAGAACCGAGTGTCTTAGCGTTAGACAACGCGGGACAAAAATCGCCGTGTTTTCGTCGTCCAAGTGTATTTGTTCGTAGATGTCAGTGACTGTAACATTTTGTGCTCGCCAGTGCATCAACAACTCAACGTTATTTCAAATTAGTAAGTAGGAAAACTTTTATTAGAGGTGCATTACTAGGTAGGTTAGTTAGAGTATAAACATTATCATTACTGAACATTTTTTCTTTACAAACATTTATTGATATTGATATTAATAAGAACATTTATTTTTAAAGTGAGATAGATTTTTGCGGTCATAACCGCCAGTGTGTTTTTGTATCGGGCTATGCCCAAAGTATTGTGCCAAATGGTACTGGCAATAGTAGAGAACGGTCATCACTGTTTATGGTCTTATTTTATTTTATTGTTTAGTTTATTCATCATCATATTTCTTTCATTTTTTCCATCACTCATTTTTCCGCATCCCGTGAATGTCGGGTGTAGACGTTTCAGAGTGAATGACTAACACTGTGTGAAAGTTAAGCCCGTTTTCTTTTTTAATTAAATTCTTTGTAAACTCTGTTTCAAGAGTTGGGCTTCCTTTATTGGTTTTGAAAGTGTATGTTGGTGCGGTTGTTTGTCTGTTCGTTCTGTGCATCCCTCACACGGCATTCACATGCCTGCTCACACACACACACACACACACACACACACACACACACACACACACACACACACACACACACACACACACACACGCCAGCTTTTCACATTTTACCCCACACTCGGAGTAAAGTTATCCTATTCCCCACAAGAACATACGTTGGTGTCTGAGTGTGAGAATGGTCATCAACATCTGACCGTTCGATGTGATCCTGGCAAAACACGGTATCTGACCTGACCCTCCCCCTTTGACCGAGAAGGAGAGAGAGGCCATCGACAGTCAGACAACAACAACGGCGGCCGTGACACACACATCACGTAAACAATATTAATTTATTAGTGTGGTGGACTAAATTTGCCTATCTCTATTTTACAATTTATTTATATTATATATGCATATTGTTCAATTGTCAAAATAACCCAACCTTGGGCACTCCTTATGATGGCATTTTTGTGTGTCTGAGTTGAAGTAAACAATTGAGTTGAGAATTTGTTAATGTAATGTTAATTGTTAATGTAATGCAAACTAATTCCAACTATGTGAGCAGATTTATAATCCCATTGGTTATTATTTATGAGAATGAGACCAGCCATTTTGCTGAAATTTACAAGCATACTTGTTTCAGAGGATACTATTCTCTGATCACTTTGAATTTTGAGTGGAAAGAAGTCCGATCATGAAAGGCGGCCGTTAGATTAATGGGACAAGCAGTATTCTACTTTCATTCCATGCTATGAATCGTCTTGTTTACTGATTATACTATCAGGACCATGGTACAAATGGAAAGAATTTACCATGGTGTGTTAGTGTAAAGGAATGCATTACAATCCATTATTATATGGTGGCTGATGTGATTTTGTATTGTGTCTGACCACATCAAACTATTTATGGTACGAGAAGTTACTGGAAATTAATACAATTATTTAGGGAGCTAAATTCAGCAAAGCATAAAATAAGCGTCGAGATTGAAACTCATGTAATTGTCTATAATATAATAAATTGAACAATAACTTGTGTCCTGTTACAAAATTGCATGAAAGATTGTTAAATCAGCTTATGTATAAATTTTGTATGATGGGGGATTTTCCCATATATTTTATATAAATTTCCATTGTTGCATTTAAATTGATCGCTATGGTAATTTGTATGACGTGTGTGCATTGCATCATTTTGGATTAGAATTGAGGTCCAGAACAAATGAGTCATGCATGGTGGTAGATTTATTGACCAGTGTTTGATGTTTGTGTCAGATAAGTGATCGAGTGTTTGTTGTTTAATTTGCATGATCCATGGCCGATAAACGGGCAAGGGATTAACTGGATCGGCGAGTGTGTTTTTTTTTGGGGGGTACTATGAGATATGTTGTTACTAGATCAGCAGGGGAGGTAGAAGTTGTTAGAAAGTCATAATCTTTTTAGTGCTAAGTAATTGGCCAGTTCTAAAGCATGTCTATCAGACACAGGTGTGATTTCAAGGGTGATAAGGGCGATAGCGAACTTTATCCTTTACTCATTTTCTTAAATCATCTCTTTGGGTGAGCACTGGAAATTTTGGGTCCCTCTCGACGTGAGTTGTACGTGCAGCAAAAAAACCTTGGCTGAATAAGTGTTTTGGCTGTGTTTGGCTGAATAGCTGCTTTTGGTTGTTGAATGTTTTTGACTGTTTATCTGTTTGGGGCTGTTTCTGTTTTACTTTGATTATTTTGTCCCTGACATATTCTGAACTGATTTGACGGCCAATTGAGATTTGGAACCTGATATGATGTCATGGACTATTCAGAGTCTACCAGATCAGACTGTGTACGTCACTCCAGGGCATAAGTGACTACAGTGTAGCAAACCTTATTTTTCTAAATCTTCTTAACTTTTCTTTTATTAAATTTATTGCTATTATTTTAAATGTGTATTTGTTAGTGAAGTATTATTTGTTGTTTGTTTTCGGATTCCGAAATGATAATCCAAAGAATTATGTCTTGTACTCTGTTCATCTATTTATAATCGTCATATATATTTATTCATAAACATTGATTATCAGCAAAAAATGAGTGGGGGTAGAGACAGCTTGGTGACGTACCAGTACATGGTGTAACAGTTCCAGATATGCATATATAACCAGTGACCCATACTCTGCATTGTCACTTGTAGATGTCTTGTATCATAACTAATTACTCATATTTGATATAATTCATTATTACAAAGTGACCCCAGGGTATAGCGGCGACAATAAACTATTATTTTATATATCTAATTACCCCATTATGTTTCTCTGATAAGAACTATCCTGTGATTTGTATTGACACTATTGCTGAGTTGTATTTTAAGCATAAGACTATGAATTATAGAAATTATTTAAAAGGATTTCTTGGAAATATCGATGTCAAGTAATCTTTATTTTCTATTTGTTGTATGTTTTTGATTTAATAAATTTATTGTTAAATTTATTGACATTATTACGCATAGTGATAACCTTTTGTTAGAGAAGAAAGTGGGTGGGTGAGGGCTCGCTAAATATAGATTAAAGACGGATTTGTCTTCTCCTTTTATTAAAATGTTTCCACCTACAGAATAGTGTGTGACGTTAACTGTTTATCTTTAATGTAGTAGAAGAGAGGAAAAGTTTACAAGTGAGAGAGACGAATGGAGTCTCCTGGAGGATTAAAATAAATTAAGATTCTCAACTATTGTAGTTAGTTTTGGAGGATTAATTAATAATAATAATATCCATTAAATAAGTGGCATTGACGTCACAAGTAGTGATATAATAGGAATTTTAGCGAGAAAACATAACAAAAATGTCCAGGGTCTAAATGTAAACTATTATTTAATGATTAATTCTAATACTAGTCCTTCCCATCATTGTTAGTGTAACTTAACTGTAGTGTTTTGGCTCTATGTGTATTGATGTTAGTGCTTTGTTATCTATAATGTACTGTAGCATAACGTTGCAACATTGACTATCGTTGTAGCACAATTGATGGTATTGTTCCTATAGAGCGTGTATTTACTGCATTGGACTCGTGTCCAAATTCAGTGTCATAATTATAAGGAAATCATCGCCCCTAAAAAGGCTGAGTCGATTAGCTGCAATCGCATCTATATGTGAATTAGTGCATTAAGGCGAAGTGTATATGTACTGATTGTATGAATATAGGTCACCACTGGTACATTATACCTCACATATACTTTTTTTTTTTAAATGTTCATAAAATTATTATGATAAATATACTATAATTACAAGTTAATCATTTTATTTATTTATCATCAAACATTGTAATAATATATAATACATTTGTTTTGTTGATATGGCTTATGATTAAACTGAAACATCAATCGTTATTATAAAAAATCAAGACGTAATCGTTTCTTTATAATATATAAAATACAAAGACGCTCATTTACATATTTAACATATATCACACACCAAGAATGTCAGACGTACCTTGGAACTTTTCAGCAATTTCATCATATATTTCAGATCCATCATCTGGATTTGCATTATTAAAGTGGACCACAGGCTCTAAGCCCATGTACTGATGCTTTTTGGGTTTGCGTCTTTTCAGGAAATTAGGCAATGATTGTGCTGTGGAACAGGTGATGTTAAAATATCAGGATTTTTTAAGTACAATTTATATATGAAAAAAAAAACATAGTCACTTGTATATGAACATAAACAAAAACAATATGTCATTTTCATATAACATTAAATACACGTTTTCTTATCAAAATATATAATTATATTTCTAGGAGTTTTAGTATTCATGTTACGTTCTTAACAAATACATTCTCAACACAACCATATTAAAAGTTACCAGATATTTTGTATATGACAGCTAGAGCACAGACGACAAATATCACAACGCCCAAGGCAATTACGGCAGTCTTCAATGGATTTTCATGTGTAGCATTGCTCTCTGATAAAATACATAAAGCATGAAAAAGGCATTTTATTAATTGTTTGAACATTAATTTTATAAAAATAAAGAGAATGCGGTTACACATTTCAATAGTAGCTAATTACTTGTTTTAATGTAACAATCATACCATGTATGAAATTCTTAAGAGAATGTCACATTTTCTGTAAGATCAGTTATTCACATTTAGATGGCATCACGATGAATATGCTGATATCTATCTATCTATCTATCTATCTATCTATCTATCTATCTATCTATCTATCTATCTATCTATCTATCTATCTATCTATCTATCTATCTATCTCTATCTGTCTGTCTATATGTCTGTCTATCTGTCTGTCTGTCTGTCTATCTATCTATCTGTGCCGAGCAAAGGTTGCCTGAACATATTTCAGATAATTAATATATGAGTAATGCATGTGACGTCATGTAAGAATCATCATTATTGAAGCAATCAGCATTTCGCTCACATTGGGATTCTAATGTAAATAACACCTGAAAGGTTAGCAGCAGATGACCTAGGTGGGTGGCAATGATGTTAAGCTGACATGTAATCTAAACAAAGACAGACATGATGGCGCCATGTTTGGTGAGCGCAGTAGCATACATAAAAAACCACATTTCCTTATATGTATTTCAATACTTAGTGATCCAAGTCCAGTCCTAAAGTGGATCGAGAGTGGTGGTAGGTTGTCTGATTGATAAAGAAAAATGGGTTTAGAAATGATTTGATTATTTAGAACTATTAATATTTATAGTTCTGGAATTCGATTTAGTGATGTTTTGTATTTTGGTTTGATACTTTTATGGCATATAATTAGTGAGATTATGCCATTTATGCCCACGTGTATGAATGAGGGCTAATGATTTTATTTGCAGGAATGTAATTTGAGAATGCTTGCAGTAAGGATGGGAATATAGAAACATTTTAAATCTAAAATTCTAGAGCTCTGCCTTGAGTCTTTTTCCAGAAAGTACGCCTTTTCCGGTCTTTCCACATGACGAGTAGTCTGCTATTCGCTTGGTGATCTGCGGTGCTCCACGTGATATCACATCAGTTCAGATAACCCGACACCAATTACTACACTGATCAGCACCAGGATGCTGAGTTCAAATACATAACATCTGTGTGAGAGCCAATACAGTGGAAGTTTGCTTGACTGAGGTTGTGGAATTTCTTGAAACAGTTCGGGTAGTGGATTGGATATTATTAATTTGTACCCGGAATGTGCGATTTAGAAGGAAGTTTTCTATATAGTTGTATATGTTTTCTCTAATCCCCATTCGGAACATTTTGATGAGTATTGCTGGGTGCCAAACTGTGTCAAATGCTTTAGAGATTTCAATAATGATTGCAATTTAGTGGGGGGGGGGTGTTGACAGCTGTCTATTATGATGTTATCAGTTATCTGACGTGGCATCGTGGCATCTGTTGTGGATCTTTTGGGTCTAAACCCGTGCTGTTCTGGAGGGAGTAGTTTATTTGTTTCTATGGGTGTCATTCTCTTGTTTACTATAGTTTCTAGTATTTTTGCTAGAGATGGAAGGAGGAAGATTGGTATGTATATTGTGTGTGGTCTTTGTCTGTTTTGGTATTGGTATTATGTCGCAGGGTCGTGGGCGTTGCTGGCCCCTATCTCCTCCTCGGTGGGTAGGGGGGTCAGACCCAGTAGCCGCGACTTGCCGGGATCACACCGAATCAAATCCAAACTGGATATCTAACTTGGGCATTTCATAATCAGGCATTTCTACTGCTACTGTAGGAATCTTTGTTGGAGAAAGACGCTTTAAATCTAGCGGACTATTTTCTTTACCAACGCACTCACTAGTCACATCATCTTGTCCCCCCCAGGAATTTAGTCTCGTCACCCAACTCCTGTAAAACACCCGACTCTTCGAGCGGTGCTTCGAGAGAGTCATCTATCATATCCACAGCACTCAACCGAGTAGCTTCCCCCCCCCATCCGACACCGTAACCTGGTCAATTTTCTGATTCCTCAATTGTATGGCTCTAGTTCCTGCGTCCATTCTTTCTACCTCTCTCATAATTGCCTCTATTCCTTCTATTTCTGCCTTCAATTTTTCCATCTCTATCTCTTCTATCTGTTTCTTTAGTTCCTCTATTTCTAGGGTGGTCTCTGCCTCATCCCATTCTCTCTTCTCCCTCAAAAACTGTACCAATTCTGCTCCTATTTCATCTATTCTTGCCGCACACCTCTCTATATCTAGGATGGACTTTGCCCCTCGTACCTCCCGAAGCGCCTTCTCTATCTCTAGGGTAATCTGTCTGTCTCTTTCGATTATCTCCTGATGCTCATACCACCAATCTATTCCGTCCTCTATAAACTGCTCCAGTTCTCCCCCCACTAACCCCGTTTCCTTTCCCAGATCTCGAAATTCCTCTCTACATCTTGCTTCTCTCTTTAACGTCAGAATCTCTTCTGCAGTAAGAAATCCTACGTCCTCTGCCGTCATCCCTAATACCTCTAACTAGAATTCTGTCAAGACCTGTCTTTTAACCTTAACTTCAACTGTCTCCCCAAGTTTCTTTCCTTTTTTCTTATTTTTTCTCCTAGTCTTACCTGGTTCGGCCATATTAACTTCTCAGTCCTAACGACCACAACAACACAACACAGTCAAGAAAAAGTCTAAGATTTCTTAACGTTTGTACAGGGAAACTCGTAATCCTAAACGTGCACAGTCAATTTCAAAAATATTTTGCACACCAAAATCCACAATGCAAAAATTCAATACACACAATACCTATCCAATGATGATGATGAAAATGAAGATAGGAAAGCAGAAAAAAGAAATGATCTAATACACACAATTCTTACCCTAAATCACGTCAAAGGATCACCAAAAATGTCGCGGAGTCGTGCGCGTTGCTGGCCCCTATCTCCTCCTTGGTGGGTAGGGGGGTCAGACCCAGTAGCCGCGACTTGCCGGGATCACACCGAACGATCAGATGTTAATGATCATTCTCACACTCAGACACCACGAATAGTCTTGTGGGGGTTAGGATTAGCTTTATTCTGAGATGTGGGGTAAAATGTGAAAAGCCGGCGTGAGTGTGTGTGAGCAGGCGTGTGAATGTCGTGTGAGGGACGCACGGAACGAACAAACAAACAACCGCACCAACATACACTTTCAAAACCCGAGAAAGGAAGCCCAACTCTTCAGAAAGAGTTAACAAAGAATTTAATTTTTAAAAAGGATTTTAAAATGGAAAAACGGGCTTAATTCTCACACGGTGTTAGTCGTTCATTCGGTAACATCCACACACGGCATCCATGGGACGGGGAAACATGAGCGATGGAAAATGAAAAATTAATTTTAAAAAATATGATGAATAAACTACAATAATCAAACAATAAACGGTGATGACCGTTTTCACTACTTCTGCCAAAATCGAGTGGCACAAAAATACTTTGGGCGTAACTCCAATACAGCACAACCAGCGGTAATGACCGCAGAAAAAATATTTAACCTTAAGAGTAAATTATCTTTAAAATAGTGGGTGAAAAACCCAACGTCAACGAATGTTAATTTTCACTTAAAACTGCAAACATTATCCATTTAGTAAAAGTCAAAGTTAATTGTTCATGTAAAATATAAAAATGTTTATATGCTAATTAACCTACCTAGTAATGCACCTCCTAATAAAATTTTTCCTACTTACTAGTATTACACACTGAATCGTCGACGCAGGAACACAGCAAAAAGAAAACGAAATAGTCACAACTGCCGGCAAACACAAAACGTTACACTTTCTGTCCTCTGAAAAATAGCATGCTTGTCGATGAAAACTCGGTACACGGAGAGTGCAGTACGTACGTACAAACTTGCGACTTGCGAATACTCGTCCCACGTTGCCTAACGCTGGGGTACCCGGTTCTATGATGAAGAACACGGACGGCTGTCTTCCACGACAGTAACAAAACACAGCTCACGGACACCTGTCTTCTGCGATGGTCCAAGATCCAAAAATCAATCAACGGAGACCTGTCTTCTGCGACGGTCCAAGATCCAAAATCAATCAATCAACGGACACCTGTCTTCTGCGACGGTCCAAGATCCAAAATCAATCAATCAATGGACACCTGTCTTCTGCGACGGTCCAAGATCCAAAATCAATCAATCAACGGACACCTGTCTTCTGCGACGGTCCAAGATCCAAAATCAATCAACGGAGGGCTGTCTACAGCAGCAGCAGCTCCGATACGTGAGTGGCGTCGAATATTCTTCTCTCGGCGCAATCCTGGTCCCTTCAGCTCATTCCCCTGATGGCCAGCTATTGCCCAAGGTTCGGATCCAAACGTAGAATAATTAGGACTAGCTTTATAGGCTGCCACGACGAATTGAGTGTGACCAAAACACACGTCTAATTCTATATTCTACGAGGAGAATATTCAGTTCATTTCCTCCCCGGTCATAAGGGTGATGGAAAGATTGTCCGGACTCAGTGTAGGTACGATGGCCTTACACCTCTCTGTAGCCCAGACAGACGCACACTAAATTAAAATAGCTCCGTCAGTCCTCTTATACAAAATCATTTCTCACTCTCTCTAAGATCAAACTCCCGCGTGTATCCTTGCTTTACCCACGCTAAAAAGGTGCATTACGCTGAGGTGCAATACGTCTAGTAATATAGTCCCTAATTAAATTTGTAATAATAATTGATAATAAAAATCAAACACATTTTCAAGATATTGTAATCACAAGTTTTGAACAGCTAACTCAAATAATTAATCATTTGTATTTTTATAAAATTATCGGAAACATGAAATTACCAAACTTGCTGACAGTGTATGCCAACACAATAAGCAGAGGACTTGACAGTAAATGTAAACAAACGCGCTGACTGTGCACGTAATTAAAGACGTCATTTTGCTAGCAGACGACACTTGCCAAAAACTAACGTCTGTTGCGTCGCCCGATGGCCAAGTGGAGATAATCGGGGGATACAAATTAATTTTCTGATTACCTCCCCCTGTTTTTCCGTGACAGGTATGTCATTCTCTTGTTTACTATAGTTTCTAGTATTTTTGCTAGAGATGGAAGGAGGAAGATTGGTATGTATATTGTGTGTGGTCTTTGTCTGTTTTGGTATTGGTATTATGGTAGCTTGTTTCCTGTGTGCTGGTATTTCACTGGTTTGCCATATTTTGCTCTATAGTTGTGGTAGGTTTTTTTTAATGTTGTCTGGTAGTCTTCTAAGCAGCTGATATATTTCGCCTTGTTCTGGGCTGTTTTGCTTGGTTTTAATTTTGCTTTTTCCTTCTGCGTAAATGTTCATAAGTCAAAATTGATGTGTCACTTTTAAAACATACGAATAATTAATTCTACACGTTTTAGAAACAAAAATAATATAATTTTGCTAGCCTCAATAATCACTCAGCATTACAATAGCAAATATAATATGAATTCCTCTCATTATTAGTTATGACTTGACCCTTATGCTTCCACACTTAAAGTGATATAAGGACATGTATCACGACAAATCACATAATTTCCTTTGTTATAAGTCAGAGACACGACCCGTTATGTCTCTACATTTAAGGAAATACAAGCTTATAAGCAAAATTCATCATCATTAATTTTTTTATAATTATGTAAGGGTCCAACATATATAATCACTTCAGAATCATATAAATACATTCTGGGTGAAAGTAATTCTTCCTCTCTACCGTAGAGAAGATATAAAATATTTATATATTTATATAAAGAGTTTCCAGCATTTATGGAATCTCATGTACTGAATCCTTACACTTCAAATTCTACTGCTCTGGAGAAATTGTTTGCTCTTACTTTATAGGTGCCTGTGATTACTTCTACATTATACTTACACTGTTGTAGTTGTAGTAGTAATGTTCACCTACTCAAATGCCCATTTGCCTTAGTCTCGTGAGCTAAATAGACATGCGGCTGATGATCTGTCTGACTGACCAAAATGCTTACCATATAGGTTTTATTTATACAAATAAATAGTACAAGACTTATGCAGACTACATGTATGTCTGCCAAATGTTGTTGGTCGACATAAGGCTGGTTTTTAAACATGTTTGGTATATATAGCATTTTTTCTCAGTACTAATTCCTAATAGAAATCAGGTAAATGCAATAGCCTGTGACAGGCTATCTTTCGAACTAGCAAAGCTTGTTTCACACTCCTCACTCAAAAGAAACATTTGGTTGGTCGAGCAGTAAGGTTATATTCTGGAATAACGTAATTAAAACATGGATGTGTTCTGCCATAGTCGGTGTAGCCGCCAATATGTCGTTAATATAGTTAGAGACATATTCCTCTCGCATGGGTTCAATGAACAATCTATTCATCGTAGTAAAAACACCTGTTGCCCTGAGGATTACCCGCCATTGATATTAGCCACCAGGGGCCATGATTGTTAATTTCAGTCTGTCTGCCTCACAGACTGGAATCTGCCAGAAACCCTTTTGTCAAGTCTAATTTAGAAAAACATATTTTGCCCCTCTCAGCCAAACGAAAAGTTGTTCTGGTTGAGGCATCAGTTCAGCTGAGAAATCAATCAAACTGTTCTACTGTCTGTAGTCCATGCAAAATTGTGCTGGGAATCCTTCATTTCAACTAGGACAATGTGGGAAAGCAATGGGGACTCCACTTTCTCAATCATACATAAGGCTAACATAGAGTCGATTTCCTTTTTCACAGCATCCTATTTAGCATAGGATAAAACACACAGTTTCTTGCAGATCAGATTAGTGTGACAATAGTTTCACACAATAACGTTTTTCTGTGTCAGTAGCATTCTTTTATCACACAACATAACTTTTGAGCTTCACTGTCTGAGATGTCCGGATTTCAAATAATATCATTAACAGTTTAAACATCTAGTAAACATGGTTATGGTATGGATTCAGCACTGGGCACACATCATCCTCTATTACAATAGCCACAACCATATTATCATGACATTCATTATACGCTTTCCTTAGATTACCATGAAAATTGTTCACTTTAGATCCAACTCCATAGTGCCCTTGCCATGATACATCAAATTTGTTTCAGTGCCAAGGTAACAATAACACCCGTGTACTGTCTTCAATGTCACTTCTTTCTTGTTAAGGTTATACAATCATGCTTTTGTAGTTTTACATTTGTGGAGATTCTCAGCTGCTATTTGACATAACATATCAATATGGATCATACATTTCAATCACATGCTGATATGTACTTTTAATGGATTCCACTAGCCTGCCTTCTGTTCACTGTTCTCATAATATAGACATGTGTCCCCTAACAGTCCTATGATATAAGAGTTTGAAGGGCGAAAAAAATGAGTCAATTCTAGTGGTACCTCATGCAACAAAAACAAAAGTGCTTTTAAATCCACATCCCAATCATATTATCTTTCCATACACAGTTATTTCAAGGACTATTCTATGAATCCTACTAGCAAGAAAATAGTAAACATTGCATTTGCTACATATATGGTACTAATGGAGATAAGTGGAACTGTCCCAAATATCACGGAGCATAATCAACGGCAGTGAAAATTGATATATGGCTTCTACCCAAAGAGGGCACATATTTTCTAAGGAGATTGATGGCAATATGCCTAAAAGGAATATCAAGTGATCAGGTTTCAAGTAGTAGAACTAGGTGTTCCATGTTTCTAATCACTTGCTGACACATTTCACATGACTGACATTATTTAGTGATTTCTCAACCATACACACCAATAAAACTCATCATCCACAAACGCTAATGTGCTGCTTGGTCTTAGAAGTCTGGCAAATGTGTGGGTCATAAGACAAACACAACATGTTCACTTGATAACTCAGAGGTATTACCAAGTGACTGCTATCAGTCGTTTCCTGTTTATGAACGAAGAGACCATCCTTCCACGAAAATCAATTGCTATGCAGGATATTGTAGACATATGCAATTATAAGTGCCTGTTTTTTTTAACAACATTTCTCAAGGGAATTGTCTGTCAATTGTTCTGCCCTGAGCAGAACCTTTCCCCTTCAAATTCAGCAACAGATTTATAGTCAGAAACAATTATCTGCCATGCCATGACAGTATCCAGTGTGACGTCCTGGTGATATGCCCTCCCAATGACAGTTTCAGCTAAAGTCTTTGGTGCATCACCTTCACACTTGATACTGATCAATTATGGTTTATCACTCATACCTTCACACACAATTCCTAATTCTCACCTTCTAACTTTCTCTTTCCTTTGTTCATTTTTTTCTTTCTTTTCCACGACAGTTAACTCTGCTAGTTCTACATTATCCAACCTTCTTCTCTCTCCTTTAATTTATGAAACTGATGGATGAATCAAGAACTGACAAATGCTCTTTCTCTATTCTTTCCTATTCACATTCTAAGATCCATTCCTCTACCTAAGCTGAAGAAACATTATAAAGTATTTCGTCTATTCTTTCGGCTGTGGAGTTAAAAGTAATGAGCTGGAAACTTAGTGTTGTTCCAGAGTTATATTTTATAGGAAAAAGCCTTTCCTTGTATTATCTGTATCTGATTATAAACAGATGTGACTGTGGTAGATGTATGTGGTAAGTGTACAAAATACTTTATATTCATTGATGCATGGTGGCGAAGTAAGCTGATTACACCAAGCAATTTCTGGTACAATTATATACTGGAAATTGCTAAAATTGCTGTCCTGTTTGAGGGAAATGGTATGGCGAAGGAGTGCCCAGGTAGCCCTGAGAGAATAACAGTGATTCAGTGTTGTTCAACATGAAGAGGGAATCACATTGTTGCAACAACAAAAAATAGCACATGAAGGACTTTTGAGACAGTTCCTAAGTCATGTTAAGTACAAACTATTATTGTCTTATTTCTAATAACTTATAAATTGATGTTAAAATTTCATATTACTATGAAAGGGAAATAATTAATTTGTACAAATAATGATTGAGAGTTGCTATAGAAATGTAAAGAAACTAATTTATATGTTAACCCATTTTCTGCATGTGGAACGCTTCGTAATCTTTACACAATAACTTTATAAAAACCAAATTGATATGGGTTAATGTATGCGTATGTACTTAAATGTTTCTTGCAATATTACACTCCCGTTTGCTTGTAGGTATGAAAACGAGTTTCTGCAAGGAAAGTTTTGTAATACACAATTTTTTTTTATAATCTCGTGTACATGTCATCCAGAAAGGCAAGGTCAGAACAATAGAAGGCCTGCAATTCGAGATTAGGAAAATCAACTTCAGTGAACACGTCATTGTGGTTATGTTATTGTACGAATAATATTACTTTTCTTTATTTCAATGGAGTCAAATTTTACATGAAAACTATGAATACTTATGGGTATCTAGCTATTGTAAATTGTTTTCCTGTGAAATAGTACTTAATATCTTAAATCTGATATGTTAATTAGCGAATTCTGCTAACACATCCGCTGCATACGAGAAAGTAGAAATATGAAATTTAAAATAAGTGAGTCATGATTATGGGATTGTTTCGAAGTGCGCTATACTATTTTTTTTAGTACGGACAATAACGCCATAATCCCAATATATATTCTGCATGCTTTTCTTTGTTTTTTATACTTGTGCAGTTTAAATGTACGTATGGCTACGGGGAATATATTTCTTATTTTGAAACTCTCTTATAATAAGTAGTTATTGTGTTTTCCATTCGAACAGCTTTAACACTACTGGAGATGATTTTTAATATTTACTCTATCAAAAACCTTATATAGTTTCATGATTAATACCGATATTTCATGTATTAAAGAATTATAGATTACGGGTTTACATAATTATATATACTGATCATATATATGTACTGTTCATCGGATAGTTTAATTCATACTTACCCACTATATTCCATGCCAGCTGATTTTCTGAGTTTAATTCCTCCATTCTGCTGAACACAAATAATAACTTACCACACTGGTTTTCATCGGCACCATCAATGCAATCATTGAAACCATTACAGAGGAGATTTCTCGAGATGCAATATCCATTGTTGCAATAAAACGGATTGAAACCACAGTCTGCAGATCCTAGACGAAAAACAACACTGGATATGAATTTGAAAAGAAATCTTAAGCTGCATATACGTATGTCAGTCACATTAAAATGCATTTATTACGAATGACATTTATAATAACGCCCGTTTCAACGTACAAAATTGTCTCAAATCAATACTGAACATCAATATACAATAAAGTAAGCATTTGATTTAATATGAAATATAAGTAATCTGCCTATGTACTTGTTTCTTCCAAATTAAAATTATTGCAATGTTATAGAGTTTGCCGTTCTTCGTTAATAAATGTGTTGATAGGTATTTCAAATGTAGATTTAGAACATAAATGAATTGGGTTAAATGTGATATTCAACTTGGACACTATTTCTATATCTACTTTTTATGTTATGAAATGATCTTTCAGGAGAGATGTGCTCTTTTTCAAACCATTTGTGTTATTTCATATTGAAAGCATAGTTCTCAAATTAACATTATATTTTGCATTTGCAATCTGAAAAGAGTTAAGGACGGTATTCAAAATTAATGTGATGCAGCGATGTTTGACAATAGAAATCGAAATATTTCTATAGGTTATGTGGCGTGATGCATGCTTTGTTATTATTATCAGTAAATACAAACGAAATTAACAAAACAATGTACTTTTTAAAGTTACAGATTGAAAGGAATTTAGTTTGTAAACCTTGTCTCTTAACCTGATTATGCTTAGACTAAGAGTATTTCAGGACTCGTCGGGTATCATAATGTTTATGTAGAGACACGTGTGACTACAATTATTAGTCTATGTTGCACTCACATCTTATTCACCATTTAACATAGTGTGACACAACGCCATCCTAGTTATAGGTTATGATTATTGGTTTTGATGATGATGATGATGATGATGATGATGACGACAATGAAGGTGACGACAACGACGACGACGACGATGATGATGTTGATTGTTATTCAGCTTCTTTCAACGACTCATGCTTGACTGTCGGTTATGAACCACGATCTCTGAATCTTATCAAGATTATCTGAGATTCAAAGTATTACTGAGGATGTGGGCATTTCTGTGGACGCTACGTTTAGTAGTAGGAAACGGATGTGGTTTCCAGCTAGTTTATTCAACTCCTTCCAAATCAGATGGTATGTGCCCATGACCCCCAACACTATAGGTATTACACAGTCTCTGGATTTCTAATATATGTTTTTGGTATTATTTTTATTTTTCTCCTCCTTTTGGTTTTATGTTTCTATTACTAGGTACAGCGATATCATTCATTGTTCCAGTTTTGTTGGAGTTATTAAGTACAATGTCTGATCTTCGTGCAGGAATCACTCAATCTGTTCTTATCTCGATGTATCATGCTTTTTTGACTTCTTTCGTTTCGGTGACTGCATCTACTTGGTGCATCGATGCTCTCTCTGGGGTTGTTATGCCATAGTTCTCACACATATTTCTTATGCGTTTTGCCACTTCGTAGTATCTTCTGGTGTATTCTGTTCCAGCCAGAAATTGATGTAAGATGTTTCAACCATAATATTTGTACTTGTTCTAGGCCTAGGGCTTTCCAGTTTGTCATCTTTCTTATCTTCTTCTTGATATATTCTCACTTATTGTGACGTTGCTTTGTTCAGGTGTTTCTTTATGATCATCTTTCAGTTCCATCTGGCTGATGTGTTATGCGTATTTGTACTGCACAAAATGTTTCCCATAAGGTCTTGGTGTCTCCAATGTTAAGGCATTTGTTGTTCTCTTCTGGTATTTCCTTTAGCTTCTTGTATAGTCATCCAGTCTTTGTTTGGAATGCGGTGTTCAGTTGGTAACGCTCACCTCTCTCTCAATGTACTCTTCATACGGTGACTGAATCCTTGAAATCTTTGGGTGCTTTGCATCTGTTATTGCGGTTTTAATGTGTCTGCTTTAGATTTGTGCTACTGTTGTCGTCTGGCCTATTTCTCTCCTAGTATGTTCTATTTTCTTTTTAGTTCCTTGCTTCCACGGTGATACTAATGGGTGCTTTGTGTATACAGTATCTGCTATTGTATATCTGTAATTTACGATTGCAGTAGCATATATTAGGCTTTTGGTTTCTGTGATATCTTTTGTGGGGATGCGTTTTAGTATTTCATTTGCATTATGAGATATTATCCATGGAGTTCTTCATTCATTGTAACTTATTTTTAGTCCACTCAATATTTATGTCGTCAGCCAAGCATTGTTGTGAATTCGCTTGGAATTTCTCGAGCATCTTCGCCAACTGGAACTGACTGTTATGAGGTGTAAGTTTCATTGTCTTCTATTTCAATTCATGGGGTTGTAGTATTCGTTTGTTGTTTTTCTCTATTTTCTAATTCTAAGGCTGTAAGAAGCCTATTTTGCATGATCGACTTCTTAAGGTCCAGTAGCTGCTGTTCAATGATAATAACATTTGGATGGATTTTGTGAAGCTCTCTGTGAAAGTGTCTGAGTTGGAAGTAAACAACCCGAGTTGTGAATATGCTATAATTGCTGACGTCGTGCAAACAATCCCATCTGGGTGAGAAGGTTTTATTTTAATGGTTATGCTTTACGAGAACGAGACCAGCTAATGAGACCAGAAATCGCTACCATTGTTATTCTGTTTGAAAGACTCGATGAAGAGACGCTCAAGTTAGCTTTGAGAGAGTAATAGTGTGTCAGTGTATTCAACAGGTGAGAGAAGCGCATGGAACTGGCATTAATAACAGTAGATAATAAAAGTGTAACACTGCAGCAAAAGCAAGGGATTGACTGTTGAGACAGCCTTTAATTCATGTTATGTAAAATATGTCATCGCTTATCTCTAGTAATTCCAGTTCTATTCTGATAAGAACTATCCTGTGTTTTGTATTGAATTGTTGTATTTTTTAATAAAGGATTGTATAACATGTGACCTGTCACCACAAAAAGATACTTAAGTCGGATTTTGGGGGTATTGAGATATATATATATATATATCACAAAATATGGAAAAGTTATGTTTGTTTGAAGTGCACTACTGTCCGGACGGCCATTTTGAGAAAATCGGCCTCAAAGATTGAACACATTTCTGAGAAGTTTTTCCTTAGCAACCATATATTAATCTGCTTCATTTGCAATCAGAGTTGAAGAAGACACAATAGCTAACACTGTAATAACTATAAACAACAAATATATTGTTACATCATTTACAGACAACAGTCTTTTTAAGCCATAACGATTAGAATTTCTGTATGCGAGAATGATTATTGTGGCTCACAGAATATTTTAAAATTAAGGCATAATATTGAATTGATACCACTTTCTAAATCTGATGCTAGCTCCACTAAATAAATCACAGATTAAAGCTGCATTACTTTCACATTCTTAAAAAAATATCGTTTAAATAATCCAATAATTATAGCACACCTTTCACTTCAGTATACAGTCAGTTATCGTCAGCTGTCGTCTGCTTCGTCTTTTTCGTTGTTCGATCACGCTATTCGCTGTCCGTGTCACTTTCAGATGAAAATCCATCAGCTACATCTTCATTAGCAAAATAATCAGATATCAAATCTTTAATCTGAATGCTTTCTTTTTCTAAGATGTTGCTTTCTTTACATGAATTCAACAAATTAGCGATTCGTTTCTCCATGTTTACATTACACATTGCAGGACGAAACTGTCTCCTTTGTGTGCGTTTCAACCAATCGCGACCGTCTTTTTATGAGAGCATGCTTGGTAACTTATAGCAAGCTTTGATAAACTGTCTGCGGATTGGCTGACGCTTTTGACTTTGTTTACGCCAAGCACAGCCTTATAAAACATTCTGATTAGACGTTATAAATAACCAGTGTCGTCAGCATAAAAATAGGCTTTTTCCTGAGCATTCTGATATACAACATGATGAGGTTCAGCCAGGGATTCTACCGTCTACGATCATCAGATTATAGCACTTTTGGGCCATATTTTTCCTTCGAAGTTAGACAGTAGGTCACAAAAAAATAATAATAAAGCTATTTCTAGTTCGAATTAAGGAAAAACACGCTAGTAATTTGTTGTTCGATGGTTTGGGAACACGCTAAAATGAAAATCTCAATTTCACCCATGTAGACCCCCACCTTCGTTTTTGCCGTTTTTCTTGGCTTAGCCTTGCGCGACTTAAGTATCTTTTTGAGGTGACAGGTCACATATAGAAATGATTTGAACGCGTTTCGTAGAAATATCGATGTACTTCATTTAAAGTGAGTGAGTGGAAGTTCGCTACATATAGATTATAGACGGGTTTGTAAGACGTTTTCCACCTATCCAATATTGTGAGAGTAATTATTTATCTTTAATATTGTGAAACAGAGAAAACATTTCAGCACCCGTATATCCGCCAAGTGAAAGACGAGTGGAGTCTGCTGTATGATGATTAATAAAATAAATTAAAATTCTCATTACTTGTAATTTGTTCCAGTGATTAATTAATTAATTTTAATCCATTTTAATACCCATTATCAAAGTGGTGTTTTCGTCACACAGTCCATTTAGAGTAACGTAACACATGACAAGTTTTTGTATAAGATAAATATTAAGACCTAATAAGTATCTAATAAAATGTCTGCCTACCACAATCTTTTTCATCTGTGTTGTTGATACAGTTCCGTTTTCCATCACATCTCCAAAAAGCGCTTGTATCAATGCACTCATTGTTACACAGGAATTCTGTATCTCTTCTCGGCCTCTCTGTAAAAGGAACAAAAAACATATATATGGGGGACAGTTTGTAAATGGGTTTCCAAAATTGTATGTTCATTCGATATCAAAATATCATGATACCTTATCTGTCGAATCCTTACAATTATTCTTGTCGAATGTTCATAATCTGCACTGCCCGTTTCGGGTATGGCAAAAGAAAAGCTAAAGGTGTCGGCTATTCCAAGGATTCAAGATTGAGCAGAACACATCCAAACTTACCGTCTAATCAGATGCATAAAATCTGTTATTTTCCAAGACGTTAACCACAAGTTGGCAGTTAGTGATGTCATGCTAAAATTGTTGATTTTACAGTTAAACTACGACATTCACGTTTGAACCTATATCACACAATTTGGCACGCATTAGTTGTTTGTTAACCATTTCTTGGATATCTTCAATTCTGAAAGTATGTACTCGTCAGATACTTTCCGCATTCGAACTTTTAAGTCCCGTATTTGCTTCCTCATTGCCTAATGTACAGCTATATCTCAGACAATGAAACACTTCCAGAAATATGGTATTTGCGCGTCGTTTGGTCGCCGTTGGAGTGGAGAAGAATGTGTAATTACAGAGAGACTATCACAACAATGACAGCGTGCATCGATATTAAAAGAAATGAAAGTTAAAAACTGATGACAGTAAAGGTCAGTCACATCGAAAGAAAATAATCAAAATTTAATCTCGATTACAGATAAAAGTCAATTTCACGCAAACTCGCTTCGCACGCTAGCCAGTGGCGGACTTTTCTTCGTCTCCCGGCGAATTTGTCTGCCAGCACATCGACGCCATTGGGAGGCATACAATGCACTACGAAAATATCGACTCTACTAAAGGATACACTTATTCCACGCCAAGAAAACAACTTTACACCATGAACTCCATATATTCGCACACCGATAACAAAATCATACCCGATCGGTCTCCCGTTTGAAAACCACGCACTTTTAAGCACTGTTTAGTCATTCTATAATATGTTGGCTGGTTACCAGAGTTGCCAGGTCGTTAACATCAACAGTTCGCTTTTGACCGAATACACTCCAAGATCACCTATTCCAAGAGGAAAGGTATTTATACTTTAACTCATCTACGATATTTAATGCAGCCTGCAACCATCCGCCAATTCGGATTACTATCTGGAAATTCATCGATGGAATCTAATGCATTCATAACAGGTTTGATTTACTTCACTATAATATGTCTGTGGAGATGAACCAGCGGTGAAATGCAAGAAATAGCCGGACGCAGATAGGAGGATAAAGAGTATCGTGCAGAGCTACAGAGAACACAACACTCTAGAATATATGAGAAGCCTAGTACGTAATTTTACAATGGACTAGTTTGTATCAGCTTATAATGTATGTCTAAATATAAATCTAATTCATGCATATAAAGGCGTGAAAATTTGAGATAATATAGGGTAATGATTCCGTCAGTTTTCATTCCGTTCGATTTACATAACTATTAACGTACAGAGGTTGTGAACCCATGCGCGTGCACAACACACACACACACACACACACACACACACACACACACACACACACACACACACACACACACACACACACACACACACACACACATACACACACACACACACACACACACACACACACACAAACGCACACACACAACAAACAAACGCACGCACACAAATGCACGAGTGTCGCCGCTATACCTTGGGGTGACTTTGTAATAATGAATTATATGAATTATGTGTAATTATTTATGTACAAGACATCAACAAGTGTCGGTGCAGAGTATGGGTCACTGGTCAGATATGTACATTTGCAAATGTTACGCAGATATACTGGTATGCTGCCAAGTTGGCTCCGGCCCCCACTGAGATCTCGGGGAGAATCAATGCTATGAATAAATATATATGACGATTATAAATAGACGAATAGAGAACAAAACATAATCATTAGATTATCACTTTGGACTATGGACTACGAAAATAATAAAAAAAAAATAATATGTTTAAAATAATAACAAGAAATTTAATAAAGATAACAAGACAAAAATTATAAATAACAAAGTCATCAACAGCTTTCTGGAGTCACTTTCTCATCAGGACTTATCTTATGCCCTGGAATGACGTCACGGTATGGTAGACTTGAATATGATACAGACATCAGTAATAGATCAGAACGGCCCAATCAAGCCAGGACAAAATCAGTCAGTATGGTGAACAGCCACCAAGGCAGACAGCTACAAAAACGGGTAGCTACAAAATTGTCCAGTCAATTGCTCTATTAATAAATAATAAGTTTGGCATAAGTCTCTGAAAGGAAGAAATGTAAACATAAAACAACATATCCTAATAAAACATAACCATTCATACATTATGTGGCGAAAAGGGGGTTTTCTCTGTGTGCGTCTTGGTTATTAATAAATATTGTATATTAATTTCTTTCATGCCAATCGCTCACAACTGCCTTAAGGGTCTTGTGCAGTCTGAGAGTGACTAGGTCAAGCCTTCAGCAGTCCATCAGTCAGTGACGATGACAACACAATTTGTCCACGAAAAGTTATCACAGTATATAGAATCCTTTCACTGGCACTGAATAACATATAGTCAGAGTTATCCATAGTTCAGTGCACACTGGTTTGGAAAGTTATCCTTGTTTATTACAAGAGAGTCAGACTCACACCCCTGCTGCAGCTCACTTCGTAATACAGTCTCCCTTGATGATCCCGATACATACGAATCCAACCAAGAATCTTACTCCACACTGGCCCTTAACACATTCAGCGACCAAGTGGCAGTACTGTTGTCAAACCAAGACAACCTGAACATTGAGACGGATGTCCCATCCAGAGCGAAAACTAGCAAACAAGGAGAAAATGGCTTGAACTGCAACAAATTAATGTAGTGGCGCACATCAGGATCATGCTTAAAATTTCTGCAATCTGTACTTTCATTTTCGTTTCTCATTACAATTCCTTTTAACAATTAATTTATCTGATTCTTTCTTTAAACGAAAATAAAAGCATCATAGTTTAAACTTGTTATGCTATTTACAAGAAACATGATTCAACATATTCAAAAAGTAAATGTTTAAAAATCAGTTACAACGCAATCCCTATATCGGACATACCTTTCTTCCAGTTCTAACCATGAGCTGTGCATGGGACCCCAAAGATGTGTAAAAGAGTGTGGAGAATTTTGAGTCTGTCTTTTATGGGTTTTCAGAGGTCATAGAAGTTTCTAGAATTTCTTAGCCTCTGGCTAGGACTTGTTTTTCTTCCTGTGCCTATTGACTCCATAGTTATGGCTGAATGCACGCACATAATAGACTGAGTGTGTGAGGTGCCAGAAGTATGCCCATGTTATGTAAGAATTAGTGGCCCCTGACTCTTACTCCCTTTAACTGTGGATGTAGGTCAGGGATTGTGAAATTCAAATCAAAATTTGATATAATAATTTGAAAAATTAGCAAAATTAATTAATATTAATTTAATTAATTACGTAATTAGCATTTTTCCGTCACACATTACAAAGATGTTTTTACCTCTTTCAGCCAGGGTTTGATCTGCATATACAACCCAGTATGTCGGGAGGGACTTAGATTTCCAGTTGCCACCCAAAGACAATTTCAGAAACGAGTGACGATAAAAATTCGCTAACTCTCTGTTATCACACATGGAATCACACCTGCGTCTGTTAGACACACTTTCGATCTGACCATTTACATATCACTATTACAGAGTATGCCTTTCTAATGACATAAACGCACACGCTGATCTAGCTAACAACGCTTCCCATTGTATACCAAAACACACAAATGCGCCGCAAAAATAATATCTAGCTATCTAATTGGCAATTGATCATGCAACTTAAACAACAAATACTCGATCACCTATCTGCTGCAAACATCAACACAGGTCAATAAATCTACCACCATGCACGACTCATTCCTTCACGAACACACTCCTAAATCAACATGACACTATATCCACACGTCATTCAAATTACAATAACGTTCAATTTAAATGCAACAATGAAAATTTATATAAAATATATGGAAAAAATCCCCATCATACAAGAGTAATTACTCTCACACAATTAGATATAATATCATTACAGGTAATAGATGCAATCTCTCACATACGATAGATAGATAGATAGATAGATAGATAGATAGATAGATAGATAGATAGATAGATAGATAGATAGATAGATAGATAGATAGATAGATAGATAGATAGATAGATAGATAGATAGATAGATAGATAGATAGATAGATAGATAGGCAGACAGTTCTAATTCCTGCTTTATGTAGACAATTCTTTAAAAACCAGTATATATCAAAGGTATTTACATTAACTATAATAGTATGAGAGAAAAATTGCAAAATACGGTTTTATTTATTTAAATAAATAATACGAGACTTAGGTAGACCACATATTTCTCTGCCTAATGTTGAGGGTTGACATAAGGCTGGTTTGCTTAGGTGTGTGGGTAAATACTCATTTTTAAGAGATTAACTATTTAACTTGAATTGTCTTCATCTGTGTGTTGAACATTAATTATAAAAGAATAATATTTTATTTGTAAGATGCATTATACATGTGTTATTTATAACACACTAGGCAAGGACACAATATAAATCGCATATATTACTATATAAGTATTAAAGAACAAAAACGAAGTTAACTTGATAAGAATTGTAAATAGACGAAATGAGAACATGTACAATGATTTTATATATTAAATGGGGCATACCGCACAACATCCGATTTATGATGTTGTTTTCATTGTAGCCGACGTTGTCGCCAATGCAGAATTCATTATGACATCTAATGTTAAGTTCTTTGCAATCTGTTGAATGTAAATATTATATTTCACTACGACATATAATATTATGTTCTTTGCAATCTGTTGAATGTAAATATTATATTTCATTACGACATATAATGTTATGTTCTTTGCAATATGTTGAATGTAAATAGTATATTTCATTATTGTTTCATACGTATTTAAAGGTTTATTTTAGTAAGGACTGATTACTTATCTTCTATAATGTGTATTTTGAATTTGCAGACTAAAACAATAGTAATGATTACTCAGTGTAATTACACGAATGAACATATGCATGTAGACTAAATTTGTTCTAATTTTAACATTATAACATAATATGATTTTGAATGATTTTGATGAAATGTTAATATGTACTAATAATGCAAAGCACGGCTTAAATTGATTTAGTGCAGTATATGGAAAAGTGATACTAACTCTCAAATATTAATGATCACAAAGCAAATTGATAGTAATCCACTTGCAAAAGTGCAAACACTATTGAGAGCGCTTTATTCAGGTTAGGTAAAAACTATTATCACTAATATCTAATAACTCATTTATGTTCCGTGATAAGAACTATTATGTGAATTGTATTGAACTGTGGAATTGTATTTTGTGGGTAGGGTATGGTGGTGGTATTAAGAAATTTAAATATAAATATTGATGTCAAGTAATCTATATGATTATATTAGTCCTATGTATATTTGACTGCTGATTTAATATACTTATTGTTAAATTTATTGACATTCTGACGCATATTAATAAACTTGTGTTTTCTCATTTAGTAAGACGTTTTCCACTTATAGAGTCATGTATGACTGAAAATGTATATCTTAAATGTTGTGGAAGAGAGAAAACATTCACAGGTCGCCCGCATATGCTCAAGTGAGAGAGACGATTGGTGTCTGCTGGAGGATGATTAATAAGCTATATTAGGATTTTAATCATGTGTAATTGTTAGGATGATTAATTAATTAATAATAAATATCTAATAAGTAAGTGGCACTAGTGTTACACTACCTACCTACCTACCTACCTGTCTGTCTGTCTGTCTGTCTGTCTATCTATCTATCTATCTATTTATCTATCAGTTCGTCCGTACTTCCAAACACCCCCATCCATCCATCCATCCATCCATCCATCCATCCATCCATCCATGTGTCTACCTATCTAATTGATCTCTGAAATCTATTACACTGAATGACTATCTGCTTTCCTGCATGCCCGTACATCCGTCGGTTTGCCTGCCTGTCCTTCCGTCTGTCTATTATCTAATGGTTTATGACTTTCTCTTCTACGCATTTTGATCAAAATATGTACTTACCTTTCTCAAGCTTGCACACATACCCAATTCTGTCATTGCTATTAACATTACAGGAAACGTCATTCCACCCTTTACCATTTATGAATGATTCTACACAATCCTCTCTATAACTGGAAAGCTGTCCATCCATCCATTGAGTAAAACTCATAAGAGATCCATCTTCCCAAAGAAATATACCTGGATGCAAAAGACAGAGAAAGCATGATCCTAAAGATACATACATAAGACTGTTATTTGGAGTGATGAAGAATAAATTTATTTTAAAAACAACTGCAAAATCGTTAAATGTATTACACATATCTGAAACTTATAATTGCAATGAGATTATATCCAAAGTCAGGATTGTAAGAAAGAGTTATACTGATGATACAATCACAATAAAATAAACTTTCATTGAGTTTATTATTATTTTTAAAGATGTTTTCCTTTACAACAATACATCTTATAGGTTAATATTGACTTCGGACGAACTTGCATTGCGAAAACGCATGTATTCCACTAAAACAGTATATATGGAAAAAGCATAATTTGAATCAAACAATTTGTACACAGTGTTACATGTCCAGTATTTATTTAAAGACCCTGCTTAGGAATTTTACAGAAATTTAATTAGATATATTAATTTCTCCCCTTTCCTTAAACAGACTGGTTGCTCAAATTATCTTTCGCCTCATACGAAAATGCGCCTTTGTAGTAGAGACAACAGATTCACGAACAGACAACGTGTGTACAATAGCCGGTTTGGAAACTGTTAACACTCTCTTAAATCTTTATGCATTCAAAAGGTTCATTTAGCTCAGTCGATCCCCCATCCAAACCACGAATTAGGTCTAAATGCATAAAAATCACTACGAAAGGGGTATTAACAATTAAAGAGTTTAATAATAGTTAATATTTAACAATAACAATCAATTACGAAGACACAGCTTCAGATCTAAACTAAGGCGAGTATAATCGGCTTGAAAGTGTTTTTAAGAGTTATTTTTGCCAGCACTTTCGATTGATTCAGAGTTCAGTTTTAGTTACTCATCTTTCTCAGCAGTCTTGATGTACACGTGGTCTAAGGACAGTTCGATCCTTCCACGTATCAAGCGATGCTTGCACTGTACGGTCAGAGTTCCAGTAACCTTGTCGTCTCCCGACTTGTCACACTAGCGATCCGTCATAGCATAGCACCAACAACAATGGCGACACGGAATTGTACTTCGTTCGTCAGAGTTGCACAAAGAAACACGCCACGCACTCAAGGTGATGCGAAGGTGGCAATAATACATAGAACGTATTATAAGGCTGAGAATAAGAACCCGCGCTGAAAATACAAGTGTGGTTTCTATAAGTGATTTGCATTTACATTCGCAAATCATCCAAGCATGTGGTGATTGATACAATGCGCTTAGTTTTAAATCTTCGACTATCGTGTCTTTTACAATATTTTTATAGTCATAAAAGATACAATATAATTCACACGTGTGTTACTTTTAACATTGCATGGACGTATGAATTTCCAATCATTTACTTCATCAAAAATAGAATTCATACAAGGAGAACAAAATATAATTCAAATTAAGTATGAGTGCTTTACAATTAACAATTAAATTACACGCAAGAGAATCATTTGAATTACATGAAAATTCGCAACGTGCACAGACACTTCGGCGGCACAAGAGAATTAAGGTTTATACAAATTAAAGTCAAAAGGTTACAATTAATTTATATACAATGAAATCTTTAGGCTTTAGTCATTCTATCAAATCACGTATGCTTGGAGGAGAATTATGGTAATTCGCACAAAATACATACATAAATTCATATACAAAAATACAATTAGTAAAATGCAATATTATTGTAAGACGTAGACATGTTACCTTCTTAAAGTAGACTTTACTGCACAAGATGGGTTCCTATGTTCCTATGTTCCTTCCGACTCAGCAAGATTTTGGCGACTAAGATGCCCGAGAGCTGGTGTGTGTCGACCGGTTTGCGTTATGATTAAAGAATATTACTGCGTCAAGAATATTTATTGTAGTGCATGAATGTATCACGTGACTAGAACTTTCTCGACTGCTGTCTAAAGTTACATAACAAGGGATGAACTCACTATTGTTTTTTTCCTCATGCTGGTGCATGACGGTAGGGTTTAACAAAGGAATTCAATTCGAATATGATATTCGAGTTTCGGATGTGGATCATAAGTTCATGACAAGAATTCTGGTCAGAAGTCTGTCACACACAGTCTTGTGTAAGTGAAATCTGGAATTTCTATTCATACTGCATATTTACAATCCAAACGACCAGACTTGAAGCACGTTATCCATCAACTGTAGATTACTAAAAATATAAAAGATTTTAGGGTCTTTTTATACAGGGTCTAACTGCTGCTGATATGTATAATCCTGCTGATTAATTATTATTCTTTAATAAGTTTGCAATCACATGTAAAATAATTAAAACATCAATAGCTTATAGAAGTATATGGATGGACGCTAACACACTCGTACTTCTATCAGTCTAAAATAGATATTTTTTTTTACCCTAAAAGCCCAAGTTAACACGACGTGACCTAGTTAAAGGGCAACGTGACCATTTATATTGACGCTGTTGTTTTAGTTGAAGAGTAAATATATAGGAATAAATACAGTTTACTACAAAGCCTGCACCGTGCAGTAGTCTTCGCTCATATTTACAAATATTGTACTAATTTTACGTTGATGGATTCTTTTTATTTACAAATAAGGTAATAATTATACGTTCATAAATATTTTTATGTATCAATTCAACCACTAATATAACTTTAAAAACATTTACTGACACAAGACATTCAGCGGGGCAGACATACTGATCGGGCATTTTTGTGTGAAGAATGAAAACTTTCTTTCTCTAAATTTTAAAGAAATTGGAAATTTTACAGAAACATCATAATAACACCTAAAGGGATCACAGTAGCATTGACCCGGTTATTTTTAGTTAGTAGAGGTTTGTTTTTACTTCAGTCTAACACTTTGTAATAATCCGAGATTTTTTCTAATTTAATTTACATATATGTTCTAATGGAAACCAATTAACTTAATATCTGCATAATACATTTGAATAAAGATGATATTTCAAAGAAGTCAATATTTAAAGAAGTCAGTAAAATATCGATTTCGAAAATGATCAGTCAAGTGTAAATGCCAAATTATAATTGTCTACTTTGCTTTTGTCTTATTTACCATTTACCTCAAAGAGTTTGAAAAATAATTATATTATTTTTATTTCGTTTCATTGAATTGTACTCCACCCCATTCCACCCTAATTATCAATGTAAAACTACAATTATTCAGTTTGATTTTCAGTTAGCCTCTGTTAGACTATTTTTTTCAGTTTGAAATACAAATGGTGTCTGTATATTACCTGTTTCATCACGGCGAAGAGAAAGCCACACACTGCGAAATTTGCCTTTCTTGGTCAGGTTTAGAACAAACATCTGCTCGTCTCTTGAATGAAGACTTAAAACTTCCATGCCAACCAATCTGTTCAAAATAAATTCATTTAAATAAAAGAGATATATTTTAATCACAAAATAAATTTAATGAATCCACGTAAAGAAAACAAAGACTCAATATTTATTTTATCTACAAATCACTTTAAACTGATGATAATTAGTAATGGGTGCTTTATATCACATACATTGTGCTTTGTAATACCTGCACATTCGTTTTCCTTCATAATAATTTGTCCAGTTCACAAGGTTAGCGAGATAACAATATCTTCCATACTGGGCAATTGATACATAATCCGTCGTATCAGTAAGAGGAAGAAAGGCGGAAGAAATGCCTGAAATGTTTGCAATCCGTCAGATGTAGTAATTATGTGAGCAAAATATACATAATACAGAATTAAAAGAACTTCTTTCATTCATTCATTCTTTCTTTCTTTCTTTCTTTCTTTCTTTTTCTCCATCTTTTCCTTTCCTCTTTTCCTCCTTTCTGTTCCTTTCCTTTCGTTCCTATCTTTACCTTCCTTCCTCTTTCCTTCCATCCTTCTTTCCTTCTTTCCTTCACTCATTCAGACACATGGACACATATCTATCTATCTATCTATCTACCTATCTATCTATCTATCTATCTATCTATCTATCTATCTATCTATCTATCTATCTATCTATCTATCTATCTATCTATCTATCTATCTATCTATCTATCTATCTATCTATCTATCTATCTCTGTCTGTCTGTCTGTCTGTCTGTCTGTCTCTCTTTCTCTCTCTCTCATCCTCTCTCATAAAATTGTGACAATGATGTATTGAATTAAGTAATTTATAAATTGTATTAATATTTATACTTTGTTATTTTGTTCAATAGAATTAAGTATAGGCACTATTTGTTCAATGTGTGTATGTAGCTCTAGTAACGTAATTCTTTGAACACACGTGTCTGTATATTTAGCAAGGATTTATATTGTACATGTTTACCTCAACTTCGCTCATTGTTATTTTCGAATGTATGAGTGTATGTTTGATTAAGTCCATATCTAGGAGATTATTGTCCAGTAACTAGTGCTCAACAACAAGACTAAAATTGTAGTTGTTCACTACAGATAGATCTTAAACGGCATGTGGAGTAGGGTTGTCCTAGGAGCAAGAGATGTACTGGGTGACTCTTTTTAGGCAAACAAGCACTCAAACTGGCACTTCATGCCAGTACACTGAGCCGCGTCATAGTCGCTATTCGAAGGAATCAGTATAGTTGTTTGAATCCCCGAGACTGCAGACATGTAATCCTGAATCCACATACTATTTTAAGACATAAATACCACCCTAAATTTCTTTATGAATTAAGTAAATATCTCTCAAAGCTACTAGAATACCAATAAAACTTGCATTTGAACATTAGAATATATATTTCAGTTGAGAATGAGAGTATGTGTGTGCTAATATTTTCTATAAAGTAATCGACTATAGGAACGAAAATTTAAGAAGTCACCGTAAAGCATTGTGAAAATCATTATGCTGAATTGTCTAAAAGTTCTTCCCTCAATGGTTGCTTACACACATTTGTAAAGTTATATTTTCTATTTAATTATGTTTTGTTGTCTTGTGTGATATGTCATGTGAAGTTGATTCAATTTCTGCTGGAATGAATGTTGTTAAACAAGAACGTGATCATATTTATTTATTATTACATTTCTCACATCGGAGTATTATATTAGGAATAAATCTTCAACATGCAATTAGAGAATTATTAATTGGATTGAAAGGTGCATATGACAAATGGAGATAAAAGCTTTTGCATAGCCTAAGGTTGTGTGTGCGTGTGCGTGTGTGTGAGATTAGTAAGAAGCCACAATTCTTTCGAATTCGCATGTCTATTAGTTATTGATATCCATTTTCATTGAAGACATGCTTTGGGTAAAACATAATTCATTCAACTTTATAAGGGAAAATTCCAACGGATTTTTATACATTTACCTTCAAGTACTAAACAAAGAAGTAATCTTATTGCAGCGGGTTTATAGTAAAGAAAAAACAAAAACAAAAAGAAGTAATGCATTCCATTTGCAACAACAAGACCAAAATATGTAAATGTCAGTCATAAAACCATTACTCACTGATCTGGCAGTCAAAGCCAGTCCAGTCTTCATGACAGCCACTCAGACATGTACCAAGAACTGGATCACAACGTTCTCGTGGATTTTGACAATGACACGTCTTGGAACACATATATCCGAACTTATCTTCAGGACATGCTTAAAGAAAACACAGAGATGTATACATTTAATAATAATAATAATAATAATAATAATAATAATAATAATAATAATAATAATAATAATAATAATAATAATAATAATAAATAATAATAAATAATAATAATAAAACTGGAAAACCACACTCACATGCAACAACACAAATATTGCAGACATAGCAATAAATTGTGGAATCTTTCAAGGTGATTCACTATCGCCACTGCTGTTCTGCATTGCCCTGAACCCTCTCAGTCACGTGATCCAGAAAACAGGGTTAGGATACAAAATGAAAGCAGGACAGGTTATCAGCCATCTACTGTACATGGATGATCTCAAGCTGTACGGTAAAAATGAAAGTGACATCACATCACTGATCAATACTGTCAAGATCTGCAGTGAAGACATCAACATGAAATTCGGCCTTGAGAAATGTGGACGAATTGTCATCCAGAAAGGCAAGGTCAAAACAACAGAGGGCCTGCAATTCGACATCGGAAAAATCAAGGATGTTTCAATAGAAAATGGATATAAGTATCTTGGGATACTACAACATCAAGAAAATATGCAGAGAGAAGTGAAGTCCAAAGTTAAGAGAGAATATGAAAAACGTGTTAGACAAGTCCTGAAATCCAAGCTAAATGGGGCGAACAAAATACAAGCCCTTAATGCATACGCAATACCTGTAGTAAGCTACACTGGAGGTATCATAGATTGGACAGCAAATGAAATAAATGAACTGGACAGGAAAACAAGAAAACTACTAACAATACATAAAGCCTTACACCCAAAAGCAGACGTAGACAGACTCTATGTATCTCGAAAAATGGGAGGCCGAGGTCTCAAGAAAATTAAACATGTCATTGATGGAGAAGTCATTGGCCTTGTGGACTACATCTGGAATAACAATAAAGATGATCCACTGATAAAATTAGTAAAAAGGAGTGGACTATTCCAACCACCAGAAACAGACAAAGAAACATGGAAGAAAACAACGAAGCAAGAACTAGCACATACCTGGAGACAGAAACCTCTACATGGCCAATATGTACGACAAGCAGACGAAATATCAACAAAGCAATCAACGTACAAATGGTTGAAAGAGGCAGGATTGAAAGCAGAAACAGAAGCACTCATAACAGCTGCACAAGATCAAGCACTCAACACCAAAGCACACAAAACGAAAATCATGAAAATTTCAAATGATTCCAAATGTAGACTTTGCAAATCCATGGATGAGACAACAGAACACATACTATCTGGATGTCAGGTTCTGGCTGGAACAGAATACACCAAACGACACAATGAAGTGGCAAAACACATACATAGAAATCTGTGTGAGAACTATGGCATAAAAACCCCAGAAAGAACATGGATGCATCAACCAGAAGCAGTCATCGAAACAGAAGAAGTCAAAATACTGTGGGACTTCGAGATAAGAACAGACCGGGTGATTCCTGCAAGACGACCAGACATTGTAGTTCTCAATAAGACCAACAGAACAGTAACAATTATTGATGTCGCTGTTCCAAGTGATAGAAACATAAAAACAAAAGAAAGAGAAAAAATAGAAAAATACCAAGACCTCAGATTAGAAATCCAGAGACTGTGGAATGTAAAAGCAGAAGTGATACCAATAGTGATAGGAGCCTTGGGGAACATAACATCAGAATTGGAAGGCTACCTGAATAAACTCCCTGGAAACCACAGAATCGCTCCACTACTCAAAGCAGCGCTCCTCGGAAGTGCCCACATCCTCCGTAAAACTTTGGATCTCCCAGAATCTTGGTAAGATTCCGAGACCTAGGATCTCAGCCGACAGTCAAACAGAAGTCGTGGAAAGAGACTGAATAATAATAATAATAATAATAATAATAATAATAATAATAATAATAATAATAATAATAATAATAATAATAATACAGAACACATACTATCTGGATGTCAGGTTCTGGCTGGAACAGAATACACCAAACGACACAATGAAGTGGCAAAACACATACATAGAAATCTGTGTGAGAACTATGGCATAAAAACCCCAGAAAGAACATGGATGCATCAACCAGAAGCAGTCATCGAAACAGAAGAAGTCAAAATACTGTGGGACTTCGAGATAAGAACAGACCGGGTGATTCCTGCAAGACGACCAGACATTGTAGTTCTCAATAAGACCAACAGAACAGTAACAATTATTGATGTCGCTGTTCCAAGTGATAGAAACATAAAAACAAAAGAAAGAGAAAAAATAGAAAAATACCAAGACCTCAGATTAGAAATCCAGAGACTGTGGAATGTAAAAGCAGAAGTGATACCAATAGTGATAGGAGCCTTGGGGAACATAACATCAGAATTGGAAGGCTACCTGAATAAACTCCCTGGAAACCACAGAATCGCTCCACTACTCAAAGCAGCGCTCCTCGGAAGTGCCCACATCCTCCGTAAAACTTTGGATCTCCCAGAATCTTGGTAAGATTCCGAGACCTAGGATCTCAGCCGACAGTCAAACAGAAGTCGTGGAAAGAGACTGAATAATAATAATAAGAAGAAGAAGAAGAACATGGATGCATCAACCAGAAGCAGTCATCGAAACAGAAGAAGTCAAAATACTGTGGGACTTCGAGATAAGAACAGACCGGGTGATTCCTGCAAGACGACCAGACATTGTAGTTCTCAATAAGACCAACAGAACAGTAACAATTATTGATGTCGCTGTTCCAAGTGATAGAAACATAAAAACAAAAGAAAGAGAAAAAATAGAAAAATACCAAGACCTCAGATTAGAAATCCAGAGACTGTGGAATGTAAAAGCAGAAGTGATACCAATAGTGATAGGAGCCTTGGGGAACATAACATCAGAATTGGAAGGCTACCTGAATAAACTCCCTGGAAACCACAGAATCGCTCCACTACTCAAAGCAGCGCTCCTCGGAAGTGCCCACATCCTCCGTAAAACTTTGGATCTCCCAGAATCTTGGTAAGATTCCGAGACCTAGGATCTCAGCCGACAGTCAAACAGAAGTCGTGGAAAGAGACTGAATAATAATAATAATAATAACGGTAAAAATGAACGTGACATCACATCACTGATCAATACTGTCAAGATCTGCAGTGAAGACATCAACATGAAATTCGGCCTTGAGAAATGTGGACGAATTGTCATCCAGAAAGGCAAGGTCAAAACAAAAAAAGGCCTGCAATTCGACATCGGAAAAATCAATGATGTTTCAATAGAAAATGGATATAAGTATCTTGGGATACTGCAACATCAAGAAAATATGCAGAGAGAAGTGAAGTCCAAAGTTAAGAGAGAATATGAAAAACGTTTTAGACAAGTCCTGAAATCCAAGCTAAATGGGGCGAACAAAATACAAGCCCTTAATGCATACGCAATACCTGTAGTAAGCTACACTGGAGGTATCATAGATTGGACAGCAAATGAAATAAATAAACTGGACAGGAAAACAAGAAAACTACTCACAATACATAAAGCCTTACACCCCAAAGCAGACGTAGACAGACTCTAGGTATCTCGAAAAATGGGAGGCCGAGGTCTCAAGAATATTAAACATGTCATTGAAGGAGAAGTCATTGGCCTTGTGGACTACATCTGGAATAACAACAAAGATGATCCACTGATAGAATTAGTAAAAATGAATAGACTATTCCAACCACCGGAAACAGACAAAGAAACATGGAAGAAAACAACGAAGCAAGAACTAGCACATACCTGGAGACAGAAACCTCTACATGGCCAATATGTACGACAAGCAGACGAAATATCAACAAAGCAATCAACGTACAAATGGTTGAAAGAGGCAGGATTGAAAGCAGAAACAGAAGCACTCATAACAGCTGCACAAGATCAAGCACTCAACACCAAAGCACATAAAACGAAAATCATGAAAATTTCAAATGATTCCAAATGTAGACTTTGCAAATCCATGGATGAGACAACAGAACACATACTATCTGGATGTCAGGTTCTGGCTGGAACAGAATACACCAAACGACACAATGAAGTGGCAAAACACATACATAGAAATCTGTGTGAGAACTATGGCATAAAAACCCCAGAAAGAGCATGGATGCATCAACCAGAAGCAGTCACCGAAACAGAAGAAGTCAAAATACTATGGGACTTCGAGATAAGAACAGACCGGATGATTCCTGCAAGACGACCAGACATTGTAGTTCTCAATAAGTCCAACAGAACACTAACAATTATTGATGTCGCTGTTCCAAGTGATAGAAACATAAAAACTAAAGAAAGAGAAAAAATAGAAAAATACCAAGATCTCAGATTAGAAATCCAGAGACTGTGCAATGTAAAAGCAGAAGTGATACCAATAGTGATAGGAGCCTTGGGAACATAACATCAGAATTGGAAGGCTATCTGAATAAACTCCCTGGAAACCACAGAATCGCTCCACTGCTCAAAGCAGCGCTCCTCGGAAGTGCCCACATCCTCCGTAAAACCTTGGATCTCCCAGAATCTTGGTAAGATTCCGAGACCTTGGATCACAGCCGACAGTCAAACAGAAGTCGTGGAAAGAGACTGAATAATAATAATAATAATAATAATAATAATAATAATAATAATAATAATAATAATAATAATAATAATAATAATAATAATAATAATAATAATAATAATAATAATAATGACCAGAGAGGACAACATACAAATCATGGTTTCCTACTATCAAAGCCAGCCAACAACAAGAGGATATAGAAAACGCATGTATGAACACTGGCTAAAAAACCATCCAGATGATTTGATTAGAGAACAACGGCTCCTAGATCAGAAGAGAGTGATATTACAAAATAGGCTTCTTACAGCTCTTGAAATACAAGAGATAGAACAACAACAAGAGAACACTACAACCCGATACAATGACACTGAAGTCATTGAAAATTTCACAATATCACAACAGTCAATTCTAGTTGATAACTTCGTTGGGGAAATCCCATGCGACTTCACTGGAGAACAGCAACGCTTGTTTGAAGACATAAAATGCTTCATGGACAAAAATAAGTCATATGAAGACAGAACACCAACAAGAAGGCTGCAAAACAGCAAAGATCTATGGATAGCAATTGAGAATGCAAATGAAGTATTAAAACATATCCCCACAAAAGATATTACAGAAACCAACTGTCTAATATACGCCACCGCAAAGGTAATTGAAAGATATATAAGGCCAGACACAGTACAAACACAGAAACCATCAATACCACCATGGAAGAAAAGAATAGAAAAGAAAATAGAGTGTACTAGAAGAGAAATAAGCCAAATGACAGCAGCAGAACAAAATAAGGGAAAAATGAAGGCAAGATTGGTCGCCAAATACCATCTCAACTGCAGAAACACTAAGACTGCAATAGAAGATGCAAAGCAAAGACTTCAAGGACTCAGTCACCGTCTGAAGAGATACATTGCAAGAGGTCAGCAATTCCAACAGAACAAAATATTCCGAACTGACCCTGGAAGACTATACCAAGAATTTAAAGGAAATTTCAGAACAGAACAACAAATACCAAACATTCATGATACCAAGACCTTCTGGGAAAACATTTGGAGCAATACAAATACGCATAACACTTCCGCCAAATGGATTCAAGAACTGAAAGTTGATCATAAAGAAACACCTGAACAATGCACCGTAACAATCAGTGAGAAAGACATTAAGAAGAAGGTTCGAAAGATGGCAAACTGGAAAGCCCCAGGACCAGATCAAATACAAATATTCTGGCTGAAAAAGTTTACCTCCTTACATGGCAGACTTGGTGAACAACTGCAAGACATACTAATCAAACCAGGAACATTACCAGCATGGATGGTAAAGGGAAAAACAAGTCTGATTATGAAAGATACACAGAAAGGCGCAACACCAAACAACTATCGACCAATCACATGCCTATCAACCACCTGGAAGTTACTATCAGGAATTATAGCTAAAAAAATCATGACTCATCTTGAAACAAACAAAATTCTAAACTATGAACAAAAGGGTGCTAGACCAGGCAGCAGAGGAACGAAGGACCAATTGGCAATTGATAAGGCAATAGTGACTGACAGCAAGAAACGAAGAACAAATCTTGCAATGGCATGGATTGACTATCAAAAGGCCTATGACTCAGTCCCACATTCATGGATAATTGAAACATTAAAATTGTACAAAGTAGCGCCATCAATACAGAACCTAATTCAGGAGTCAATGAAAAACTGGAAAACCACACTCACATGCAACAACACAAATATTGCAGACATAGCAATAAATTGTGGAATCTTTCAAGGTGATTCACTATCGCCACTGCTGTTCTGCATTGCCCTGAACCCTCTCAGTCACGTGATCCAGAAAACAGGGTTAGGATACAAAATGAAAGCAGGACAGGTTATCAGCCATCTACTGTATATGGATGATCTCAAGCTGTACGGTAAAAATGAAAGTGACATCACATCACTGATCAATACTGTCAAGATCTGCAGTGAAGACATCAACATGAAATTCGGCCTTGAGAAATGTGGACGAATTGTCATCCAGAAAGGCAAGGTCAAAACAACAGAGGGCTTGCAATTCGACATCGGAAAAATCAAAGATGTTTCAATAGAAAATGGATATAAGTATCTTGGGATACTACAACATCAAGAAAATATGCAGAGAGAAGTGAAGTCCAAAGTTAAGAGAGAATATGAAAAACGTGTTAGACAAGTCCTGAAATCCAAGCTAAATGGGGCGAACAAAATACAAGCCCTTAATGCATACGCAATACCTGTAGTAAGCTACACTGGAGGTATCATAGATTGGACAGCAAATGAAATAAATGAACTGGACAGGAAAACAAGAAAACTACTCACAATACATAAAGCCTTACACCAAAAAGCAGACGTAGACAGACTCTATGTATCTCGAAAAATGGGAGGCCGAGGTCTCAAGAAAATTAAACATGTCATTGAAGGAGAAGTCATTGGCCTTGTGGACTACATCTGGAATAACAATAAAGATGATCCACTGATAGAATTAGTAAAAAGGAGTGGAATATTCCAACCACCAGAAACAGACAAAGAAACATGGAAGAAAACAACGAAGCAAGAACTAGCACATACCTGGAGACAGAAACCTCTACATGGCCAATATGTACGACAAGCAGACGAAATATCAACAAAGCAATCAACGTACAAATGGTTGAAAGAGGCAGGATTGAAAGCAGAAACAGAAGCACTCATAACAGCTGCACAAGATCAAGCACTCAACACCAAAGCACACAAAACGAAAATCATGAAAATTTCAAAGGATTCCAAATGTAGACTTTGCAAATCCATGGATGAGACAACAGAACACATACTATCTGGATGTCAGGTTCTGGCTGGAACAGAATACACCAAACGACACAATGAAGTGGCAAAACACATACATAGAAATCTGTGTGAGAACTATGGCATAAAAACCCCAGAAAGAACATGGATGCATCAACCAGAAGCAGTCATCGAAACAGAAGAAGTCAAAATACTGTGGGACTTCGAGATAAGAACAGACCGGGTGATTCCTGCAAGACGACCAGACATTGTAGTTCTCAATAAGACCAACAGAACAGTAACAATTATTGATGTCGCTGTTCCAAGTGATAGAAACATAAAAACAAAAGAAAGAGAAAAAATAGAAAAATACCAAGACCTCAGATTAGAAATCCAGAGACTGTGGAATGTAAAAGCAGAAGTGATACCAATAGTGATAGGAGCCTTGGGGAACATAACATCAGAATTGGAAGGCTACCTGAATAAACTCCCTGGAAACCACAGAATCGCGCCACTACTCAAAGCAGCGCTCCTCGGAAGTGCCCACATCCTCCGTAAAACCTTGGATCTCCCAGAATCTTGGTAAGATTCCGAGACCTTGGATCACAGCCGACAGTCAAACAGAAGTCGTGGAAAGAGACTGAATAATAATAATAATAATAATAATAATAATAATAATAATAATAATAATAATAATAATAATAATAATAATAAACCAGAAGCAGTCACCGAAACAAAAGAAGTCAAAATACTGTGGGACTTCGAGATAAGAACAGATCGGGTGATTCCTGCACGAAGACCAGACATTGTAGTTCTCAATAAGGCCAACAGAACAGTATCAATCATTGATGTCGCTGTTCCAAGTGATAGAAACATAAAAACAAAAGAAAGAGAAAAAATAGAAAAATACCAAGACCTCAGATTAGATATCCAGAGACTGAGGAATGTAAAAGCAGAAGTGATACCAATAGTGATAGGAGCCTTGGGGAACATAACATCAGAATTGGAAGGCTACCTGAATAAACTCCCTGGAAACCACAGAATCGCTCCACTACTCAAAGCAGCGCTCCTCTGAAGTGCCCACATCCTCCGTAAAACCTTGGATCTCCCAGAATCTTGGTAAGATTCCGAGACCTTGGATCACAGCCGACAGTCAAACAGAAGTCGTGGAAAGAGACTGAATAATAATAATAATAATAATAATAATAATAAAAATCTGCGTTACGATAATACTAATTCATAATTTCACACGTTATTATGTAATAATCGTAACTCAATAACAAGGCATTTTGCAATTTATGCCACATTCTCGCCTTTTCATTAAGAAATAATGTTGTAATACACCTAATATACTCTATCTATCTATCTATCTATCTATCTATCTATCTATCTATCTATCTATCTATCTATCTATCTATCTATCTACATAGATCTATCCTTTTATATAGAAATGAGATAAAATTATAAAATATAAGCAGAAATTAGACATTCCATTTGTAGATATCTTTACAAGTAAAATTTTATTTAGATTACATTCATTATTATTTGAGAAGTTAGTAATGCAAAACATGAATTGAATACAGTACTAAAATAGTAATATAACCTTTTAGACCTCTACATAAAAACTAATAAATTACGTTATTGTAAAAAGTTCTTTTCTAAAATATCGCAATGAGATTCACACACACACACACACACACACACACACACACACACACACACACACACACACACACACACACACACACACACACTTAATTTTCTCGTAAATGTTAATGTCCAAAGCACATACTGCAGTTCTTTTCGTCAGTTCCATCGGCACAGTTGTTCAGTCCATTACACCTGTCTGAGGAATGATATCGCTGCCCGTTTTTACATAAGACTAGAATGTGAAAACAAATACATTTGCAATTATTAGTCTTTGATATATATATGAGAGGTAAATATGCTAGAATTTGCTTGTCATTCTGACAATCCCAACTGAAAACTGGGTGAACGTTTTCAGTATCATACGGTTATTATTTACGAGAACGAGGCCAACCAATGGGCTGAGATATAATCAATTACCGCTGTAGTGAAATATATTGCTTGTTCTCTGAAATTAGAATTGGCAATGAAGTCCGGTCTTGAAAGTAGCCATTAGCTTGGTGGTGAGTTAACTGATTGTTGAGAGAGAATTGACTTATTTCGTGCATTTTTGCTATTGATGTGATACTTTTTAATAAGATGTTTTATGTGTGTATGGTTTAATGAATAATGTAGCAGGAAACTGTACGTTGATAATGAAATGTATAAAGAACGGAGTTATAAAGAGATGAAATGGAAATTCGGTGTTCCTCCTTGATTCTATTTTTTCAGGGCAAACAGCTTTTTCGATTTTCTCCCTCCTCATTTAATTTGAATCTACCGGTTCACTGATTGTAAACCACTGTGACCAGGAGAGGCATGGGAATCATCTACCTCTGTGTGTGTAAGTGTAAAAAAATATACTCTATGCTCCTTTGATGTACAATAGTATGCTGATTACCTTGAGCAATTTGTGGCACAGTGAATTTATTAGAAACAAGTATTATTACACTATGTAACACAATTTTTGTTCCTGGCTTCTAAGTGTTATATTTCAATTGCTTATGTCTAAAGTACGTGAAAAAATGACTTCATTAAGCACAAACTTTGCTTACACGACAACAGCACGAAGAAAACTCGTTTTTTTTGTGAAAATAGAACGATTTTTTTTCATTTTCGTCATTATGATCAGGTAAAAACAAAAATTGCACAAGGAATAGAAAAACAATCGGAAATCACTCAACAAGGTTCAGAAATGTGTAGATTTTCTAGATTTACGATTGTACTGTGAATCACTCTCTCGAAGTAGCCCCCAAATGTAGTCCCCCATCATGTTTTCGTTATACTGTCCTTGGTAACGACGTTCAAAGTTCAATATATCTTGATGAAAGCGCTCGCCTTGCTCCTCCGAGTAAGCGCCCATGTTCTCCTTGAATTTGTTCAGATGCGAATCAAGGATATGGACTTTCAGAGACATTCTGCATCCCATTGTGGCGTAATTCTTTATGAGAGTCTGCACCAACTCCACATAGTTTTCAGCTTTGTGATTACCTAGGAAGCCCTGAACAACTGCAACGAAACTGCTCCAAGCTGCTCTCTCCGTCCTGTTCAACAGCTTTGCGAAATCCTCACATTCTATGATCTTCTTGATCTGTGGTCCGACGAATATACCAGCCCTGACCTTAGCCTCGGACAGTTTTGGAAAAAGATCTTGGAGGTATTGAAATGCTGCTGACTCCTTGTCAAGAGCAGTGACAAATTGCTTAATGAGGCCTAACTTGCTGTGCAGCGGTGGCATAAGCACTTTATGAGGTTCTATCAGCGGCGCCCACTTCACATTGCTCTTCCCAACAGAAAACTCGGTCCGTTGTGGCCAGTCCTTTGTGCGATAATGCGCCTTAGTGTCACGGCTGTCCCAGAGACAGAGGAAACAAGGAAATTTCGTGAAACCTCCTTGAAGACCCATAAGGAATGATACAATTTTGAAGTCACTGATGACCTCCCATCCGTAATCGTCATACTTTAATGCACTCAGCAACATTTTGACACTGGTCTAGTCCTCTTTGAGATGCACAGAGTGGGCCATCGGGAGAGACAGGTAGTTGTTTCCATCGTGAAGCAACACGGTTTTGAGGCTCCGGGATGAACTGTCTATGAATAGGCGCCATTCAATAGGATTACATGCGATACCTATAGCCTGGAATAGACCGGCAACATCGTTGCAGAAGCACAGCCCATCAAGCTGACTGAAGAAGTTGGAGAATCTTTGATGCCGCTTCCTCTGATCCGTGACTTGTACGCTATCATCAACCAAGTTCCACTGTTTGAGCCTGGATATCAGAAGCTCAGCATTCGATTTCGTAAGCCCGAGGTCTCTAATTAAATCGTTCACGTCTTTCTGGTTAGGGAAGTACGGCTTTCTATCCCCAACTTCATCTGCGGAATCGTAGTCCATATCTCCAGTATCTGCCTCGCTATCTGACTTGCTGCTGTCTCCTGAAGATGGCCGATGCCGCCTAGGAAGAGTCGGAACAGGCAAATCAGCTGGATGCAAACAATCTCTTGATGCCATATCAAATAAATAACTTCTCTTCAACTACGAATCGTTATCCTTTCAGTCTGCAATAACACGAATTGGAATCTTGGTTCGAGACACCTGTGCTTTTATACTTGTACAGCTACTTTTAGAACGTTCAAGAACGTTCTAGAAAGTTCTGAGAGTTTCTCGAAAGTTCTGGAAGTTTCTTGAACGTTCTAGAGTGTTCAGGAGAATTGTAGAAACATGTGGACAACTCTAGCAGTTCAGGGAGGAAGCTCGGCATTGAAAGCAAATCGAGATTTTTCTCGAACACACGCGATTTTCCAAATTTCATTGTCCCGGTCACAGAAGCAAAGTTTTTCTGGAATAACAGTGATTTCCTTTCTGTTCTAGACCTAACGGATTAAGAAAACACACTTTCAACCCAGGAACAGAACAAAAGTGAAAATTTGTTACATAGTGTTATTGTTCTGCTTGAAGGCACTGACACGCCCATAAGAACCATTTTGTGAATTGTATTGAAACCTAGAATTGTAATTTAGGCATAAGACTGTGAATTATTGAAAATATTGAAATGTGGCTTCATGGAAATAATTGATGTCAAATAATCTATTTCATTGTATTTGTCATACGTGTGTTTGATTGTTGATTATATAATTTATATTAAAAAAAATTGTTAAAAATTTATTGATCTTTATGCATATTGATAACCATAAATTGGAGAAGAAATTGGGTAGATGGTGCTCACTAAATATAGATTAAAGTCGGATTTTCTTCTCCTTTATTAAGAAGGTTTCCGCATACGGAATGATTGTTATGAGCGTATATGATTATCTTTAATGTTGTGGAAGAGAGAAAACGTTAACAGTACACGCATATCTGCCAAACTAGAGACCAGTGGTGTATGTTGGAGGATCATTAATAAAACAAATTAAGATTCTCATCACTTGTAATTAGTTTCGAATGATTAATTAATTAATACTAATATCCATTAACTACTTGGCGTTGGCGTCAAAGAGTAATGTCGTATTCTATTCTGAGCTCTTACCACATCCGTCTTCATCAGAACCATTGAAGCAGTCATCCTTTCCGTCACATCTCCAAAACGCAGTTCCATCTATACATTCATTGTTACATTTAAATTCGAAGTCAGAACAGTTTGTGGCTGTAAAATCAAACAAAATAAAAGAGATACTATATCTCTGAAATAAGATATAATATAATACTCATTTATAATGATGCAGCATGTATTTAAAGTCGTAAATATTTTATTATATTCGTAATGAACTACACTTTTTGTCCAACAAATAAAAATATTTCTGATAAGAGCCAATAAATTAACTGGAAACACTTTGAAAATCAGGGCGACTTTTTTTCTGCATTACTAACACAATCATGGGCTTGCTTTGACCAACCCCACAAAAAAGTTTTACACCCCATAGAAAACAAAATAATACATTAAATTTGAAACAACCAGTACTGAGAATTAGATAACGGCATATGCACACTTATAGAACTACGGATAAAATATACTCCTATATTTTTCTCGAATATCCAAACTACTAGATAACAGCGACTTTACATGATACCAATAAATAGACTCTGAGATGATATGGCATCCATCAACTTGATTATTTATTTATGTTAACTGACTGATGATGTCTATACTAGGATAAAGTGAACTATTGTCCAACTTTAATTGAACTTTGTCCTGAAGTGATGTAAATGTTGACACTGTTTTGATTATATTCTTATTTTATATAATTGATTGTTGATTTAATAAATTTATTGACTATCTGACACAAACTGATGATCATATGCTGGAGAGAGGTAGGTGGTGGCTGGAGCTCAGATCTGTCTTCTAATTTAATTAGATGTTTTCCATCTGCTGAAATACTGAGTGACGGTAAATGTGTCTTTAATGTTGTGGAACAAAGAAAACGTCTACAGTGCATTCATATATGTCAAGAGAGAGAGAGACGAGTGGTGTCCGCTGGATAATTATTAACATAATAACAATACTGTGATGATTGGAACTCACTCTTTCTTAATTACGACTAACGTGTTAATAAGCATTTAATTTGTTCACGTTCTTTATGTTACATTTTTTGTATATGCATTGATTTTATATATGTTAGATTTTTGATTTATTTAATATGTCTAATTTTATGTTAGAAATTGTGTATTGGTGAATAAAGCATGTGTGAATGATAACAATTCTCTTGCAGATATGTAAGTTGAATGACTGGATTGAGAACGAGAGAAAATGTAGAAAACTACGGAATAGAATCTATGCTTGTTGATTAAATGTTGCAGGCGGGCACTAATTCTTTTTAGCTACAGCTCTGACTTTCAATATTCAGCTGTTAGCTTCTCTGTGGTCCTGTCTTCTTGTTGGCGTCCTTGATGCAGAAACATGTAACATGATTAAGTCTTGAGAGACTTCTGGATTTGTCAGACTACTGTCTACCGCGGAATTCCAGGGTGGTGAGAACAGAGACAACGATCGCCATTGCCGTTCTATTTCCAAACGAACTAGCATGCTCAATAGACTGTACATGATCGAAGTGGGTCCTGATGTTGTGCTAACTGTATAACCTCTTCCTATGATTTCTCTATGACGCTACATATACAGAACTGTTCGTGAACTCAATTAATTATCTACCATTTTCAATTTTACAAAGTCGTGTTAGAATCGTAATTCTGATTAGAGAATTTTCCTTCAGATAGGCATTGTAGAATATTGATTGTCTAGGAGAAAAGACTCGAAAAAAGTTGAACATTAATGTAAATACATAAACTGTTTCAGACCTTGTGGTATTTTGCGATATATAGATATATATTTTATAAAAGTCTTTATCTTTTGTTAAATCCTTCTTACACATGTTCTTTGATAAATGTATGGACTAGTCAATGGGTGGGTGGGGACTTTTTTTTTTTTTACGGAGAACTCAATCTTTTCAAATATTATAGCACATCTAATTTATTTTAAATAAACCAAAGATATATTACAAGTGTAAATAAAGATAAACAAGCAAAACTAATGAAACGTAAGAGAAATGTAATTCTTACATTTTGCGTCAACATACCATATATTTCTTGAGGAGTAACAGCATTATTGTCACCAGTGAAATGATTGCTGATATCCATGCATAACTCATTGTCGCAATTCACTCTTAAATTGGTACAATCTTTAGACATTTAAAAGCATAATTTGTTAAATATAAAACTATGGATAAATGATACATTATCTATCTATCTATCTATCTGTATATCTACATGTATGTCTATCTATCAATCTGGTTGTCAGTCTGCCTGCCTGCCTGCCTGTTTGTCTGTCTGCTTTCCTTCCTTCCTGCCTGCCTGTCTGTCCGTCCATCCATCCATCCATAAATCTATCTATCTATCTATCTATCTATCTATCTATCTATCTATCTATCTATCTATATATATATATATATATGTCTGTCAATCTGGTTGTCAGTGTGTCTGTCTGTCTGCATGCCTGCCTGTCTGAATTCCTGCCTGCCTGCATGATGTCACTATGTCTGCCCGTCCGTCCGTCCATCCATCCATCTATCAATCTATCTATCTACCTGTTTATCTGTCTATCTGGTTGTCTGTCTGTCTGTCTGCCTATCTATCTATCTATCTACCTCTCTCTCTCTCTCTCTCTCTCTCTCTCTCTCTCTCACTCTCTCTCTCTCTCTCTCTCTCTCTCTCTCTCTATCCATCCATCCATCCCGCCATCTATCCATTAATCTATCTATCTATCTATCTATCTATCTATCAATCTGGTTGTCAGTCTACCTGCCTGCCTGCCTGCCTGTCTGTCCGTCCATCCATCCATCCATAAATCTATCTATCTATCTATCTATCTATCTATCTATCTATCTATCTATCTATCTATCTATCAATCCATCCATCCATCCATATATATATGTCTGTCAATCTGGTTGTCAGTGTCTGTCTGTCTGTCTGTCTGAATTCCTGCCTGCCTGCATAATGTCTGTAGGTCCGTCTGTCCATCCATCCATCCATAAATCTATCTATCTAAGATCTTAACCCAAATGGGATCAACATAGCATGTTTCCATCTGTGAATGGTTAAGCTTGGGAGAATAATTTGACGCATGGACAAAAGTGCATTGTAAACATCACGTGACGGAGGTAATAACATTGAGTGGCTAAGGAAAAATAATTCACTACTTGTCTCAGAACAACCACGTGCTCAGGGAAGCAGTAGTGATAGTCTGATCTATAGTATGTTATATATTTGTTAGTCTATGTGTCTCTTTTCAGTTAGTGTACATTGTGTTCAAAGGATTTAGACCTTGACATAAAAACCACCATTAATTTATTTGTATCAAATATATATTAGTGCATTTTTATTTTCATTGTTCTTTTTTGTAGCGCTGTTAAATTCCATTGGAGTCTAACATTTCTGTTATCATCACTCTCCTTCAGAAATTACTGGATCTGGTTGAGAGTCTAAGTATTTTAGGTGGGTATTGATTAGAGTTCAAGACATGAATCGTGGCCAAGAGCAGATGATGCATTGTGGTGCAAATTGCTTGACCTCTGCAGTTAGCAAATTAAAAGAAAGGAAGGTCACCATACTGTGAATGAGAGATAAGTGTAATATACCATAAACGTTTGAAAACAAAGAACTGTTGAGTGAAGAAGAATCAAAAGGCTATTGAGAGAAAAACTATAAAAGAAATATAGGCATACCTTGGGAAAAAATATATGGCGATATGGTGAACTTGATAATCTTTCTGATGTAAATATTTTAATAATTGGAAATTGTAATTGAAAATTTTATATTGGATTGTTTCTATTTGTTTTATATATTTTAAAATTAATTTCTCACCTATCTTTGTGCCATTCATCGTCATCTTTATGTAAATTACATTTTGTAATATTTCTTCTGTCTACATCCAGTTCTATACCTAGTGAGGCATCACTTGAGGACACTTGGAGCAAAAAAGTGTTACCTAAATTAATTGTGTTCTCCTAGATAATTCATTAATTTACAGCAGCACAACAGCTAGAGTAAGGTGGTTTATACACTTCGGTAAAAAATAAATAATGAGCCATCGCATTACATTACTATGTGAGTGACATTTTCATATTTTTGTTCATTGAATCCACATTACTTTGAGTATCATATAAAAACATTTATAAACTGTTTAGCGATGACTTAACAATAATTTAGTTAAACAACTATTATCGAATTTTATACACCAACAAGAAAATATTTTGAGTTCCTACAGAACAAATGTTAATTTACATATAATGTAGTTGTAGTACGACCAAACTTCACAGAAAGGACAAACATATTTCAAATGCTCAGTGTTATACTCGCATATTATGTGTTTACTTATTTGATTTTTTTAATGCATACATTAATGTTGAGAATATTATAGCAATACCAATATATTTTTTATAAGTAAGCTTCAGTCATAATTTTGAAATTTATTGTTCATTCTGGTAAACAACAAATTTAATTTGTGGTGAGATTTCCAATGATATTTATGAAACCATTTAAAAAAACTATTCTCTAAACGTTCGTTTATAGTTTCAAATCAATGTGAATACTACAAATACAAATACAGCACTTTGTGTAATGGGTAAAAAAAAAAAAAAAAAAAAAAACAACATTCCAAAACATTCAACTGTCTATTTCATTCAATATTACAAATTAAAATGTAAAATACTATAAATGTCACACATGAACAATATGTATGCACAATCTTCACCTTGTGACAGACTACACTAAATCTAATAACTAAATAACTTGAAACAAAATTGTTAGCAAAAATGGCAAATATAATTTCGAAGGAATTACTACAATAATTAATTTATGAAAAAATAAAAAAAATAATTCAATTAAGAATAAGAAATTTAAATTAAATGAAAAAAGTGTACATTAATTTTAAAATGAATATTACTCACTTTTGAATGATTTGCAGATAAATGAATATCTTTCTTTAGATTTACATGGAAAGTCATGCCATTTGCCTTTATACAACAGAGCACAATCCTCATCTTTCCATAACTCAGGTTGGAAAGTTTCCCAGTTTACAAAATCAAGAGATGAATCATCTTCCCAGTGAAAGTTGCCTTTACAATTTATATAGGGTATAATAAATATTATTGCATTTATACAATACAGAGTATAGTATATCAGGGGTGCACAAACGTTTTAGGCAAGAGGACCAAATTTCCTATCGACAGAGAATGGAGGGCCGCATGAGAGAAAAATACAAAGCAAATAATTAAATAATGTGTTCTACATTTGTAATAATGGAAACATGGACCACACAGAGTCCAGTCTAGGGCCACATGCAGCTAAAAGGCCACGATTTATGTTATGTTATATATTATTATATTATATTATATTATATTATATTATATTATATTATATTATATTATATTATATTATATTATATTATATTATATTATATTATATTATATTATATTATATTATATTATATTATATTATATTATATTATATTATATTATATTATATTATATTATATTATATCATATTATATTATATGTTGGTACCCCCCTAAATACGGATATCTAGGACGGACAACAAGTTGAGGACGTCACTTCCGGTAACTCGTATTGAGCCCCCAGAGGAAACGATTCCTCACAGATAAGACAGACAGACAGATAAGACGGAAGACAGACTCAAGACAGACATTAGACGGACGTGACGATAACAATTATAAAATCATACTAGACAAGAATAACAATGAATTTGACAACACTAATGAAAATTTAACAATAACTTTATATAACAATAAAATAAAGAAAATGACAATAAAAGAAGAACAGTTAACAATGTTGGCCAAAATAATTACAAAATATAAGTCCTATAACTAATTCAGGGAAAATACTAGCCCCTCTTAATGAAATGATTTTAGTGTCTGTTTTCCTTTCCCCAAATCGTTCCTTTTTCTGTACTTCAGTTCCGATACACTATTATGCACTTCTGCTCAATGTTTATGTTTCTGTCCTTAGCTCAACAGCTGGGGCAAAGGTCAACACAGCGTTGAGTTTTCGTCGCGCAAGCGTTCCCCAACGGCAGGCCCTTGAATAGTGGCTCCGTCCCTTTTCGCTCTGCGTGAACAACAACCGGCAGTATTTGAATACGTCGTCTGCTCTCTGACCCGGATTTGGTCCTAGCTTCTGTTTGTAGATACTCTTTGTAGCTACTCTCTCTCTAGTTACTGTTTATAGATTCTCTTCCTCTGATTACTGTTTATAGATTCTCTTCTTCTGATTACTGTTTATAGATTCTCTTCTTCTGATTACTGTTTGGTTCTGAAATGTAATTAAGGCAGTGTAAGTAACTGCTAATTACAGAATAAAAGTATTTAGGTGCCAGGGCTACTACTTCCCTGAACACATTGGCACTAATCTGAAAGAAAGGTTTAGTTAGAATACATAAATCATCCTCACACATCCTATTATCGTTTTGCTAAGTTTTACAAAAATTAAAATTAGCCACACATACCTTTCACGTTCCGAAACCGAATGAACCCAACGTCATCTGGTTGGAGTGCAGTACACTCAAGGATTAGTCTTTCTGACTTAGAAATTTTCTCACTTCTAAAATGTTACCAGATGAAATCTCTGGGACTGCCCCTGCGTGTTTTAAAACTCGGGTTGTTTTGGGCAAGTGAAGAGAATTGGTTCGGCCCGACTTATATAAAGGCTTTCCAGTATTCCTGGTATTTCTTTGGAACTAACCCTTCCCTCTACTGTTATCTAAGAGTGGCCCTTTGATCCCCCGACCGCTTCCTGTATTCTGGCCTATAGCTCAGTGTGAATCTATCCATCCCTCCTATCAGTTAGCTACAAGTGACTTTTGATCCCTAACCGTTTCCTGTGCCCTAGCCCTGGGTGGTCAGGTCTTGTATAACTCTAACGTCCTGCTAATGTCTTGGAGTGGCTGGTCAGTCTTGTAATTAGTGTCTTGGTTAAATGCTTTAAACGGATATTTTTATGCTATGGTTCCTATACCTCTCATGTATCTACATTTTATTATTTTAATTTTTGAATGTTTATGGAGTGATCCCGGGCTAAGTTTTGCTTTCACCATTATATTATATTATATTATATTATATTATATTATATTATATTATATTATATTATATTATATTATATTATATTATATTATATTTATATTATATTATATTATATTATATTATATTATATTATATTATATTATATTATATTATATTATATTATATTATATTATATTATATTATATTATATTATATTATATTATATTATATTATATTATATTATATTATATTACATTATATTAATTTATATTATATTATAAATGCATTTACCATTTCTGTGACGACGTAACCCCAGCCACCAATGGTTTAGATACGATCCAAATGCACTAGCTGCGACCCTTATTAATTTTTCAATAAATATTTGTTCTTTTGCTGAGTGAATGGTTAAGAGATCCATGGTTAGAAGTCTGTAATTATAATATAGTGTGTAAATATTAAAATCCTTTCATTCTTTAGTTGAAACTTTAATAAGTAAATAATTTAATTATTTTTCATTTATAATTTAAGCAAATATTTTAATAAATTATTGTGACATACTCTGACCAAATTCTGTGTCACGAACTTCTAACCCGCATCCGAAACTCGAATATCATGTTCAAATTGAATTCCTTTGTTAGAACCATCCTGTCATGCACCGCATGAGGAAAAAACAATAGTGAGTTAATCCCTTGTTATGTAACTTTAGACAGCAGTCGAGAAAGTTCGAATCAACAACATACTTCGTGATCTAGTCACGTGATGCATTCATGCACTACAATAAATACTCTTGACGCGGTAATATTCTTTACTCGCTACCCCAGACCGGCCGACATACACACGAGCACCTTGCTAGTCGCTGAAAATCTTGCTGAGTCGAAAGGAATATAGGAACCTGTATCTTGTGCAGTAAAGTCCACTTTAAGAAGGTAACATGTCTACTTCTTACAATGATATTGCACATTACTATTTGTACTTTTGTATATGAATTTATGAATATATTTTATGCGAATTATTGCAATTTTCCTCCAAGCATACGTGATTCGATAGAATGACTAAAGCCTACAGATTTCATTGTATATAAATTAATTGTAACCTTTTGACTTTAATTTGTATAAACCTTAATTCTCTTGCGCCGCAGAAACGTCTGTGCACGTTGCGAATTACTATGTAATTCAAATGATTCTCTTGCGTGTAATTTCATTGTTAATTCGTAAAGCGCTCATATTTGATTTGAATTATATTTTATTCTCCTTGTATGAATTCCCTTTTTTTTGATGAAGTAAATGTTTGGAAATTCATATGTTCATGTAATGTTAAAAATAACACACATGTGAATTATAATGTATCTTTTATGAATATAAATATATTGTAAAAGACACAATAGTCAAAGATTTAAAACTAAACGCATTGTATCAATCACACGTGCTTGAATGATTTGCGAATGTAAATGCAAACCACTCATATTCTTTCAGAACGGGTTCGTTTTCTTCTTCTCTATACCTTATAATATGTTCTACGTATTATTGCCACCTTTGCATCACTTGGGTGCTTGTTTCTTTGTGCAACTCTGACGAACGAAGTACAATTCCGTGTCGCCATTGTTGTTGGTGCTATGCTATGACGGATCGCTAGTGTGACAAGTCGGGAGATGACAAGGTTACTGGAACTCCGACCGTACAGTGCAAGCATCCCTTGATACGTGGAAGGATCGAACTGTCCTTAGACCACGTGTACATCAAGACTACTGAGAAAGATGAGTAACTAAAACTGAACTCTGAATCAATCGAAAGTGCTGGCAAAAATAACTCTTTAAACACTAACACTCAAGCAGATTGAACTCGCCTTAGTTTAGATCTGAAGCTGTGTCTTCGTAATTGATTGTTATTGTTAAATGTTAACTATTAAAATCTTTATTGTTAATACCTCTTTCGTAGTGATTTTTATGCATATTAGACCTAATTCGTGGTTTAGATGGGGGATCGACTGAGCTAAATGAACCTTTTGAATGCATAAAGATTTAAGAGAGTGTTAACGGTTACCAAACCGGCTATTGTACACAAGTTGTCTGTTCGTGATTCTGTTTGTCTGTACTAGAAAGGCGCATTTTCGTATGAGACGAAAGATAATTTGAGCAACCAGTCTGTTTAGGGAAAGAGGAGAATTAATTTATCTAATTAAATTAAAGTTCTAAGCAGGGTCTTTAAATAAAAACTGGACATGTAACAATTATAGAAAGACAGTCTTCAGACAGCTGGATCGATCATTAGGTTGACAGATAGATAGACAGACAGACAGACAGACAGACAGACAGATAGATAGATAGATAGATAGATAGATAGATAGATAGATAGATAGATAGATAGATAGATAGATAGATAGATAGATAGATAGATAGATAGGTTGATAGATAGCTAGATAGGTTGATAGATAGGTTGATTTTTTTCGTAAATGTATACATTCATAAATACATACTCTTTAGTTTTGTACCTACATGTATACAAACATTGAAATACAATGAGAAATACACACTTATTTGTATAATTGCCCACATCCCACAGGTTCATATGCATATACAATATGTAGGTACAATGCACTAGTAGTCGTATTCACCTGCACTTTCGTTTAGCTTCATAAAAATATGCGGAATCCATATAGTTCATGTAGTAGCAGTGATCCTCATAGGAAGTAAAATAGCTGTGATTCTCAATATCCATAGATGAAGTGTAGTTCCTGTAGTATTGCGCTGTGATATATATATTGCAATTCACATTAGTATGCGGATATATATGAAGATACATTTGCTCTAACACACTTGAATATTTTACAGTTTTGGTTTATTGTAAATGGTTTGATTTCATGTATATTTTTTATTTTACTGTACAGTGTTTAATAATGATTGATAGATTCATAGGTAATGCACCAGAGTGCGCTTATGCATACATAAAGGATCCTAAGTTTGAAGAACAAGCCTGAGACTGTAATTTTTATTGATAACTGTGCATATTTATGCTATTAAAATAAAGATCAATATATTTAGTGTACATGTATTAAACAGCCTTGACATAATTACTTTTGCATGACGAGTTAATGATTAAATTGCCCAGAGATGTAATCGAAAACATCAGTGAACAGGACAGATCGATATCTGTATTTATATTCATCTTCTTTTCTTCATATCAGTGTGTTTGATTGTTTCAATGTATTATCGAAAGATTAACTTGTGTGTGTGTGTGAGAGAGAGAGAGAGAGAGAGAGAGAGAGAGAGAGAGAGAGAGAGAGAGAGAGAGAGAGAGAGAGAGAGAGAGAGAGAGAGAGAGAGAGAGAGGAGGGAAGGAGAAGGTAAGGTAAGCAGGAAAAAAAGCATGTATCACTTTAATAGTCACCGCTTTTATTCATACAATAAATTAAATCAACCAAAACCATAAAACTATCAATTACTTTTTGTGCTCTATATTTTTACTAATATTATTAAAACTTATAAATTTAAAACTGAAACTTATTTCTTAAAACTTTTAAAATAACCACAAAATCTTTCGATACACTTACCTTAAATAATTATATTTTTAATTTACAATTTACTCTTTTTACTCTAATTACATTTTAATATTTCATCATATCTCCCAAAACCCTTTCCATCACATGTAATAAAATAAATTTATCAAATTACTATTATTAACATTAAAACCATTTATAAACTTAAAATTATACACTTTTTTTATAAATTAATAATAAAACCAATTTATTTAACTAATTCAATTAAATTAACTTAGCCTAATGTGAGTAATCATCAGAATATAAAACAATCAACAAACAATAAATATAAGCCTGAATTAGACTAATTGCAGACACAAAAATAGTATAAGCTATCTGAATAAAAATTAACACAAAAATAGAAATAAATCCAACAAACCTCTAGACACAAGATAATTCCGATCTAAAGTTAGTACAATATGACTGGCACATATTAGCAATTAATCGAACTGATAAAGTAATAGATCGAACACTAATCCTAACAGTTTCAACAATAATCAAAAATGGATTAATAACAGAAGGAGCCTCTATTGGTAATAATAAAGCAATAAAAGATCTCGTATAAAAAACAACCAGACACAATTAATGCTAATCAGAATGGAAAACCTAAAGAAAATGACACAACTAATGAATAGTTGATCTAAAAACATAAGGAATTAACCCACTAAAATTTATTAAAACCAAAAATAAAAATAAAACCTCAATTAATGTCACGGCGCCGTTGTTGTTCTTACTGGTTGTTACTGGCCCCACTCTCCTCCTCGGTGGGTGGGTGGGGGTCAGACCCAGTTGCCGTGATCACATCGAATGATTTAAGGTGTTATAATAATCATTCTCACACGCAAATACCACGTTGTTCTGGTGGGGAATATATTTATTTTGCATTTGGGGTAAAATGTGAAAAGCTGGCGTGTGTGTGTGCGTGAGGAGGTGTGTGAATGTCGTGTGAGGGACGCACAGAACGAACAGACAAACAACCGCACTAACACGCACTTTCAAAACCCAGAAAGGAAGCCCAACTCTGGTAAAAGAGTTTAGAAAGAATTTAATTAAAAAGAAAAACGGGCTTAACTTTCACGCGGTGTTAGTCATTCACTCTGACACGTCTACACCCGACATTCGTGGAATGGGGAAAATAAAACAAAAAGAAGATGAAAGAACGATGATGTTGATGAATAAACTAAAAATAAACAATAAAATAAAATAAAATAAAACCATAAACAGTGAGGATCGTTTCTACCACTACCAGAATAGAGTGCTACAATACTTTGGGCGTTGCCCCATACTAAATACACTAGCGGTAAAATTTATCTAACTTTAAAAAGAATAACTGTTCTGATTAATAGTAATATCAACAAATGTTTGTAAAAATTGTTCAATAATAATAATGTTTATATTCTAACTGCCCTACCTAGTAATGCACCTCTAAAGAAAAGTTCTTCTAGTTACTAATTTGAAATAACGTTGAGTTGTTGACGCACTGGTGTATACTAAAAAAGTTACAGTCACTGACATCTATGAACAAATACACGGACGACGAAACACGACGATTTTTGTCCCGCGTTGTCTAACGCTAAGACACTCGGTTCTCGGCAGTAGAACCGGGGCGGCTGTCCTCGTCAACAGTACAGATCTTCAGCCTACGGACACCTGTCTTCTATGACGGTTCCAAAACGTAGCTCATGGAGGCCTGTCCTTGGCGACAGTTCCAAAATGTAGCTCATGGAGGCCTGTCAGCGACAGTTCCAAATTGTAATTCACGGAGGCCTGTCTTCAGCGACAGTTCCGAAATTGAATGGCGTCGAATATACTTGTCCTGACTCAGTTTCGGCCCCTCAGTACTTCGCTGATGTTCGACAACTGCTCAGGTTTTGGACCCACGTAGAATAATAACAGACACTGCTTTACAGGTTGCCTGGCGGATTGAATGCGACAAAATACACACGTCGAATCCTATACTCTATGCGGCGAATATTCATTTCTTTCCTCCCCGATTATGACGAAGAGGGGAAGAATGTCCAGACTCGGTATAGCACCAGTCAGGGCCACTACAACTCTCTGTAGTCCAGACTGACGCACACTGGTTAGAAGTAGTACTTCTCTATTCTTTTATACATACACAGTTTTCACAATCTAAGACACATACGTATATTCCTACGCCTAGAAAGGTGCATTACGCTAAAGAGGTGCAAAACTCTAAAATATAGTCCCTAATAAAGTTTGTAAATATAATTATCAAAATAAGTTTGTAATAGAAATACTAATAAAACTAAATACATTTTCCACATATTAATAAACGTAATTATTAAACATCTAACACTAATAATTTATCAAATATATATTTTTATAAAAATGTTGAAAACAAACTTAGCAAACTGGCTAGCACTGTACCTAGAAACAATAAACAAGCGTCCTGGCATTAATTGGAAAGCGAACTGCTTTCAGTACCTCTAATTTGACCTTTCACCCTAACCCGCAGATGAACTCAGAGAGCGTGATAGCGTCCCCGTTGGGTCACGTATGGGCAAGGGGAGACAATTCACAGGGATAAAAATAATTTTTCTGACTACCCCCTCCCACCCCCGTGACAATTAAATTAATAAATCCACCTAAATAAAAACCAAAAGATCGAAAAATGCGTCCTCTAATTGTATATTTTAAAATATTTATTAACACAAACCATAAAGCACTTAAAACACATAATATCGAACTAAACAACAAAGCAATAAGAAACCTATAAATCCATAATAAAATATTTAAAGATATAAAAACCTGATTTTAGTCACCAAAAGTAGAAAAAAATGTCAACAGCATTTTGTATCACCCTCACTTATTTTCATCATTATAGCAAACTATATTTATAATATATAAACTAAACTCTACTTTTATAACCCATGAAATCAAGATAGACATTATAAAAATTATAAACCAAAAAATAAAATAAATCACCTTAAGGGAGATAACTTTGGCATAATAAAGTACCAGCCCTGTTAGCAATTTTAATTTGACAACCTAATATTTTTACTTAGTTAACTTTATATTTTAAAAAAATCTAATAATTAATTTTAGATATATTTTCAACTCTTTTAATAAAACTTCTAATGGCACAGCTTCAATCACAATAGGTATAAATGAATGGTTAGCCCAACAAATCTCAAAACATTGCCCATAAAAACACCAGGACACTTAATAAAAAAAAAACTAACTGATTATGACGACCTGGAATAGCAACAATTTTCACACAAAGAGAAGGAACAGCCCATGAATAAATTTTATCACCAGTCTTAATTATTATACGAACATCTTTCTTAATTTGGAGAATTACACGATGATCAACCTCTAATAAACGAAAATCACCTAAATTTAAATCACTAAAAATAGTAACCCCAGAAGAAAGAAGAACGCCAATATTTAATAAAGGAACACCAAATGAATTTTAAAATATACACCTGTAGGTGGCCAACATAACCCAACCTCTAATCTAGGGGCTAATCTACTATGTGTGGCAAGGTTACTGTCTGTTAATTGCTAATTATTAATTCATGATATTTTTTGTCTATAATTAATACACAAATCAATAATCCTTTCTTGCAATCCATACACACAGTCACCCGACAAGGGTCTTTTGTCCTTTTGTGGTAACGAGAGCGACTAGGTCAAACCCTAGTACAGTCTGCTAACTAATTAACTCTCTGTCCAAGTGTTACCTGTCTGGAGTAACATACTTTAATTGAGTTATCTTGTCAATCTACTGTCTTTAACCCAGCCCCCCACATATATGCTCTCTATCGACAATGAGAACTATCCTTAAACATGCACCTGACCATCTTTCTATACGTTATTACGTCAATGGCAGCCCCCCTCCCATCACCTTCGCAGGACCTCTCTATCTCAATAAAGAGAGTGGATAGTTATAAATTCAACAATTTATTAAAAAGAAATAAAAATAACAATTTAAATCAATTTACAATTGATTTCCAAAAATCACGCACTAGGCAATTTTAGAGATCACAAATCTCATAAGACATCTCACAATGCAGTTAATTAGAAAGATGTATCATGTCTATTCCCTAGAACAATTACTAGAAATTTGAACAATGTTAATACAATTTAGTTTAGCTTACATAAATTCTCAACATCAATAAGCAAGCTAGATAGTCAACAATTTAGTCAAATACAAGATTTTACACAGAAGAATCAGAAATAGATAATGAATGAAGAATCATAGAAACATGTACATATTACACAGAAAATTCATGGTTTTTGAGTCACCTGATTGCGGCCTTGTTCAGCAGTAGCCTCGTTCTAGGTAGAGTTGGCTGGCAATTAAATGTCTTATGATTTAGCCTCGCCTGGTGAAGTTAATGAATGTTCCATATAGAAAGTACACACAAATGTTGTCCAACAGAATTACAACACAGTATATGAAATCCTCCCACAGACACTGAATAACAGATTGTTAGAATTATTCACAGTCCAGATCGCACACTGGGTTGTAATGTTCACTTCTGTAGTTACAAGAAAGTCAGACTCATGCTCCCAGCTGCAGCTTCCTTCGTAATATAGTCCTCTTGATGGACCTAGATACACATGGAATCCAATTTTACTACGCACTGGTCCCTAACACATTCAGCAGACCAAATGGCAGTACAGTTGTCAACGTTGAAGTAAACACCAGTCTTCAATCATCAACTCATAAGGATGTCGACATAGCCAGTGTCGAGACAACCAGAACAACGAGAAATACGTACAATACAGGTACGGCTTGAACTGTAACAAAAGAGTGTAATGGCACGCATCAGTATCTTGTTTCGATAATCTGTAATCTGTACTTCTATTATCGTTTCTTCCTTTACAATTCCTTTTAACAATTATTTTATATGATTCTTTATTTAAACGAGAAATAAAATGTCATAGTTTAAACTCGTTATAATATTTACAGAAAGCATAATTCAAACAGATTTTAAAAGTGAGTGTTAAAAATCAGTTACAATGCAATCTCTATTTCGGACATACCTTTCTCTTCAGTTCAAACCATGAGCAGTGCATGGGACCCAAAGATGTGTAAAAGAGCATAGAGAATTTTGAGTCTGCGCTTTTATGTGATTCTAGAGGTCATGGAAGTATCTTGAGTTTATTAGCCTCTGGCTATGAGTTGTTTTTCTTCCTGTGCCTTTGTCTAAATAGTTATGGCTGAGTGGACGCACATAATAGACTGGTTAATTAGATGCCAGAAGTATGCCCATGTTATGTAAGAGTTAGTGACCCATAATCATAACTCCTTTTATTTGTGGATGTGGGTCAGTATTGTTTACGCCAAACCAATTCCACTCTAATTTGAATGGCACAGTTTCAATCACAATCAAAATCAAATTTGATTTTTTAAATTTGTAAGAATAACGAAATTAATTAAATATTAATTAATTTTTAATTACTTAAGTGCAGTAATTAGCATTTTTCGAGTCACACTATGAAAATACCCCCCCCCAAAAAAAAATAAAAAAATATTAACTTCAGAAGCAAAAAACAAAATTATCCCTCATCGTAATTCTTTAGATACTAAAACACTATGAAATCCCTGATATATCGACTCTCGAACAACATAACGTCATCATTGTAACATAGTAAACATAATAAGTAACAATCCCACTAACAATAATTCACAAATACCCAAATGAAATCACCTAACCAAAATTAATATTATAAATAATGCACCAATAGAAGCAGTCAATGGTCAAGGACTAAACTAAATGATAAGGATTACGATTCATTGGCACAATGACTTACTTAAAATATTTCCAATTTAACCACACACACAAACACACTCTCTCTCTCTCTCTCTCTCTCTCTCTCTCTCTCTCTCTCTCTCTCTCTCTCTCTCTCTCTCTCTCTCTCTCTCTCTCTCTCTCTCTCTCTCTCTCTCTCTCTCTCTCTCTCTCTCTCTCCTATATATATTACCATAACAACCGAATATTTAAAAACTTCAAAGTAATTGAAAACTAATACAACCAAGAGAGATCCAAATAATTATTTTTACACTTTTTGTCTTATTTAAAATATATTTTTAGTACAAAAATTCACCAAAATCAAGATAAATTATTCTTAAAATGTTCTACAATATAAATTTAACAACACATAAAATGCATCAACAACATCAGTAATTTATTTTAATAATATTTCAAATTAAATAACACAAACTTTTCCTTTAACTTTAAATTATAAATCAAAATTTATTATTCTTACCATATGATATACTATTTTTACATTCCCCCATCACTTTACTTATCCCGTGCCTTATATATTCTCTCTCTTCTCCCTTTTAATCCCTAAAGTTTATATTCCTTATCCTAAAACTTCTTTCCCATTTATAAACTTAACATTAACTATACTTATATCTTTTCAAATTTAAATACACAAAATTACATAAAAACATTGATATACTTATTTGTATACTTGCACACATACCTAATGTTCATATACGTATTCAATATGTAGTTACAATACACATAATATACTTTTTCACCTGCACTTTCGTTTAATTTCATAAAAATATGCGGAATCATTATAGTTCACATAGCAGCAGTGATCCTCATAGGAAGTAAAATAGCTGTGATTCTCAATATCCGTAGTTGAATTGTAGTTCGTGTAGTATTGCGCTATGATATATACATCAAACAATTATTGCAATTCACATTAGTATGCGAACATATATTCAAACATTTTTGCTCAAACAAACTTGAATATGTGTATAGAGTTAGAAATGTTTTACACTCAGGAATAGAGTCATGAAATCACTGGTATAGCTTTTGGTTTATTGTAACCGATTTGATTTAAAGTATATTGCTTATTTTACTGTATAGTGTTTGCTAATGCTTGATGGATTCATAGGAAATGCACCAGAGTGCGCGTATGCATACATATAAAATTCCGAGCTTGAAGAACAAACCTGATAAGGGAATTTCTTTTTTTTTAAATATCCGATCATATATGCTATTAAAATAATTAGCAATATCTTTTGTGTACATGTATTGAGTTCTAAAGGAGAAGACCGAATTATTTTTGCTTGATGAGTTAATGATTAAATGGCACGGAGAGGCTGTAGAAAACATCAGTGAACAGGAAAAATCGATATCTTTTCTTCATGGCAGAGTGCTTGACTGTTTCAATGTATTATCGAATGATTAACAAGAATAGGTTGTGAAAAACACTTCTTTACGCCAGTTATATATTATCGCAGGAGAAAACAGATAGATAGATAGATAGATAGATAGATAGATAGATAGATAGATAAATAGACAGACAGACATATAGATAGATAGATAGATAGATAGATAGATAGATAGATAGATAGATGGATGGATAGATGGATGGATGGAGAGAGAGAGAGAGAGAGAGAGAGAGAGAGAGAGAGATTAAAGACGGATTTATTTTCTCGTTTAGTAAGTAGTTTTATTTAGTTTTAAATATTTAAATATTGTGTGACGGTAAATGTTTCTCTTTAACGTTGTGGAAGATAGAAAACATTTACACCACCCCCATACAAGTGGTATCAGCTGGAGAATTATTAATAATGTAAAGTAAGATTCTCGTCACTTATAATTAGTTATGGACGATTAATTAATTACAATCATAACCATTAGCAAAGTGGTGTTGGCATCACAAAACAGAGAATAAAACAATATTCATAATATATATTGAAAATTATGATACACAAAAGGAAATTAGAATTGACTTAAATTATGGAAATTGATAAGGAAACATGATATCTAGAAGTTAGTGAAAAAAATATTGTACACACACCAGTTCAGGTGACAATATTTGAACAACATTTTGAAAAGAATATATTATAAACTAATTCTAAACAGAAATGTTTCTTATTTGGTTCATCCGGTAATGTTGTTCTAGATCTATCCAAAAATTCATATACGAATATTGCTTGATTGTATATAATCCCAACATCAATGATATTACGTTATATGACACACTTTGTAAAATAAAATCTAATTACCTTAAAGACTTAAACTGTCAAGTAATGTATCATAATGTATCTGAGTAAAACTGTTTCCGTTTTAAAAAATACTTAATTATTATATAATCTGTTAAGGGTCAATGTGACATGACCTTTGGGCACTGCATATGATGTTTGTGTATGTACCAGAGTTAAAATAACAACTCAGGTAAAAAATATGCTAGAAGTTGCTGTTGTAAACCAAGCAGTCCTTATTGGATGATTAATTTGTGCTATCCAATAGTTTACGTAATACAAATAACTAACTAGCCAACGGGTAGAAACTGAAACATACATGTTGAAATACTGCAGTCTACATTCTAATACTTTGATATTGACATTACTCAAATCGGGTCATGAAGACAATAGATAGCTTTTGTAAGGAGCAATAATATTTATTTTTTCTTTCTTTACATGCTTGTGGTGGATTTGATAAGTTTTCATCCTAGTGTGTCTCAGTCATGATAATTCATTGCACCCTGTTTGTAGGCGTCAACAAGTGTTTCGGACTCCACTGTGGAAGTTTCTAGCAAAAGGCATTCCAGTCGTTCATTATTCTGATTGTCTACTCAGAAAGCTAATATGGCACATGTTGTGCCTAGATTAGTCATTTGCGATCTACAATGCTGGAATATTCTATATCGGGCTTAGGAGAGCATGTGGATGATTGACTATTTCATTGTGAACAATAAACTTGTGACATTGTTACGAAAGCTTGTGAAGGACTGTTGGTGCTTATGTCCTTCAACAGTTTATGTAGAAACTATTATAATATGACTTCATGTCTTCTATAATAAAATTATCATATGATTTATTTTTATACAAATCTAGCTACTGAATTTTGTGTTAGAATATAAGACTAATAGTATTGGAGTTAAGTGAATGTCGTTGTTTCATGGAATATTAAGGTCAAATGATCTTCTAATTGTATTTGTATAAATGTAATATATTTGATTATCGATTTTACCAATATTATTGTTAAATATATTGACACATATTGATAAGCATATGTTGGAATTTTAGCGAGTGAATAGGGGGGGGGGTCGTTAAACTTAATTAAAAACGCATTTTACTACTCATTTAATTTGAAGTTTTCCACCTGTGAAAATATTGTGTGACTGTAAAACATATTTTTTCTTGGTGTGTAAGAGAGAAGAATTTTACTAAACCCGTATCATCTGCCAAGTGAGAGACGAATGATGACCCTGAGAGTGTCACAGTCTGATTAAAATGTCTTGACTTTTTGACCCACTTGTTTGTTTTCAAATATTGAGATTTGAAAACCCTTTGTTTAATTTCTCTCGTGATATTTCAGTATCGAGAAACTTCCAACAAAGAGGTCAGGGCGTTATTGTCGCCGCTATACTCTGGGGTGACTTTGTAATAATGACTTATACCAACTATATATAATTAGTTTTGATAAAAGACATCTACAAGTGCCGGTGCAGAGCATGGGTCACTGGTTAAATATGTATATCTGCAACTGTTACGCTGATATACTGGTACGTCGCCAATTTGGCTCCGCCCCCAACTCAGAATCAGCTGAGATTTAATGTTTAAGAATAATTATATATATATATATAGAAAACAATTATAATTAAACGAACAGAGGACAAGATGTAACCATGACATTATCATTTGAACTATGAAAATAACGATAGAACTAACAAACACGCGTTTTAAAATAATAACAAGAAATTTAATAAAAGAAAAAGTTAACAAGATTTAGAAAATTAAGTTCATCCTTAGCCAGTTCATCTATACTGAAGTCACTGTCCGAATAGGCACTTAGCTTAAGCACAGAAATGACGTCAGTCTTGTAGACTTGAATTTTCCAGTCAATAGATCGACACGTCCCAATTCAGCCGGGACAAGTAGAATGGCCACACAGGCACAGCCACACAGGCAAACAACAGGCAGCTATAAACGAGCAGCCGAGAATACACAATAACAAGAAAAAACCCTGCAACACAAACAATTGCAAAGCCTAAGTGTCCAGTCCAGTGCTCGATTAATAATTACTAAGTTTGGCATAGGCCTCTGAAAGGAAGAATATTAATATATTCATAAATAAAACATAGTATATAACATCCTAATAAAACTTAACCATTCACACAAATACAAAGACGCTTTTACCTATATAGCCAGGGTTTTCTTCTCTCATATACGACCCAGTGTTGTTTTGGGCGGACTACCCTTTCAGTCGTCACCCTCAGACGATTTTTCAGGAAGTAGTGAAGATAACATTTTCACTGTGGTTTTTATTACCCTGCTTAGACCAGCTTCTGACCTGTTCAATTCATTAGCTCTAAGATGATTATGTCCCTCTAACAACTCTAACCACCTTCTAAGCGTACACACTGACCACACGCTGACCGCCGCGCTCACAGACTTCAAACACCGCAGACATCAAACGCCAGCCCCTAAATCTTCCACACATGTCTCTCATTCATTTCAGGGCTTCCCTTCTCTGTAAACAGGACGCAATACGCACTCATTCCACAAATGAAAATTTATATAAAATATATATGTGGGAACATTTTCCCATCATACAACAGTTATGTAACTTTAGGCCCATTGTCTAGGTTCTAGAACCAACTACATGCCACGCGATCCGTCACGTGATATGCTCTATGCTTTCTTATAAATATGGTTAAAATGCACCCGTCTTGCACTCCGAGATCCAGAAGCTACGACACCGTACGTCAGCTAGTACCGTCGCTTACTCGCGAGTCGTATAGGAACAGACCGACGCGATTGATGAGATAATGCTTCGACTTCTCACTAAGGTATCACATTTATTTGATTGTATTTTGCATATTTGAACTATGTATGTAATTGTGCTATGTATTGCTATGTATTGCTATATAACTTGAGCACGGTTCGTTGAAATGACTGAAAACCTATAAGTTATGGAATATAAATCATTGTAACTCTCTTCCATTGTAACTTTAATTTATATTGACTTTAAATTCACTAGAGCCAGGAGTGCCTGCGCTCGATATGAATTTCACATGTAATTCAAATTATTGCATGTAATTTTAATTATAAATTGTGAAGCGCTTTGCTTAATTTGAATTGTCCCTTTGTATGAATTCTAATTTTAACGTTGTAAATATTTGATAATTCATACGTCATGCACTGTTAAATGTAACATGCGTGAGAAGATTATATTTTCTAATCTAAATTGTAAACGACGTGTTAGTCGAATTTCTAATTCGAGCATTTGAAACTAATCGTGCTTAGGTAGCGAACGTGCTAGCAGAACGATTATGGAACACATTTTGCTTCCAGGTCGGTCTTCTTCTTCTTCGTCTTTCACGTTTACTCGTGGTTCCTGTACAAGCCGGTTTTTGAACTCTGTTGAGTGAGTTCAACTCTTCCAAAGTCCACCACCATTGCAGAGCAACGCCGACGTGTAGGCGCATGCTCGTCTATACCCACAAGTGCAACAAGCGGGCTAAACTGAGAGACAGTTTTCCATTGTATGCCACATGCATTCTGCTGACGCCACTACAAGTGAGATAGACCCGGTTCGGTCTAGATCAAAAGACCAGGCGACACCAAGACACAAAGCTGAGTACCACTCAGATGACTAAAAGTCATAGGAAACAATTGGGCATTCTTTTCTCGAGAATGATAAAGCACCTACGTGCCGAATTAAGAAATAGACTTCGCGCTCGTATTTGATTATTGTTAAATTGTTAAACTTTATTAAATCTTATTTTAATTGTTAAACCTCTTCGTAGTTCATTTTTATGCATAATAGACCTAATGATTTTTCATGGATTGGATGAGGGCGAATTGAGCTGAATGACGTAACGAATGCATATTAATTTAGAGGAATTTAACGACTCCAAACCAGCTATTGTACGCAATTTATTAGTTTGTAAATCTGCTGTCTGCACTACAAGACGCATTTTTAAGTTAGTCAAATGATAAGTTGGGCAACCAGTCTGTATAGGATAGAGAGAAGGAATTAATTTAATCTATTATCTTTAAAGTCCTTAACTATCCTAGGCAGGGTCTATAAAGAAATACTGGAAACGTAACAGAGAGAAGTATTAGTAAACCTAAAACAATGTATTCCTTATAGCTTGTCATTAGTTATGGATGATTAATAACAATAATAGTATTAAACAATAAAAAGTAGTATATGACACACATAGCTTAATACTCTCGGTTGTATGCAGTTAGTGTATTTTCTAACTACTATTTACAGGTAATTAAAAGAAGTAAATGTGAGGTACTCACGTATTTTGCAATCCATTCCAGTCCAGCCATCTTCACAACCACTCGCACAAGTGCCTTCATATCGGTTACAATCTTCATAACCAGCTCGACAGCGACAAGCTTTGGATTGATAAGCAATGATATATACTATGAACTAGGATTTAAACTCTAGCATTTTGGCTTTTATATGTGTGTGTGTGTGTGTGTGTGTGAGAGGGTGTGTGTGTGTGTGTGACGGAAATTGCAAGGGAGACAGAAACTACGAACGACGTCGACGACAACAAACCGAAAAACACCAGGAAACAGACAAGCAAAAAATGAAGACAGACAAAATGGAAAGGAACACTAAATCAGCTGACCCTCCTAAAGAATACAGACAAACGGAACTCGCAGTGGCCATCGCCGAACTAAATCACTAGTAGCTCCTGCACTCTCACCAATACTAGAGACACCACCAAGGGCCGCTACAACAACCACACCGACCACGATGACAACAGACCAAAGCAAACACACAGAACAAAGCCGCAAAACAAAACGACGGCGCCCACCACCAGGCATCAGACGACAACAACCACAGCACCAACAGGAACCACAACAATAACGCCACCACAACAGCCACTGCCGACAACAATGGCAAAGGCGCAGTGAGCATCAGTACATGCAGTGGGGTTTTTACAACCACCCCATTGCAGATATGATCCAACTCATACTAGACCATCTATACTAGCCACCAACACACATCTATACACATCCCTACAGACGCTGGGGACAACAAGAACAACATCAGAGCCGACAACTGCAACAGCAACAATAGCGCCCAAAACCACTAAGTAGAAAAGGGGAGTGAACATCCCGGGCGCATATACTACAATGCCTTCATTTGTCAACGGACCTCCGGACTGAAGCCTTCCTCCACCATCCACACACGTCGACATGCAGCACAGCGATCATCACCAGCGACACGCAACGACGCACACACTACATCTACTCGACAAAGAAACCACCCCCCGCCCTCTCCAGAAACAAGTGAGGAGAGGAAGTTACGATCATCGAGTCCCATGAGTGATGGCTTCGCGGTTAGTGCTGAACAGAAAGGTAAGTCAGAGATAGAGATTGTCATTGTAACTGATTCCTAAATATTTGTTTAAAATATGTTTGAATTATGCTTTTCTTGTACATGTTATAACAAGTTTAAACTATGTCAAATAAAAGAATTGTAAAAAGGAATTTTAAAATGAAGAAACGAGCATAAAAGTACAGATTACAAATTATTGAAAAACAAGATGGATGCATGCCATTAAATTCATCTGTCACAGTTAGTAAGCCATTCTTCTTCTTTGTTTTCGTTTCTACTGATGTGCAAGCATCAGTAATCTTCATCCCTAGCTGCCATCAAGCTTCACTTGTCTCAACATTGGTTATGTCGACGTTCTTGTGAGTCGATGACTGAAGACAAATATTGTACTCCTACATTGACAGTCGTAACTGCCAGTGGATTCTGCTGAAGGTGCTAAGGATTGATGTGCAGTGGAATTCTGGATGGGACTCTATGTCACATCCTAGAGAGGTGTGGAACGCTGTGCGTGTGTGTGTGTGTGTGTGTGTGTGTGTGTGTGTGTGTGTGTGTGTGTGTATGTGTGTGTGTGTGTGATATGATGTTACTGGAGATTGCGACCTAGTGTATCTTCTAACTGGGAAGAAGATTCATAGACAACCAGTAACACTTGCTCATGGAATTTGGGCCCATCAAGAGGGCTGAGATACGTGAGAGAGCTGCCGCAAAGAGCATAAGTTTGACCCTTCCAGTAACTGTTGGGATTGTAAGAACTGACAAGGAACAAATGTTTGGAAACCAGTATTGTAAACTGGAATTGAGAATAACTGCACCACTTGTTCATTCAGTGACAATAGAAAGATTGTGCAGTGTGCAGTATACAGAACAGATTGTGCAGTGTGCTGTGTATTCACTTGGACAATATTTGTTATTGTAATTGTGTTGTGTATTATGTTGTATGATGGGGAATGTTCCTATATATATATTATATAAATTTTCATTTTGTTGTATTTAAATTGAACGTTAGAACGAGTGAGTATTGCATCCTGTTTACTGAGAAGCGAGGCCCTGAAACGAATGAGTGGGTATGGGGGCAGATTTATTGAGTGGTGTTGGATGTCTGTGGAGCATGTGTGGTCAGCATGCACGGTCAGCGTGTGCAGTGTCAGCGGGTGCGGTTAGAGTTGTTAAGAGGACATAAATCATATTAGCACTAGAGAACTGGACAGGTCAGAAGCGAGTCTAATAGACGAAGGGTAATATAAGCCACAGTGAAAATGTATATGAATATATGTATGTATTTTATGCGAATTATTACAATTTTCCTCCAAGCATACATGATTCGATAGAATGACTAAAGCCTAAAGATTTCATTCTCTTGCGTGTAATTTCATTGTTAATTCGTAAAGAGCTCATATTTAATTTGAATTATATTTTGTTCTCCATGTATGAATTCCATTTTTGATGAAGTAAATGTTTGGAAATTCATATGTTCATGTAATGTTAAAAATAACACACATGTGAATTATATTGTATCTTTTATGAATATAAATATATTGTAAAAGACACGATAGACGAAGATTTAAAACTAAGCACATTGTATCAGTCATGTGCTTGGATGATTTGCGAATGTAAACGCAAATCGCTCATAGAAACAACACTCTTATTTCAGAACGGGTTATTATCTGCCTTATAATACGTTCTACGTATTATTGCCACCTTCGCATCACGTTGGGTGCATTTTCCTTTATTCAACCTTGGACGGACGACGTTACAATTCCGTACCGCCTTTGTTGATGGTGTTCTGTCATGATGAAACCCTAGTGTAACAAGTCAAGAGACGACAAGTTATTGGAAACTATCGATCATACAGTGCAAGCATCGCTTGATACGTGGAAGGATCGAACTGACCTTAGACCACGTGTTCATCAAGACTACTAAGACAAGATAAGTAACTAACCCAAACTCTGAATCCATCGAATGTGCTGGCAAAAATAACTTTCTCGGACATTAAATTTCAAGCAGATTGAACTTGCCTTAGTTTAGATCTGAAGCTGTGTCTTCGTAATTGATTGTTATTGTTAAATATTAACTATTAAATTCTTTTATTGTTAATACCTCTTTCGTAGTGATTTTTATGCATATAGACCTAATCGTGGTTTGGATGGGGGATCGACTGAGCTAAATGTAACATTTTGAATGCATAAAGATTTAAGAGAGTGTTAACAGTTTCCAAGCCGGCTATTGTACACAAGTTATCTGTTTGAATCTGTTTGTCTGTACTACAAAGGCGCATTTTCATATGAGACGAAAGATAATTTGAGCAACCAGTCTGTTTAAGGAATGAGGAGAAATTAATTTATCTAATTAAATTAAAGTTCTGTAAAATTCTGAGCAGGGTCTTTAAATAAAAACTGGACATGTAAAAGTCTGCAAATAGTACATAGACATTAACTGTTCGTTACAATGTTGTCCTATAATGCAAGAGTGACAGGCTTGTATCAGAGGTGCATATTTTAGTGAGTGTAACTCAAATGAATAATCGATCACACTCACACACACACACACACACACACACACACACACACACACACGTGTTTATGTGTATTTTTTAGTTAATGGTCTATACTTAAATCTATACCATGATAAATATATACGTTGTGTAGAAGTAGATATATAGATAGTCAGACAGATAAACAGATAGATAGATAGAAAGACAGACAGACAGACAGACAGATAGACAGACAGACAGACAGATAGATAGATAGATAGATAGATAGATAGATAGATAGATAGATAGATAGATAGATAGATAGATAAATAGATAGATAGATAGATAGATAGATAGATAGATAGATAGATAGATAGATAGATAGATAGATAGATAGATAGATAGATAGATAGATAGATAGATTAATGGATGGATGGATCGATGGATGGATGGATGGATTGGATGCATGCATGCCAAATCATGCAGAAATATCTAATGTATATTTACAGTTTTTTTTTTAAATGTAATTTCCCCATTACAATATTTTTTGTTCTCTTCTCTCTCATTCTTTCTCATCCTGTCTCTGTCATAGTGGCAGTAGTAGTAGTAGTAGTAGTAGTAGTAGTAGCAATGGTAGTAGTAGTTATAGTGGTAGTAGTAATAGTAGTAGAATTAGAGGTGGTAGTGTTAGTGGTGGTGGTAGTTATATTTCTCAGCCCTTTTTAACTTCTGTGACGGTCGTTTGAAAACCAGTCTCATAATTTTCTGGGACATTTCTTTGAAAATCCAAGATTTTTATGGAGAATGTGTTCACGTTCATGAAGCGGATTCATTATTAGTGTGGATATAATGTGGTTTCCATGTGGATTATATAGATAGTCTTCCAAATCAGGTTTTATATTTCCCAATGTTCCTATCTCTACAGATATCCTTTCTAAAAAAATGATCCTGGTATTTTCATTTTTCCTTTTCTTTTGTATTTGCTATCTCTTGAGTTTCATAAATGATTGCTGATGTTCTGTTACCATTAATGATAACTACAATGTCTGGTCTTCACAAAGGAATCAAAGGATCTATTCTTATTTCAAAATAATTTGATTTCTTCATTCTTCCTAGCTACTTCTGGATGGTGAATCAATATTCTTTTCCTTTTTTCTTTTTTCTTTTTATTTATTTATTTATTTATTTATTTTTTTTGGGGGGGCGGTTGTTACTCCATAGGTCTGCATGTATTTCTTTATTTTCATTAGTAGTAGTAATAGTAGTAGCAACAGCAGCAGCAGAAGTACTAGTAGTAGTACTGTAAAGGCGGAAATGCAGATTACATTAACCGAAATTTAATAAATTCTAATTATTTTGATTTTATTTTCATCAATTACGACAAATTTTAACTCTAAATCTTTGCCGTGTTAATAAGACGTTTTGGAGAGATGACTTTGGTCCAGTCAGGAACAAAGGAACAAAGGGGGGGGGTAAATTGAATAGCGGCGATCCGCGTAGCTCGAGTGTTCAAGAGACGCTAATGGTGAAAGCGCTCTGATGACATCACTGCTCGCGTATCACAGGAGCAGGCAGCGAGGTTCGACCCAACGCGGTTAACATCTACGAGTCGATAAAACAATAGGAACACCAACCCTTAAAACACAGTCAGCCAGCAATGGCTATTTAACAAAGGACCGAGATAAAAGGCATTAATTACGCCGAGGGTAAGAAGGTGCTTGAAAAACCCAAATGCTTAAATAGGGTGACCGAGCGAATTTAATTTCACTATGAGATTCTCAGTCCTGTAAGACTTCCTACGAAGATTAGTGCAGAATAGGACATGTCTGAAATGGTAAATATATTTTGTAAATAATGATTCACATATTCCACTTGTTACAATTTTGATTGTATTTTTTCTTGCAAATGATTGTATTTTAAAATGATTTGAAATTGTAATGTTATTATTGGTATCGAGAAAACACATGTAAAGAAATTCAAATGCTAACAAGAATAACATTACAGACATAAAACTTAATAAAACATGAGCTGATGTGCACAAACAGTTATTTCACAGCTTCAGAAGTCAAAAGTTCCAATAGGCAACAATCCATCTACACTGAAAGTTTCAGCTTTATCTTCAGCTTAGAGACCTTGGCCTTGATTAAACCTTGTTCTAAAAATAGTCATTTGAGCATTTCCAGACTGTTCTGAGAAACCCAGTTGGTCAAGAAGACAACTGAAAAGGGGAGGCAAGCAGTAAAATTCGCCCGAGCCAGAACTATTTGGAAAGAGATACAGAAACGCCACGTGGGTATATCGCATTACACAGATAGGACAGTCTGTGACATATGTGTCTTTTCGGACCTGATAATACTGTCTAGGAGATCAGTATCGGTACATGAAATTTAGCAGTAATACGGGTTTCTGCCAAATAATGAAGTAGACGAAATGGACAAACTAACACAGTAATGAATGATTCATGTATTAAGTGCAACGAAGGTAGATAGCTGAATTTCTGTGTAAGAATACCTTTTGTTTTGGAACTGTAACTCAGGACACTAGTTAACAGAGTGTAACACCAGAATAGTGTAGGTGTAACCAAGTTCCTGACAGAAACTGTTAATATTTGAACATTCCAGCAAAGAGTGAAATGAAAGACTTTTCCAAACTTGTTCATCTGTAGCCAGCATTGCACACCAACTGACAGCGCCAGACCGTAAATGGAGACAACGATCACAAATTACATTAGGTGAATGCATACTTATGCATGTGTCAGATGTCTGTAATTGTTCCTTGATTTAATGTAATTTCTTATTCTGATTCTTTTCTTATAGTCTAGTTTATAGTGAGAATAACAAGATATTATTTTCCTGATTATTTGAAGACCTAGTAATTGTTCTAGGCAACGTAATGAAACTATTAATTTTTCTGACTATAATTTTCTAGTAATTGTTCTAGGGAATTAACACATGATTAATATTCCAAATTTGAAGTTTAGAGTGATAAGCTTTGAGAGATATGAGAATCTCTTATATCTCGCCTTTAGTGTAATTTAATTGCTATTCTATTAGTAACTGATTGATTATTGTTCTTTTCTTTTAATAAATTGTTAATATTTTACCTATCCACTCTCATCATTTCTGAAGAGGGGTAAATGTGTAGATGACGGTGGGAGCTCAGGCAACGACATAATAACGACTACAAGACGATCTAAAGACACATGTTTTAGGGTAGGTCCGTCATCGAATGGGGAGATAATGTGAGGGCCGAGACAACGACTCTTAGACTGACGAGAATAGTTCATCTAGGGACGGTTATCTTGGACAAGTAACACTTGGGGGGAAGGGGGTAATTAGTCATGTACCCAAGGGCTTGACTTAGTCACTCCCAGACCGAGAAAGACAAAGACTCTGTCGTGAATTGAATGTGGAGAGATAATTATTAAAATATGAATTTTATAACACATTAAACAATCAGAGACACAACATCCATTCACAAGTTGTAACCTTTTTCATGACTTATGTTGACTGTCGGTTTCGAACCAAGGCCTCAGAATCTTACCAATATTCTGGAATATCGATGGTTTTAAGGAGGAAATGAGCACTTCCGAGGAGTGCTGCTTTTCGCAGTGGTGTAATTTTGTTTTGCCCTGGCACTTCCATTTCAAGTGTTATATTAATCAACGTTTTTTCTGTTTTTCTGTCATCTTTTCATTGTCAGATTTTTATCTTTACTGCTTCTGTCATTCCAAATGTAGTCTCTTAGGCCTATAATTTCTCCTTCAATAATTTTCGTGAGTCATCTGCCTCCCATTTTCCGAGTTACATATAGTCTAATTTTGTTTTGGATGTAATGCTTTATGTATTGTGAGTAAGTATTTGTTTTTCTGTGTAGTTCATTTACTTCATTTGTTGTCCTGCCTATGCTACCTCACGTGTAACAAATTGCAGGTATTACAATTAAGGGCTTGTATTTTGTTAGCACCATTTAGCTTTGACATTATAATTTGTCTAACTCGACTTTTATACTCTTTCAGCTTTGGACTTGCATATTTTCTTGATGTTGCAATATCTCCAGGTATTTACATCCTTTCCTCACTGAAACACTTTTGATTTTCCTGATGTCGAATTTTAGTCCTTATCTTGTTTTGATCTTACCTTTTTGGATGAAAAGTCTGCCACATTTCTCAAGGCTGAATTTCATATTAATGTTCTAACTACACATATTGACAGAACAAATAAGATAATTGATATTACTTTATTTTTACCGTAAATTTTTAGATCTTCCATATACAGTAAATATGATAACATACTCTGATTTCATTCTATCCCACCACCCTCTGTATGTAGGACTATGCAGAACAGCATTGGTGATAATGAATTTTATTAATAAAAAATCCACATTTTATTGGTAGTTCTGCCTTTCTATATTCTTTTATGTTATGGTGGTTTTCCAGCTTGTCATTGATACTTGTATAAGTTTTTGTAGTGAAACATGTTTTTTGTAAATTTTTACGTTTGAAGTATCCTTGAATGTTGGGCAGAATTATTTGCTCTTCGTTTCTTGCTTCCCGTAACTACAGCTTTATCAAATGCCAATTGGTCCTTTGTTCCTCCATTGCATAGTCTAGCAGCCGTGTGTTCATTTATAGTCTATTTATTTCTAGGTGGAACATGATTTTGTCAGATATAATTCTTGATAATAATTTCCAGATAGTTGATAGGATTTAATTGACCTTGTCGTAAGGTGTAGTGCTTTTTTTAATAAGTCTTACATAATGAGGCATGATTTTCCTTTCATCTTCGAACTTGGTAAGTTTTCTAGTTTGTTTAGTATGCCTTGCAGCTGGTCAGCAAATCTAACATGTAAAAAGGTAAGGTGTTTAAACCAGAATATTTGCATTTTCTTTAAACTTGGAGCTTTCCTGTTTGCCACATTTCCTTTTTCTTAATACCTCCCTCAGTGACTGTGATGTCCCATTTTTGCGGTGTGTCTTTATGGTCGCTTTCCATTCCTCAAACCATTTTGCTGAGACCTTATTGCAGGCATACTTTTTCTATAATGTAGATGATATTTGTCTACTAATATCTGTTTCAGTTTTCTATTATTATGGACTTCTCCTGCCATCGGCCTATTTCTTACCTAGTACACTCCATTTTATTTTCTATTCTTTTTTATGGTGGCTCTGATGGTTTCTTTGTTTGTACGTTGGCTGGTATTATATATTTTTTAATTATTTAAGCTGTACCATATATTAGGTTAATGGCTTCTGTAATATCTTTTGCAGTGATGTACCTTTCTACTTTATTTGCATTGTGAATTGCTATTGTTAAAGCTTTGTTATTTTGTAGTCTTCGATTAGCTGTTCTTCATAAATATCATTTATTGTAGTCCACCTAATCTAACATGCATTGCCGTTCGTCAGTTAGATTATTTATTTGAAAAATAATAACAATAATAATGATGATAATGATGACTGAAGTTATATAAAATGTTACTTTAGTTTTGTATCTCTGATGCAGTGTTGTTTTTTTTTTTAAAGCCACACTATTGCTCTAAATTTTATTTCATTATTTTCTGCTTCTCTCTCATATACACGAGCGCGCGCACAGAAAATTAGTTATCCACTCTCCATTGCCTTTTTCCTCATCATCTGTCTACATTTTATTTTTATATGCTATGCTGAATATATTTGAAAGCAATAGATCTATATTTCTCACCGCTGAAGCAATTAACTCTTACATCCTCCGAGTGATTGCAGTTGTGTATGCCAACAGGTGGGTGTTTGCAGTCAGTAATGTGTGATTCATTTCCATAACAATCAACATCGTCAAAATAGATGGGACCCGAGTTCCGTGGAAGGGAATCATCAGTTGTACTTGTTGGTGTCATACTGCCATTGAAAATGCATAATGGTTTAATGGGTAGCAATGATTGTAACGGAGAGAGGGTACAGTAATACACAGACACATAGACACACACACACACGCACACACACACACACACACACACACACACACACACACACACACACACACACACACACACAGACACACGCACGCACGCACACACACACACACACATTGAGAGTGGAAAAATAAATTGAGAGAGGGAGAATTAATGGAGATGAAATTAACGCATTAAATAAAAAAAATGTAAATAAATAAACATTTCATAATATTGTCAATGGTCACAATAAATATTTTAACGATAATTAATGCATGCAAAATTTATGCAAGTTGTACTGCATATATTTTCTTTTTAAAATAATAACTGTTACAAAAGAGAAAATAATTATCATCGATTTCTTTAAATTATTTTTACATAAAATAATTCTATATTTATCACACTTTTTAAATTTAATTGCAGAATTGCGAAATTTATAATTATTTTCGGATTATGGCATTTTATTTCTACTTGTCTTTCACTGCCCATTATATCATAATTGTTAATTAATGGATTTATTTCTAATATTCAACTGTGTAATCATTTAATTGCTTTAATATTTCTATATGTCATCTTGCTTATATTGCATTATGAGTGTATTTACAAAACACATCTTTGTTGTGTAGCATGAAATATTAGCAGGGAAGTGAATCACAAAATATATCAAAGAAATGATGTATATGTACATACCTATAGGAATCCTAGCGAGTTCTTACATGCACCTGCCGTAGTTAATGCATTCTAATCAATTGTATCGAAATATTCAAATGATAAATTGAATGAGAATGACCTAAAAAGACCAGTACATCTGTTCTCTCTCTCTCTCTCTCTCTCTCTCTCTCTCTCTCTCTCTCTCTCTCTCTCTCACACACACACACACACACACACACACACGCACACACACACGCGCACACACACACACACACACAGACGCGCGCACATACACATTTCCAATAAAACAGTAGCGTATTAAAACTTAATGGTTAACACTCTTACTATTTATGTCTTCATTTATATTTTGCATTTACATTAATGTTCTTAAAGGAGACATTTTCGCTTACTTTATATACCCTAGCATTCTACAAATAACCACAGCATCCCTGATATCAAAGTCGTCATCACATACAGTCCCCCAGGTACCATTGATTTTAATCTCAACTCGACCATGCGATGCGCTATCCCCGCCTGCAAGACGCACTTCATAACCTGAAGTAAACATAGTGAAAAAAAATGTTATATTTATTACATGATTATTGTTTAAACGCATGGGTTGCTATAAACTCTTAAGTAATATATAATATCACACAACTGGTACATTGATATAAAATAACTATGCAAACTACAGCTGTATTAGATATTTTAAGACAGACTAACAAGTGGGATGTGTTTGATAGTTTGCCAGTTTAGTAAATATTGCGATTGTCGATGCCAGAATTACCTTTTAGTTAAGTTTATTTATTTTAAATGTCATTTAAAAATTAATTCCTCGTTTAATTTTATTTTTTTAGAAATAGAATAAAGTGTGATACTCTGTAATATGCATCGGGAAGTGTTGTAATTACTATTCAATTAGTCAATAACATTATGATTCTCTGGTCAAAAGTAGACACAAATATTAATTTAAACATGCAAATAACAATATATTAATATTAAAATTGTATGTTTTCATTCATGATAATAGTGTTCTCTCTGATGACAATGTTAAGTTTGTAGGATGCAACATGAACGATGCTGCATCATCAAATCTCTAGACCCCAAGACGACTCACTCTAATGCTCTACGTAATACTAAAATTATATTTGTTTAGAGAAGACCACAAGATTTTTATAATTAATTATTGCTGCGAGACATTCAAAAGCTGAAATTTTGTTTGTGGGGAAATTAAATAATAGTTCAATGTATTCACTAATGAAATGCAAGCCATTAATTTTTTTTTTTTTATATAATGGACAAGCAATTTGCTATTGTTCGTTTGACTTCTGCAAATCACATGGATTACATTCAATTTGGTAAAATTTGCTCGAAGTGCCATTTGCAACAATTAACCACTGAAGTTAATTAATTTCATAAATCCGAATATGTTGGAAATAGAACCGTTTGAACAAACATTTCCATTTTATAAATGTAATGTATCACTTTATAAGCTCTTTAATGACCATTACATATTTCAACTGAATGGCTTGATATAACACATAACACGTGATTCAAATTAAATCATGAAAACTCATGGTTGTTGTTAATTCTTAGACCTCGTTATAACACCAGAGTGAAAAGGGATTTCCACAACATGAAATTAATTATTTATTTAATACCTAAAATCCCCTGCTTAAGAGCTAGCCACTTTCTAGGCAATATAGGAAGTTTTAAAGAAAGGAAAATTACACAAATGTTCAAAACAAAAAAAAAGTCATATAAATATCACAAACATGAAAATGAAGTTGCATGATGGATCAGGAGACGAACAAGTGGATAAATAGCTTTCCTGAATAGTAGTTTGATGCTTATTTATAAAATTGTTATCCACACACACACACACACACACACACACACACACACACACACACACACACACACACACACACACACACACACACACTGTTCTATCACTTTAAACTTAAATATAACTCTAGTCTGGGCATAAAGAGGATCCTAGCTTATGATATGTTAACAGAATGATAAAGAAAGAATGGAGTTAAAATATTTTGTACATATTTGTTATTGATATATGGTTTGAATTAGAGAATGAATTAATAATTCTACTATTATTTCTATGTTCATTAATTTGACTACATTGAACATTGTCCTTGCAATGTTGGTCGATGGTATATTTTTTATACCTTGTGTGTGGGGATAACTACATTGTACAGGATTTGTAAGTTGAGAACGTTTGAAGGAGAGGAAGTAGTTTAGAGATGAAATATGCCAGAAATAGATGTGCGCATCCAAAGTTGACATCGAAATTAAAATGTATATCGAGTTGCTGTAAGTTAAATTATGTTCGAGAGACAATATGGCGGAAATGTATAGCTTCAGTTTGATCTTGAGAATTCACGAAGATTATTTTGAATGTTCCTCCTCTTAAAACGCACTCTTAAATTAAAAATTATTAATCCCTATGTGCTTGATAACGAATGTAAAATTCAGAACGATTCACTATGGTATGCTATGGTATCACTTGTCTGGTCTACATTTAATGACCCTGTTCTATTTTAAAATTCAGTTATCAATATTGGTTTATTGAATAATTTCTAACAATAGTGACACCCGGACTTATTCTCCATGAAATGCCACAATATTCGGCCAATTATTCATGGCACCTCGCCAGATAAATCAGTTGACTTGCCTCAACTGACAATATTATCTTTCCCTATTTATAAATTAAGATTTATAAGTCTTTATCCCTTTATTACGGATCACACCCAGTCAGTTAAATCTCTGGTCATGCTACAAACAATGGGTAAGATAACAATAAATTTCATAACCATTTGATTAAAATAGAAGAAAAATGAACAATCATGATTCACGACTAACATAGTGTATTACTGATTGACCCGGATAATTAACCACACACTATCTCTGAGTTCTGTGTCTCGTTTGGTGCAATGACTTATCTTATAGTTCATATAACAGTTGAACATGTTGCCATCAATTTATTGATATGCTTCTGACATCAGCAACAAATCTTCTAGCTGCCTCTCACAGTCCCTTAAGATTTCTGGCATAGACTGAAGACAATGCCTCTAGTATAGAAGATCGTAGATTCAGTCGGTTCCCATCTCCATAAGACTGTAGATTCCCCTGAGCTCTGATTCAACTTTCAGATTATGACTCAAGATCGGCTGTAATGAATATTATCATATTACAACGTTGTGTGACAATAACAATTATATGGGCTTTGTTGCAACAGCGATAATTACTCTTTACATTTCCACTAATTAGCTTTAGCTAATTCGTAGTTCAATAAAAGTTTCAAAAGAATAAATTATTTGCAATATATATTTCCTACATTATAATACAATCATGATTATAATGCAATTTAGCTAATAATTCACGCAATGAGTGTTAACTCATTAGCTCTTCCCTTGATAACAATTAATCAAAAGGGAACATGAGTACATACACATGGTTACTTTACTTCATCATTTTACAAATGTAATATTTGCTAACACCACTTAGCTTCTGTAAGGAAAATATAACAAACATTTGGCAGCATTAATAATCACGTAAATGTTCTACACAATGTTTATAGTACAAAATACATCAGTTTTTCGAGTAAGAAATATACAATCTAGAGAACCCAAATATATTTACCAATATGTGAAGTTAATGCACTGTTATAAAATGGTGGAAACGATTCTCTTGATCCCTGGTTGTTGAGCACTCAGTATCAATGTCGGAACATCTGACGAATTCAGTTCAATGAGGTGACTATATGAATGAATTGAGGTCAACCAATGGATTAGCGCTACATCGTGATACAGAAAGCAAATGGCCAAATATGGGCATCTAGTGTTTGTCTCTCACTTTCCTTCACCTCTGGCTTACTCTACATTTCTTTAATGAATAAACAAGTTGTTGCATCAGCCAACCTAGTTGCTTAGTGGAAGTCTCCTCAATAATTATACAGACAGTAGAAACAGTGAGTACTTTAATGATTTTAGAATTATGATAAATAAGGTTTATAATAAGCATAATTTGTTTAATATATTCTGACATATCTCTAGAAGGTGCCTTGCCTAAATATGAAAGGCAGTGACTTGCTCAAAACTGTATCTGTGGCAAAGTAAATTTGCTTTTTCCTAATATAAAATTAAATCTTGTTTATAAATTGTACATTTTTAAGAGTAGCCCTACCTTGGTCACTCCCTAAGATGGTATTTTTGAAAGTATCTGAGTTGAACTAAATGCTCAATGCAAGAACATTCTAGATTTTCTTATATATTGCAACCTAGTGAGTAGTTTTTATTATCCAATGGTTATGATTTATGAGAATGAGGTCAGCCAATGTGATGATATTAAAAAAATTACTTGCTGTAGAAAATGTTACTGTCTAATCACTTTGAATTGGAAGTGACATTTTTGAAAGCCAACCGTTAGCTTGGAAGTGAGTTTACTGACTAGTTGATATGCTATACATGAGTTTTATGTAAAGATGTACTATGTGAGTTGACTTTTGTTTCTACGAGTGTTTGAACTAGGCTGCTCACATGGAGTTTGCCAGACTTGATATTGTTTTGACATGCTCTATTTATTATGTTGAGTGCATGCATCAGACTAATCAATACCATTGCAGGAAACTGTAAGTTGAGACTGGAATATAAAATATAATATAGCTATAATGTGATAAACTGGAAAACATAGCTCTTGTTCCCCGATTTTGTTTTTCAGAGACAAAGCATACCTTTCACATGCTATTATTGTTTATTGTTTGTAAACTGACCCTGATAAAGGCAGGAATGGCGTGTAAGTGTAGGAGCACTCTGCTGATGTGTAGTGGCAAGGTTTGTTGACTACCTGATCAGTTTCTAGTGTAGAGAAGTTGTTGGACATCACTATATTTATTGTTCTGTTTGATGGAGTTGGCATGGTGAAAGGAAGCACATGGGCTAATGGTGCTTTTCAACATGTGGGTGACACATTTGTAGTTGACAAATTTGAATAAATACAAATTATGACATTATGTCAATGTACACAAAAGACTGTTAAGACTACAGAATCAGGGTACATAAAGTTTATTATTACTTATCTCTAATAATTCCATGTAAGTCCTCTGATTAAACTATCCAGTGATTTGTATTGTTGAATTGTGTTTTTGAAAGACTGTATAATTATACAATATCCTGAATGTAGATTCGTGGATATAGCCATGTCAAGTAATCTATTTCAATGTATTTGTCATATGTGTATTTGGTTGTTGATTTAATAAATGCATTGTTATATATACTGAACTTACATATATTGATAATCTTATGTTGAAGAAAAAATTGTGTTGATGGGGGTTCGCTATACATAGAATATAGATGAATTTGTCTTGTCCTGTAATAAGACGTTTTCCACATACAGAGAGAGTATGTGACCATGAACCTGAGCCATTTCCATTTACAGAGCCTGTATATCCGACAAGTGAATAGTTGAGTGGTATCTACTGGAGGATCATAAATAACAATAAATTAATATCATCATACGTAAAATTAGTTATGAAAGCTTAATTAGTATTAATAATAATAATAATTTTATTAAATAAGTGGCGTTCACATCACAGTGTCATTGTGAAACATGCCAGTAACAGCCTCCATCTTTGAACAGTTTAAATGCATTTACTTTGATTATTTCTCCTAACCTCTACTCTCATTTCCTCTATGAACTCGATTATATATTATCTGACTGTTAATGGCTGTGACAGAGTCAAGATAAAATCATGCTTGAACTCTTAACCCATTTTCTATTTTTCTAATCTGTTATTTTGGAACACAGTTCTTTGTTTTCATTAGCATTCTTGTGTTCTAAAGTTACGTCATGACTCACGTCAGTAATCAGTGATCTAGATCTACCAATATCCCATAGCAGGAACATTCTCTTGGCTGTCTTTTGAACTGGCGGTCACCGTTAGAGAAATCAGTCAAGGTCGCGCTACCCTTTAGCGGTACACAACGGATAGAGTCCGTCACTATCTCCTCACGCGTCTTCAGTCCATCAATCAACATATCGGCGTAGATCTTGAGAGAGAAAGACAGAAAACCCTCCAGTTGATTCCGTTGCTGTGTATAGAACCAGTAACACATCGATTTCTTAGAATATATTTGTATTTTAAGCTATCTTTTTGAGAATATATGAATATAATTTATTGCAGAATTGTATGTGGCAATCTCCTCCAAACACGTGATTTGACAAAAGTGAAGCTAAGTCAGAAATGTTGTGTACTATAAATTAAATTGTTCCCTGGAAAACACTTTTAATATATAAAGTCAAATAACTTATGCACGTTTGTGAATTTCTATCGGCAATTTAAATTCATTTTTTTGCATATATTATTTCATTGTTAATTGTAAAGCGCACATGCGTGATTTTTAAATTGTAACTTGATTATTTCTTATGTGAATTCCTTTGTGGAATGTAGATGTTTTGGAATTCATATGTTCATGTGACGTTAATTGTAAAACGCACATGTGGACTATTTGTATCCTTAATTATAAATATTCAAATGATATTGTAAAAACACAAATAAGGTCAAGGAATAAACTATGCTATTGTTCAAATCACGTGCGTTGGATTGCGAAAACTGTAAGCATTTGCTCATAGGAATTTATTCATTTCCAGAGTGGGTTCAAGTTATGAATCCTTATCCTTTCGATGTCGTTCCTGCTTGGTACGTCGTCATAAACTTCACTACCAGTGAATGCTTGAAGGTTGTTCCAAACTGTGTGGGCATCTGGCATAATCCAAAATCTGGCAAGAGAGTGAACTGATGAGACATTATTTACCAAGTTAGCTGTGAGTCCAAGACCAACCGAATTGTGTGGACCACGGGCTGCATAATAATAACACTATGTAACAAATTTTCACTTTTGTTCTGTTCCTGGGTTAAAAGTGTGTTTTCCTAATCCGTTAGGTCTAGAACAGAAAGGAAATCGCTGTTATTCCAGAAAAACTTTGCTTCTGTGACCGGAACAATGAAATTTTGAAAATCGAGTGTGTTCGAGAAAATTATCGATTTGCTTTCAATGCCGAGCTTCCTCCCTGAACTGCAAGAGTTGTCCACATGTTTCTACAATTCTCCTGAACATTCTAGAACGTTCAAGAAACTTCCAGAACTTTCTAGAACGTTCTTGAATGTTCCAAAAGTAGCTGTACAAGTATAAAAGCACAGGTGTCTCGAACCAAGATTCCAATTCGTGTTATTGCAGACTGCAAGTCGTATAATGTGCGAGGCCTACAAGGCATACTTCGGCGTGCCGGTCGGGGACCAAGACAAATCTTGGGCACCGCATTTCACATGCGAATATTGCAAGAAAACACTTGAAGGTAAACTGAACAGTTGCTTCTCGCTTAGATGTGTTTTAATTTATTTTCATAAAATTTCAATGCTTTAGATCGAGTTCATTTCAAAGAGTTGTAATTTACAAGGTTTTGTCATAAGTCGTATACTGTAGGCAAATACTTCCATCTTGAAATCGTTCCATATTTTGAAATTTCCTGCCCTCAAATTATTATAATTCTTATGTATTATTATGTGCTATTCCGCGAATTTGGCGAGAGCCGATGGACCACTCAAGCAACTGCTACTTCTGCATGATAAACCCAAAAAATCGTCGCACCGCTTATAATTGATTCGCATATTTACTCTATTCCTTTATGTATGTTTCTTCTGAAAAGTGATTTTCAAATAAAGTTACCCCATTCGTATACACAAAAGTATGAGGAAATTATTTAATTAGAAAACAAATGGTCTTACACACAACTAGTTGCCATTTCGAAAAATTATGAAAACGCTGGAAACATACAGGAACCATCAGACACAACTGCACTGTTCCAACAGTAAAGTATGTCAGAGTACTTGCACTACACAATTTTTTTTCTGAAAGGTGAATTTCAAATAAAGTTATTCTTATGCACAAAACGTTTAGAAAAGTATTTAATTAGAAAACAAATAGTCTTATAGATGACTAGTTGCCATTTCGAAAAAATATGAAAATGTCCCCTGAAATGGTAAGACAACCCACTAATTATTGAAAATTAATCTTACTTACCATAACTGAACGAAAGTGTGATCCAAGCAAGAAATCCTCTGAGCAAAAGCATTTTTGTCATTTGCCAGTTTTCTTCCATATTTTAATTTTGTATTAATTTCCTTTTAGTCTAGAGAGCGACAGAAACTCTTCTTTATCGCAAACGCTAATAAATTTGAAGGAAGTGATTGGTTCCATCTACATCGTCATACTGATTGAGATCGGTGATTTATCCGTCTTATACCACAGCATTCTTTCCGCACCGCAGTTCAGTATTGAGACAGAAATCAAATTAAATATAACCAAGTATTATGTAAATGAATGTGCACAGAAAATACGGGAAAATAGTTCAATCATGCAACCAGTCAGAGTTGTTTGTTTCAAAACTCATCACGCTGAAATTTGAACGGCGCAAATTTAAATTTAAAATTACAAAAATGAAGAATTAATTAAATAATAATTACATTAATTAATTCAGTGCATTAATTTGCATTTCCCACCACACAATCTATTGCAAGTAGATGCGCCTGAATATATTGTCAGTATTGTAATATGGCAGACTGCCACACCAAGAGCTTATACTATTTTTAAATATTGAATAGACTGTCTTCTTAGATGTATGCATTATTGTGATATTGTTCCTAATTTAAACCGATTTCCCTTGCCAGGAAACACAAACTTATTTAAAGAAGATTGTTTTAATTACAAATTACATTAGATTAAATGCAATTTCAGAGTATACAATTTAATACGTTGTTTATGTTACAATGTTGCAAGTATTGTAACTTAATTCGTCTTAAAATAACTGATAATCATGACATGTTTATATAGAGATTACTCTATGTACTAGGATGATTCCAGAATAACCGAAGTCTTCTTGTCATTTATACAAACTAAACGATCGCGATGTTGAGCTACACATTAAATGTAGCAGTAGAAATTATTAGTTATCTAAACCTTGTTTATGACACATTTTTCAGAACATTCCAGAACAGTGACAGAAGGGATATAGTCCGATTGAAAGCAAACAATAAAGTTAACTCCTTTTTTTCTGTCCGCACCACACTCCAAGGTAGTGGTGCCAATAATACACATTATTCTAATTCAATCAATACTTTAAGTTTGGTCGAATAAGAAATGGTGTGTCGAACACTAAATAACACGAGTAAATAATACATTAAAAATACCTATTCCATTTATATGTTAATATTGGCATCCCAATATAGAATTTAGGATGACAAAACAAATGTGAAAAGAATGAGATCTACTGGAATTTTGATGGGCTGAACTTTAGGATAATGTTTAACGAGAGGAATGTATAAGTTATGGACTTTATATAAAAACTAATATAAATTGACACTTAGTCGAAAAGATTAGAAAGACAGATAGGCCATAGACCCAACTTTATACGTAAATTCTTGAAAAAGAGTAGTTATACGACACATGTGTGATGTTTGTAGCTTTCTTGCATAAGAAAATATTTGGCTATTTCAAATTATCGGTAGGAGCAGATATACATAATTCACACAATGCCAGTCCTAAAACAAGCAAAAGAAAACAATGTGTGACCCGCCTGGTGTGTTAATATTAATTATGAATTATTAATTAAGAACTACTTTATCATTAATAATCAGAATCGCTTATCAGTGATTAAATTTAAGATTTCGTTCCTAAATATGAATTTCCCATCACTGTTAGCTCAACACAAGTGTTACCTACAAACTCTCACGCTCACCAGTCGCCACAAGCATTGTTTGGGTGATGGCTAACGTGCGCCTCTTGCACGCTACCCAAACTTCTAAAGAAATTCTGCCTGACGTTCCTCAGTTCCAAGCTCGAAGCTCCACTGCATTATACGGACACTACGTAGTCAAACCCCAGCAACCCTGTTACTGATCAGTGTAGTGATTGGTGTCAGGGTAACTGCACTGACATAATTCACGTGGAGTACTGCAAATAACAAGCAAATAGTGGAGGACCAGGACAGATTATGAAGGATCAGGAAAGGCCAGGAAGACATGCTTCACAGCTCTCAGCACAGCTCTCAGTCCACCTTTATGACCGGACTTGACCAGTGTTACATGTCCAGCTACAGGCGAGTCGTGAGCTATCCTAAGCACCTCCCCCCTTAGCTTCATAGCCACACTAGTTGGCTAGTTCTAGCCCCACTCACAGCTACGCATTGGCGAATGAGTGTCCCTTTCTTCCATAGAAATTGGATCGTGTGTCCAGATTTTTTGGAAGTGTACGCCCCTTCAAGGTCTGCCTTCTTCCGACAGCGCTCGATAGATGCGTCCTCTAAATGCGCAGCCCGAAGCGAGTTTGACCCACTGACCAATCCACTGGCCGTGTCTTCTTCATTCACTGGCAGTCCAACACTCCCTTCCTCCGGCCCAATGTCAGTCGACCAAGAAGGCGTATCGCTATCTCTGTTTTTCGCGTTATCCAGGTCAGCGTTCGGCTGGGTGGTTCTGATGCTCTCTGCGTCTACCCCCACTACCGGTTCGTTTTCCCCCGCGTGTTTGCCGGCGTGTCTTCACGGTGCATCGTGATCGTGCATTTTTCGTCTGTGTAATCTTGTTCATACACTAGACTCGGATCAACTACTAATCCTAGTGTACACCCTGTGTCATGCAAGATTCTCACCTTACGTCCATTTATTTTCACAGAGAAACGTGGTGCTCCGAATGGTTCAATCGCCCCAATTACTGATCCACAATCTCGTTTAATGTGCCCTTTCTTTCCGCATTGAAAACATTTTATGGGTTTCTTTTCCTCTGCTTGTGTTGTCTGAGGTTGTTTCCCCTGCAGTGTAGGTGGGCGAGTGTCTAGTTTCGACTGCCCTTCTGTTTTAACCTTATCATCACTAACCGGTTGTTGTTGCGGTTTGTTCTGTGGTTATGGCAGTCGCGAGGTTGTATGTGATGTTTTAACTTGTGTCCCTTTTCCCGTTGCTATCTGTGGACCGTGTGCATATTCATACGCGTCAGCCGTCTTTGTCCATTTGTCCAATGTGTCGGCTTTCTTTTCTTTAGTGTATGCAATTAATGCGGGAGGTGACAAGTTTATCAATACATCCTTCACAAAGTGATCCTTAACACTCTCTACCTCATCCATGTCTGTATTCTCTGCTTCTAACCAGCGTTCTAACAAATATCTTAGCCTTTCCGCAGCTTGTGTGAAGATTTCTTTTTCGTCACGATGAAAGGTTTTGAATTTTTGTTTATAGATATCGCTCGAGCCTTGAAAGTATCGCAGTAATGCCGTTTTGTACGTATCATACGGTTCATCGGTTACCTCCATTCGTTCTATCACTACAGTATCCTGTCCTTTCATACAATACGATAGTTGGCTTCACCATTGCGAGTTTGGGAGTCCTGTTAAAATAGCTTTCTTTTCAAATAGGCTAATGTATTCATGTATTTGGTCCTCCTTTTTATTAAAGGGATGAAATTGTACTTTAACATTGATTTTGCGTGATTGCATCCTCCTTTCCTCCGGAAATATGTCTTCAGGTGACAAGTTTTGTTCCCTAGCTAGAATTTCTTTTATGTCTAGCTCTTTCAGTCTCTTTCTCTCCTTCACTTCTTTTCTCTCTCTCCGTTCCTTCACTTCCCTTTCTCTCTCCTCTCTCTCTTTCTCTTCCTTCCTTTCTTCTTACCATTCTCTCTCTTTCTCTGCCAAGAATGTTTTAGCGTACTCATTTTCATCCTCACCGAGTTCGCGTGCCAAAGCTTTCCCTTCTTTCACCCACACCATGTGTATTTCACTCGTAATCGATGCGCTAGCCATTCTGACTTTCGTAACGTTTGGATGCTATTTAATCTACGCGCTCCCGTTACACGATTACAAAATGCTACTGTCCTATTGATTCTGCCTATTGACTGAACAGATATGTCTGAGAAGGTTTACAGTGTACAAAATGCGTTTAGAAAAATTTTTTACACTAGTATCTCAACTCTATATCTTACACATCAATCAATATAAATATTATCTCAATCATAATATTCATGCATCAATATTTCAACAGTACAATACGCCAAGCGTACATAAAGTGGACAACACAATGATACAACGATACGAAGAGTTTACAATACTTTACAACAATGAAAAGATTAAGAAGATAAAGTATAAAAAGAGTAGATTTCATAGACCTACGCCTTAGTGATTTCCTAGCTAGTTTTCCCGTCCAGGTTTTCCCTAGGTTCTACGTTCACCCGTCAATTAAGTGAATGTACATCGCTGGTATGAGCCTCCAGTTATGTGAATGGACTCCAAGGACATTACCAGACGACTCCAGTTACGTGAATGGATTTGCTAATGTCAATGATTACCCAATGAAAATGATATTAAATATTAATTAATTACCTGTCCACATTCAATCCGTCTGCAATCATGCACTAGGTCCATGACAGGGTCTTTGTCTTTGCAGTCTGGGAGTGCCTAGGTCAAGCCCTGGGGCACGTTATCAATTATGTCTCCCACCCCAAGTGTTACCCGTCCAAATAACCGGCTCCTAACTGAAACTACACTTATCAGTCTCGAAGTCGTTATCAGGCCCTCACAATTTCTTCCCTATTAGGTGATAGACTTGCTCTAAGAAATGTGTCGCGACTGTCTTTTGTCAGAACATAAATTATGTCGATTTTTACGAGCCCCCACTTTCACCTACACATTTGCCTCAAATTACGTAATAGAGTGAGCAAGTTAAATTTAACAAAATTTATTAAAATATAAAAGAATAATAACAAATTAAGTTTAAAGAATTTCAATTAGATTTCACTCAAGGTGGAATCCGAGATTCGCAGATCTCTCAAGAAAATAATGTATTACTTCAGAAAAGAGTATTTCCTTCAATCTGTCTCTTATAACTCTCTTATGACAATTCAGCAATTTTTAATTTAATGAAAAAATGACAAATTAAGTTTTACAAGATTTAGAAATTAGAGATTAATTAGAATTTCCTCTTTCCCACTTCTTCAGAAACACATTATAAAAAAAAAGAAGATTTACAACAACATTCATAAGAATTAGAAGACAGGAAGAACAATACAAGAATTGACAAAATCACAGAACATTACAGGTTTTCACAAGACAAAACATGGATTTTGATCACCTGGTGAATTTGCATGCTCCCGGCCAATGTATGTCCGTTAGTTACAGCTTGCTGGAACAGTTCTGAATTACCCAGGTCCTTAGTGTTACGAATATCCGACTTTACACATGTCCCGAATTTACACCACGAAATTCAGTCCTGACACAGAATAGTTTGCACTGTCAGTCAAGAAATGACAACCGACGTAGATCCAACATCAAACGTTTCCGGTCTCCAGTGCCGACACTTAGTCTGGTCCCCACGTGTACTTGTCCTCTCAAGTCGACAAGATTTCGTAGATTCGTCCTGATCGCCCTTGCAATCAGCGGTTTGTGGTCAGAGTCGAGTCCCTCAGTTATGACTTTCACTCGGGTCCTCTTCAACCAATGTGTGCGCGTTAAGCATGCGCAGTGTGTACGTTACGGTACGGGTAGGTGTAGGTGTCCTTCAGCTGTAAACATACAAGTGAATTTTGCTACGCATCAGTCTCATTAATTAAATATCACAAACTTGCAAATTTAACATTAGTTCTCATTTTTAATTCTTTTACAGAAGTTACTTCCTTCTTTGCTAGAAAAAATGCAATTACAGAATCATTCAGTTTTACAATATTAATTAAGTGAAAAATCTATAAGTTGCAACAGGAAAGATAGATTTTATCTATGTACAAAATCATAAATTTACCATCTCAGACAATCTGTGTGCTTCTAACCGCAGAAGGACAAGAATGCGGGATCTCCTGTATGATAGATGCGCGAGCCTGCTCGAGAAGGCCTATTTAAGCTATCGTTGATTTCCACGTGCAAATCTGCGCCTAAGGATATATTTCATCCCCTACTTCGACTATTGTTCAATAGTCTCGCTTCAATGCTTCTGCTGAAAGGCTAGGCTGTTAGTGCAACGCAGTTACCCCTTGGAAGCTGCCCGACTCTGAGATACATGGTTTCTATCCCCCTACGTCGTGCGTATCTGTTACGTAACGTAAGTGTCTTCCCTTCTCATGCGTCTCTGAACACCTGACTGTAGATAGTGTGTCTGTCTTTGAATCTCCGACTCTATTGTGAGACCAAAGTGTTCCCCGTCTTAGAAGTCTTGTTGTCATTGTCTGCCTGGAGATGAGAGAGTGTTTCTGTAGATTGTCTATCCTTGTTGAGTGTTCACCCTCCCACACCCTGTTTACGTCAGCCCGTTTCTAACCGACTCAACATATGTGTCCCTTTGTCCTGGCTACCTAAAGACAGTTACTTCAAACGGACTGTTGGCTTTCATGAAAGAATTCTTTTATCATGAGAAAACCCTTTCTAAAATATTAAGAAAAGTAAACTTTTATATTTTCTAATTTAATATTTTGTAGTTTTGCATTTTTTGCGTCACAGTATGTGTGTGTGTGTGTGTGTGTGTGTGTGTGTGTGTGTGTGCGTGTGTGTGCGTGTGTGCGTGCGTGCATGCGTGTGTGTGTGTGTGTGTGTGTGTGTGTGTGTGTGTGTGTGTGTGTGTGTGTGTGTATGTGTGTGTATATGTGTGTTCAAGTTAATGTTCTAAACAATTTCGTTCGATTCATACACCAACAATTTCCAACTATAGCCCGCCATGTTCCAGCAACAACCCATCTTATGCCTTTTTAAACATGTCTATGTCTTACGAGAGTCTTGATTGTAATTCTCTCTCCATTAGCACACGCATATTACAAACGCCATCAGACCTTTGCATTGTCAGTAAAATGCATATGTTACAAGAAAATTTAACACAGAGCAGGGAGATTAGCCCGGTCACGAAGAAACAATAAGGAGGAAATAATTGAGGTAAACACGCCAAATACTTGTATGTTTTATTTATATTTTATATTGTTTACCTCGCATCTGTTTTCCTTCTTTTTTTTCCTACAATATTTCATGATCATTGTAGCACAGATAATGGTCACAAACGAATATTAGCACCCATCCATCATCAAACGCACGCACGCACGCACCCATTATGTTATGCCTCTGCAATAAGAGTGTTATAGTATATTAATAGTATATGTAAATATGTTGGCTTTTGCCTGTCCGTACTATGCACCTCTCTTAGTTTAAAAATAAAATCTAACGTAGGCATTTTGTTTATTTTAAAAGTCTACAAATGTCATGCACGAGCTTCCGTCAAGTGAACTATCGCGGTTCCGAGAAAATGATTCATATTAATTCTATCCTGTTCAGTGATGGCTTACACTAAGTCCCACTTCATTACAGGAACGGACCCGCCCGTTTGCATACATCCTAACGTGAACTTGAAGAAAGAATCGCTCGTTTGCATACAGACTAACAAGAACCTGACCAAATAATGACAAGCTGTAAGAGTGGAATACTTTCTTTAGACTACAGTTTTTATTATGTTATTTACATGTACTTTGTTGGGTCTATTATTTATATCTCTTTTGCAATTATGGACTGAATGCGCACTTTTGTTAATTGCTGCAAGTTTCTTTACGATACTTTTATGTCTATATTCTCTAGTCTAAAACATCTTCACATCTTGGCGTGTTTGAGAATGACTGTTTGTATACTGACAAAATGACAAAAACTCTACTCTTTAATAAACAACCAAATCATTCTATGCACTACTAATATGGAGATATTCCCGTTGTTATATATATATATATATATATATATATACACTGAGAGAGAGAGAGAGAGAGAGAGAGAGAGAGAGAGAGAGAGAGAGAGAGAGAGAGAGAGAGAGAGAGAGAGAGAGAGAGAGAGAGAGAGAGAGAGAGAGAGATGTACATATAAAGCCTAACATCCCAAAGCAGATGTAGATAGGCTCTATGTATCTCGTAAAATGGGAGGCCGAGGTCTCTAGAAAATCAAACATACCATTGAAGGTGAAGTCATTGGCCTTGTGGACTACATCTGGAATAACAACAAAGATGTTCCACTGATAGAAGCAGTAAAAATGAGTTGACTATTCCAACCCCCAGAAACAGACAAAGAAACATTTGAAGAAAACAATGAAGCATACATTAGCATATATCTGAAGCCAAAAACCTCTCCATGGCCAGTATGTACGACAAGCCGACGAAATATCAACAAAGCAATCAACGTACAAATGGTTGAAAGAGGCAGGATTGAAAGCAGAAACATAAGCACTCATAACAGCTGCACAAGATCAAACACTCAACACCAAATCACACAAAACGAAAATCATGTAGATCTCAAATAATTCCAAATGTAGACTCTGCAAATCCATGGATGAAACAACTGAGCACCTACTATCTGGATGTCAGGTTATGGCTGGAACAGAATACACCAAACGACACAATGAAGTGGCAAAACACATACATAGAAAAATGTGTGAGAACTATGGCATACAAACCCCAGAAAGAGCATGGATGCACCAACCAGAATCAGTCAACGAAACAGAAGAAGTCAAAATACTGTGGGACTTCGAGATAAGAACAGATCGGGTGATTCCTGCACGAAGACCAGACTTTGTAGTTCTCAATACGTCCAACAGAACAGTAACAATAATTGATGTCGCTGTTCCAAGTGATAGAAAAGTAAAAGCAAAAGAAAGAGAAAAAAGAAAAATACCAAGACCATAGATTAGAAATTCAGAGACTGTGGAATGTAAAAGCAGAAGTGTTACCTATAGTGATAGGAGCCTTGTGGAACAAAACATCTGAACTGGAAGGCTACCTGAATAAACTCCCTGGAAACCAGACTCGCTCCACTACTCGAAGCAGCGCTCCTCGGAAGTGCCCACACTCTCCTTAAAACCTTGGATCTCCCAGAATCTTGGTAAGATTCCGAGACCTTGGATCACAACCGACAGGCAAAAAAATTCATGGAAAGATGCATAATAATAATATTTATATTTTTTTCTTTTTCTGAGGCAGCGCATGTGTTTGTGAATGGATTATGAGGGATGGAATCGTGCTTTTTGTCTTGCCCGTAACCTTTTTTTGTTTTTTTTCCCAGATTAGTTTGGTTGTGCTGTTTTTATTTAGTTTGTTGCGTGTCTTTTCCCAATCTTTTCTCTGCATTTTTTATTTTACTTTTGTATTTTGTGTTTATGTTGTGGTAATGTGTTTTTTGGCGATTTCATTGTTTGGTTGTTTTCTCTAATGCTTGAGTGATTTTTGCGTTCTTTGTATGCCCTGTAATGTGTTAGTTTTTGTTTTTTTTGCTATTTCTAAGCTGCGTTTATATTTTTCTTAGTTGCCTTTGGAAATATGTCATGTTTGGTTTGAGGTAGTTTGTGCTGTACGTATGTTTTGTATTTATTTCTAATATAATGGGGAGGTGATTATTGGTGTAGGTGTCGTCGTCCGTTGTGATTGTAGATTCTATTGTAAGATGTGATGTAATTAATGCTATATCGAGTGTGTTTTGAAGTCTGGATGGTTTAGGGGGAACTAAGTAAGTTTTTTTTTCATTTCTCGTTTGCCAGTCAAGTAATAATTCCCCTTGTTTATTTTTCTTTCCGTTAGACCAGCATGGGCGTTTTACATTAAGATCTCCTATGATTATGTGCTTTTCATGTTATTTTTTCCAATTCTTTGTTTATTGTTTGTGAAAGTGGAAGAATGTACGCGTTTGTGATGTGCAGTTTTTGTTTGTTATTTATTAGTGCGATTGGAAAGACGTTATGCAATCGATAGCTTTGTGAAAGAGAGGATACTCTAATAACCAGATTTTGATAGAGAGGTAAAAAATAAAGATCATTCTGTGAGAAAAGTCATACAGATGGGAGAGAGATTGTGTAACAAAAGAGGCTGTTAGTGGATATCCAGTATCGGAGAGAGATTCTGGTTGTACAGTCGAAAGCCTTTTAGAAGAGTGATCAAGTTAAGGCAATGTCCAGTGTGGAAGAGTGGTTCTGTGCAACTTGCTTAGGAATTGACTAGTGAGTAATTTTGCTTCACAGCGAAGAAACGTTAGAACAACGAAAACCAAATGTAAACCTAAACAGTTCATCTCGATTGTGTGTATCCAGATGAACAATAGACACAGATACACCGTGCTATATTTTGACACGTCACATCACTCGGATTGCTATGTCTATTGTAAATTGGACAAAAGGGACATGCCTAAATTATATTAAAGAACAATTAATCTCCTCGTCATTACTTATATTTTACGCCACTTCTTTATTTCTTCACTTTCGGCGAACTCTAAGCTGCCCTTGTCGACATGGAACATTGGAAGACATCAAGTCAGCACTAGTCGCCAAGCAGTGGGGAAACTACTAATCGCTTTTTGCACATATTGAACCGTCATTCTGAGCCGCCATCTTAAGAAATTTAATGATTTGCATATAAACCGCCATACTGCAACACATTTGTATTTCTGCATCCGGTCACAGTTAATAAAATTATCCTTCTTCATGCCCGCCATATACCTCTGTTTCGCGTGTTATGCTATTTGAATTGCATGATTATTCTGCTCAAACATTTCCGATGCCTAGCAGTCTTTTGCACAACATGCTATAATGCGTAATGGTTCAAAGAACTACAATAATCATGTGGTACAATTTTGTTCATTAAACATTTCTAATATATTTTATTATGACACACTTAGTCTTTTTAATGATGGATGAATAAGTGAACTACATAAAGTATGCATTGTTTCTGATCGTATAAAGCTTAATTGTTTTGAATGAGACTGTTTGGGTATTAAAGTTAATTGTTGTAAATGATACTGTGTGGGTATTAAAGTTAATTGCTGTAAATGAATCTGTGTGGGTATTTTTATGATGATGTCTTTAAATAATTGACTGGCTGACGTTTCAATGAATTGTGTGACTGTCTAGAAATAATTAATGGGTAATAGATATGTGTGTATGGCGCGCGTGCGTGTGTGTGTGTGTGTGTGTGTGTGTGTGTGTGTGTGTGTGTGTGTGTGTGTGTGTGTGTGTGTGCATTCTGTACAAACTAAATATTTAATGTGTTGAGTTTATTATTTTATTTGGAGCAGGAGAAACATACTAGGCCAAATCCTACTTGTAACTTCCCAGTAGTATCTGGCTGATCATCAGGAGAGATTGTATGGGTAAGACGATTTAAATATTAACGTGTGTATATTGTGTGAATGGCAAATATGGTAATTACATTAGCAGCCTTTATACTGAGCGGTAAGCAATATTGCATTACACTAATAATACATGAATACGATATAAATACAGTGTCAATGTATTAATCTACCGGGATATATTTATTCATTGTAAACGATCAGACCGACTTCTATAAATCTTTACTTGTATCAATTTATATACAGTATTTGTAGAAAATTTCTACAAATCTTTTAACATCTCTCTCTCTCTCTCTCTCTCTCTCTCTCTCTCTCTCTCTCTCTCTCTCTCTCTCTCTCTCTCTCTCTCTCTCTCTCTCTCTCTCTCTCTCTCTCTCTCTCTAACTACACAGACACACAAACACTCATTAATTAATAAAAGAAATCTAGTTTTATACTGTTTCTTTACATTTATTAATTAATAATGAAAAGAGACTTTAAGAAATAAAGTAAAAGTATGACTAAATTCAAATAGGCAAAATTACGATAACAAAGCAAGATTACAAGTAATAGTAAACGAAAAAAACGATGTACACATTCTTATAAATTCCTACAAAATAAAATGTAGTAATAACATTTAAAACATGAAAACACAATACCTTTAACTGATACAAAATTTGCATACTTATATGTTTAGACATATGCTTACATTTATTTGTTTACATTGATACATATTTATGCATATGAATTCTAATGTATATGTTTCGAATGTATATGAAAATCATGTAAGTGTGTAATCATATATTAAGCTGTGTGCATACTCAGTGACATAATAAAAGCATTTCTTTAAAAAATAAATATTGATATAAATGAGGGACAAGTGAAATAATTCCATCACTAAAATACAAATAATGGAAGCTCATAAACTAACCAAGTAACAAATAAAGGTCTATATTAATAAAGTTGTGTAAAGCATAGATAATAAAAATGTAGCTGAATAGAAATATATGATTGCGCCACAATAGAATCAGTGCACACCATACGTACTTGTATGATATTTGTTTTTAATTATTAGTTATTTTCACAATAGTGTTATTGTATGTATATTGTAATCATAAACGCACTTCCAATTTGTGAAATATACATAAAGACAATGATCTTTTAAATAAAAATTAGTAAAATGGTGCGTTGTATTTAAAGGACCAAAGGTTTATACAAAAGAAAATGAACTAAGAGATAAATTAATCAAATTGTGCATTGTATTTAAAGGTCCAATGTTGAATACCAACGACAATGATCTAAAGTGAAATTTGTAAAAGTGTGCTTTCTATTTAAAGGACCATTTGTGCTTACCAAAGACAATGATCTAAAGTGAAATTGGTAAAGGTATGCATTGTATTTAAAGGGCGACAGGTTCATATCGAAGACAATGATGTAAGGGAGGCATAGTAACATTGTTCATTGTATTTATAAGGCCAAAGGTTCATACCGAAGACAATGATCTAAGAGAGAAGGTAGTAAACATTTGCTTTGTATTTAAAAGGCCAAATGTTCATACCAAATTTGTAGACTAAATTTACAGAAATAGTAATTTTAAAGCAATCCCTTGTAATAGAATGTGTAATGAATGGTCTTAGTGAATTAGTGTTTTCAGTAGTTAAATAGATATAGATAAATGTATGTGTAGATATGTATAAATAGATATGTACAAATAGGTATGTATAAATGTATTGACAATTTATACTTTGTAGATGACATCGTCTTTACAATTTACACATGCACATTTAAAGTATTTGGGATGAAATTGCCTCTCCAATAACTGTGAAATAAAATATGTTTCAAATATGAAAATAACATCTGGAAAACCCATAAAAGAGACGATGACAATGCTGTGCAAAGTATAGATAGAAAAACTAGGACAATATTAATAAATGAATTTGTGATTCAATGTGATTGAAACCAAGCATATATTTTACAATTGCAATGATACTTGGATAATCGTAAAGTAACACGTTTAATTCCTTTATTTAGAATAAAAGGTGGCTCTTAGCATTAAACAAGAGAGATTTTTCAATTTAATACTAACATTGTATATTTGTTCTAAACATATTCGATCTGTAATTGTTATGCTTTCCTAAAAGTATATCATACACTACTTTCGTCCTACATGCACGAAAAGTAAATAGTATTTAATAAATTAATTACTTAGTGATCAATATTCAAGTGCTATTGCCTCAAGTTTGCGAAGTGTTGATGCATCTCTCTATGATGACGTACGGATTTTTTCACCAATAGTGACTAGTGTAATAAACATTTCATCTCCCTATGATTACTTACGGATTTTTCACCAATAGTGACTAGTGTAATACTAAGACCGGAAATATATGGAATGCAATAGTAACTAGTGTAATAAAAGTCTTTTAAAAAATGGCTGTCCTTTCTAATCAAACAGTAACTAAACTCTGACGTAATATAATATTTCTGTCAAATAGATTTTTTTGTTCGATAATTTTTATAGCGAAATGCTTTTTTGAAATAACAGTTTGGAACTGAAATAAGGCTATAAAGTTTATATCAGCATGAGTACTGATTTAAATGATGATGTTTGAATATGATATTTGTACAATAATTGTAAGTCAAATTTCCTTGTGTTGGAAACCAATTACAAGCATTCAGAATATTTCTCATTTTTAAATTCACTGATTGGAATACTTTTAGTTATACCTGCTATCCAAATAATCAGTAATCTGCGCATTTTCACTGAAATTATTTCTTTGAAGTTAGTGTACAATACGACATGCAAATTAATATGTATTCTAATTGTTTCATAAGGCATATTATTATTATTATTATTAAAGAAGATAAATTTAAATTATAAAATACAAAATATGGTTTTAGCTAATACGCTACTATTGTGAAATAATATCTCATCCTTAAATACTTTGATTGGAAATAAATAAAACACTAATACTGAGGTATCAACTTTCACGTTAACATTGCTTGAAACAACACATTTTTAAGTTGATGATTTTATTAAGAAGTATTATTTGTAATGAATTAGAAGTTTAGTTAATAAAATATTCATCAGACTTTCCAACAACATTTTTAGATGCACATGATCGACGACAATCTAAATGATAATTGAAAAATGCAATAATAATCAAGAAAATGCATGTTAGTTAAAATTGAAATTTGGCAATTACATATATAAGGTGTGATACAGATAGAAGATTGAATTTATTGTTAAATAAGTTCTTGAATTCTCTGTATTCGTTGTAATTTATAATAAAATAATGATAATAGTATGCGTATGTGTATATTTAAACAATTGTTTAGCCAACTTCAAATGTTTAATTACAATTATGGTAATGCGCATCCACATACCTTCAACATAATTGTGAAATTGTAGAGAACATTTTGTACGTCTGATAATTAAAGGCATTTCATAACAAACCAGAGTGATTAGAATGTACCACGAAGCTCTAGTATCGTTGTAAGCACACACCACTGTTGCTAAGAATGCACGACAAAACACTCAGTTTTTCATTTTGCTAAAACGCACATTTCAAATGTATAAGTCTTCTCCCCTTCTTAAGACTGAAGTAAGCGCATAGGAAATGTGTGGCACCATAAAATTATTAAAATCTCACGTCAGCCTCTTTCAAAGAGCGGGTAACATATTTCCAAACAGAGGACATAAAAGTTATGAAAATGTAGGTAACTGAAAACAGAAGTGTTAATGTTCATTAAATAAGTAATTAAGAGTATGTCCATTATTTTGTAATAATAGACTTTATAAGATTCGAATAAGTATATTCTAGATTCGATTGCAATGCATGTAACAAGTAACAAACGGTCAAATTAAGCAGACATTTTACAACGCAATATTAGGGCATGAATATTACATTAAAATAGAAATAATTAACTTTGGGTCTCACTGATAAAAATTTAAATCATTCCATAAGTAAAATTGAAAAGAGTAAAAGAAAAAATAAAGTATTTTAGAAAGCACATACTGTTAAATTATGTAAAATGCAGTTCCTCTCATTAGCAATTAAGAATATTTTAAGTGTGCAAAATTTGGAGTAATTCATAAACAGCTCGGACATTTATCATCATGAAATGTATATGTTCTGTTCATCTATGTACAGTGAGCTAGAATCAGAAATATCTGGGATGCATGGGTTTCATGTTGGTGCGTTTGTTCTGAACTCGCTCTAATTTAGGACATTCTGGCTGACACAAGACTTGTGTATATCTTCAAGAATTACAAGCACGAATGACTAACACATATCTGACAGAAAGTGTTACTAGACGTACTTAAACTGTTTTCCCCATGAAGCACGTATAATTCCGGACTATATATATGTTGAAAAAAGAAGAACTATTATTTTCTAGAAAATCCTAAGACCTGCCACTTCATGACTATCACTCTTTAGATACTATGGTATATAATCGTTGACTGATATGCACATATATTATAATTAAGGCCGTGAGTGTTTTCTTTCAAGGATATGCTTAAGGTAATGCAATATTGAAAACAAATGTTTGAAGTAAATAATATATTTCCAAATTTACATATTATATCCAATTCTAAGCATCCTATAAAATACATTGGACATCAATTTCCTGCAAAATAATTGCAAACGCATTCAATAGAACATTGCAAGTGTAAACACGAATTCATACACTATACAGATACTCGTTTAGTTACCATATTATATCATTGTGTCCGACAACTCTGCTTGGCAGTTCTCAGATTCAGCAAGCTCATCGATATTTCCATTGTCTTCAATGAATTTCTCACCCATAGATCCTGAAAAAACAAATGCCGGATGCAAATAATCTGGAGATAAGGCAGGTGGCTGGTCCTCATTTGGATTCATCATCTAAAGCTCCTGAGAAAACAATTACCGGATGCAAATAATCTGGAGATAATGCAGGCGGCTGGTCCTCATTGGATTCATCATCTAAAGCTTCTGAGAAAACAATTACCGGATGCAAATAATCTGGAGATAATGCAGGTGTCTGAGTTGTATTTCCGATTTGTACAGGTTCTAAGTATTCAGAGCTCACTGACCCAATACTAATATTTTTCAAGCAATCATTTTCACCATCTGTATTCGGATTTGAATCCAACTGAAAGTTGACATTGAGCATAGCTTCACCTGTACAATTCACGTTTCCCAAACTGTTAGCTCCTCTAGAACGGTCAGACGCAATTTCTGAGGCGTGTTCATTTAAAATAGTAATGTATCCATCTTCTACATTCAATGCCTCCTCGTAGTCCGCGGACAGTCTCGAAATAACATTGTATCCATCTTCCAAGTGTAGCACATCCTGGGGTTCTAAGGATAGTATTGAATAAGTGTTAATAAAGGAAGTTATATCAGTAAATTATGAAGTGTTATTTTTCAGGAAGTGCGAAAGAAGATGGATAGACTGACGAATGTAGTTGATGAAAAAACTGAAATAACCATCCCCCCCCCCCCCCCCCCCGCCCACACCGGAGATTTCAATTATGATGAATCCATGAGAGAAACTGTAAAACCAATGGTTCATATCCATGAAATAAGCAAAAGTACTAGTTTCAGTGTAAAAAAAAAATATTGATGACGATCAGTCACTATAACTGTTTAATGTTTTACAATAGAAACAGATAGAATGGGTGATTATCTATTTTCTTTAATTGTTTATATTTTATTTGAAATGTGACGCACAACGACACTTACGTAATGGTTATTATATTTAATTAATAGTCCAAATTCATAACAGGTGATGAGAAACTTAATTTATTATATTAATGATCCTGTAACAGACACCACTCAAGATAAACATTTATGGTCACACAATCTTTCCATAGGTAGAAAACTTCTAAGTAAGGAGAAGACAAATCCGTCCTTAAACTATATTTAGGGAGCCCCAACACACCCACTTTCTTCTCCAACACAGGTTTATCAATATTTGTAAGAAGATTAATAAATGTATTGTTAAATTTATTAATCTTTTCAAGAATATTGATTTACTGATTATTTATTAAATCAATAAATGTAATAAATTTATTAAATCAACAATCAAATACACAAATAAAATGAAATACATTACTTGACATAAATATGTTCAAATAATTCCCGTATTATACAGTATTATGCCTTAAATACAAATCAATAATTCAATATAAATCGTGGTAATGTTCTTATCGTTCTAAGATAAGTCGATAATTGATTTTAAATCAACTGGATAGGCACGGTCGCAATAGTTTATAATGCCATTTTGGCAACAATGTCAAAAATTATAGTTCAATTTCCATGTATTCCCTCCTCACATTGAAATAGATTTGCTGATTGTTCTCGTGAAGTCAAACATATGTTGTTGTTGTTATTTTTTACCATTCCAGTTCGTACAAGCAGAACAGTAATTGTAGTAATTTCTAATACTTCCCCACACCAGAAGTTTTTACAATATAGTCAACATACTCTGCCACTATACATCAAAGGAGTGTAGTGATTTTCTTTACACCTACATACACCATAGCGGATGATTCCACATCTCACATGTCATAGTGGTAACATTCAGTGAACCAGTAGGTTAAAAAAATCAAACAAACATGAAAGGATGCTTACTCAATGCAAAATATAATCAATGAGCAAACCTACGTTTCCATTATATTGCTTTATAACTCCATTCTTTCTTACATTCCTGCCTCAATTTACAATTTCCTGCAACAATATTTATTAGCCTGATATATGCACACTGCATAATAAATATGGCATATCAAAACAACGTCAATTGTTCTGTATACTATATATGAACATTTTACTTCAAACATTTTGTAGAAATAATAGTCTACCCACATAGTTCTTCTCGAAATATTGAAATGTCCATTCTCTCCTCAACCAGTCATTTAAATCGCCATCAAGCTAAGAGCACCTTTCAAGACAGGACAACTTTAAATATAAGTGATCAGAGAATGCATCTTTCTACATAAGGTAAACGTTTTTACTCAGCCCATTGACTGGTCTTGTCCTCGTAAATCATAAACAATGGATAATAAAAATCTACTCACCCAGTTGGGATAGTTGGCATTACATTAGCAATTTCTAGCTTATTCTCATCTCAGGTTACTTCCAACTATAACACTTTCAAAAATACCGTCAAATGAGTACCCAAGGTCGGGTCATTCTCACAATTTAATAATGTATATAACATTTAAATTTTAAAATAGTGAGATGCAAATTTACTATCTCTCTCCTCTCTCTCTCCTCTCTCTCTCTCCTCTCTCTCTCTCTCTCTCTCTCTCTCTCTCTCTCTCTCTCTGTGTATATATGTGTGCGTGTGTGTGTCTGTGTGTGTGCGTGTGTCTGTGTGTGTCTGTGTGTGCGCGCGCGTGTGTGTGTGTGTGTGTGTGTGTGTGTGTGTGTGTGTGTGTGTGTGTGTGTGTGTGTGTGTGTGTGTGTATTCTGTATTGTACAATGAATACACAAATACACAGGTAACTTGTCAGGTAAAAATAAAAAAACTATTGAATATGTATTCGATTTCATCAGGAGTAAAAGAAGAAAATATAGGTTACAAATAAATGTTTGTAGTATGTAATAATGTAAATGAAAAGAAAATAAATATAAAGTATTATGTTGCTGAATTACATATGTTTTATATATATGTTGTAAATTATGAAAATAAATGTTCAAAATGCTCCTATAATACAAAGAAGAAAATAGACAAAAGCAGGAAAGAAGAATTAGAAAAAAAGAATTTACAATGTCTGCTTTGAATGAAATTTTTCAAAGCAGGGGTTAAGACATGGTGCAACATCACATGTTGGGCACAGGTGACATGTCCTTTTCTCAACTTTGTGGTCTGCACAAAGGCGACATCTTTTTCTCGGTGTTCGTTTACTTGGATCAATACGAGGAAAAAGTGTAATGTAATGTTTACCCATCAGTCTAGATGGTGGCAAACTGTCAGCAGAAGCGTGACCACCTTTAGAAACATTGACCTCAGGATATGTTTCTAGTATTTGCTTCAATACTACATCTCTGAAATGTAGCAATGTCATTGTGTCAATGTCATACCATTGTGTTTCTTGTAAACAACACAGGCATTGTACAGTGCAATGTCAAGAATGTGAAAGAAAACTTTCTTGTACCACTTTATTGTTTTTCTGATGCTAGGGTATGCAGTTGTTATACTGTCACACAAATCCACCCCTCCCATATATTTCTTGTAATCACAAAGCTGGTTTCAGAATTGGTTCTTTTGTTTTGTAATGATTTTTGCTTGTATTTATTATTGTACTGTCACGATGCATTGTGCTTAGCATGAGTATCTGTTTCTTGTCTTGCCAATGCAAAACAAGAAACGCCATCATTATGGACAATTGCAATTTGTCCTGGGGTGAGCTTAGTGCCTGGAAAGTTCTTTGGCATGTATTTTCTGTTTCCCATAACAGTTCCACATATGTATGTGTTGTTTGCCAAAAGAATGCGCGCTAGGGTGGGGCTAGTGAAAAAGCGATCTGTGTACACCTTGTAATATTTCCCTAGAAGTGGTTCTAAAAGAGTTAGAACAACTTTCTCACCCTGATTTCCATCAGTAAAAGTGTACTCAGTGTCTTTGCCCGTGTACATAATGAAATCGTAAACATACCCTGTCAGACTCTCACAAATTTCGTATGATTTCATTCCATATCTAGCCCGTTTAGATTTTATATACTGCCTGAATCCTAAACGACCTTTCCACAACATCAGGGATTCATCCACACAAATACTTTCTCAATGGATGAAAATACTTGTCTGAAATGATCAATAATCAATCGAATTTTGTGGATACGGCGACAGCGTTATCGCAAAAATGTAGGCAATTTAGTAACCAATAAAATCTACGGCCAGACATTACTTTACGAAATAAAGGTTGGCCATAGGCTTCATCTTTACAAAAATAATGTTTCAATGTGGGTAGTCTACATAACCCCATCAAAAAAATAAGTGCCCCAAATTGATATATTTCAGACACCTGTGTATCATGCCATTTCTTGATACGACTTGTAGCACAAATGTTATCTTGCAAAAGTTGCTGAGATGCATATATATTAGTGTACTCGACAATCTTTTGTACAAAATTCTCTGGTAAAAATGCCTGAAAAATGTCAAGTACTGTAGCATTTTCTGGAAACTGCATTTTTTACCCCACTACAGCCTGCACATGTTTGAATCTCCGTGCTCGCGGCGACGCGTGCGTCACTCGATACACTCAAAATGTCGCCATGCGGGCGACTTCGTTTCTAGATTCAGTGGCATTGGTGTCACCTCTTTCATCTAAAAGTAGAATATTAGGTTATTATTAGAGGATATTAGAGGATATCCTCTTCTTCTGAAGAAAAACTACTCTCCTCACACTCTGATCCAGCAGTACAAGCAAATTCACAATAATCCAACTGAAAATGTGCGCTTGCCATATTTAGATAGATTACGTAATCGTAAAGTTTGCCAACTTTCCAGGAAGATGCAAGGCTGTGTCAAAAGCAGCGGGAGTTCAGTCACATGAGCTTCCTAATTATAATATCTAAAGATATAATTTAGAGCACAGTGGTTGCTGAGGCAGACCACATATTTCTTTCACTCTAGTTGGATCTTTTTTAATAGCATGATCGTTTTAGCTACGCTTGTAGGCGTGGTGTCCCATTTCCTCCCTAGGACGTGTGTACAATTTTTTTAAGACGTCAAAATCGTCCAGAAGATGACGAATGGTTGACATTGACGTCACAAGTAGTAATATAATAGGAATATTAGCAAGAAAACACAAGGAAAGGTCAGGCCAAATGTAAAAAATTATTTAATTGATAATTCTAATACTAGTCCTTTTCATCATTGTCCAGGAAATGAGGGACAGAAATTATATTTTATTTCATTTTAAAAAACCGCTAACAAAACTAGTAGAAGTAACCTGAGTTTTGTTATTTTTCATGTAGCACGTAACTTCCAGTAACGGTCACCTAAGATCTCTTTAGTAGACAGACGTTCGTGACACAGTGTGTGTTATTATATCATATTGAATATATATATTAGTTTGTGAAAGATATGTATATTGAACAATTGGGACAATTACGCATTACTGGTCACATGTTGTTTACGAGAGGAAAGGCCAGTGCGCATTAGAATTGACCACAGAAAAGCATGCCGCACGGACAGCACTAAATATCCAAGGCAAAAGGAAGATTTTACTCTCAATGTTGAAAACGTCGATTCGTCTGAAGCCAGTCTAACTTCACGTATGAATTATCTCATGTACAGAGATTTCATAAAGGAAAGCTGCAAAAATCTCTTTCCATCCGTTTTCCATCCGTCTGATGCCATATATTGAGTAACGAGGCAAAATTACTCAGTATAATTTTTGGCAAAGTGGAAAGTTCACTGTCAAGAAAAACCGATGTATGCAACGCTGGTTGTATGCAGTTAACGACATGAGGGACCAATTTGTTCTCCCCCCTGTCTGAGTTTGGTTTGACAAGTCTATTCCGCTGTTGAGAGGCTAGCACCGAGATAATCTAACAGATATCCGGATTTCTACACTCAATGTAATGCGACGACACATCCCACTGGACGACTTCATCCGATAATGCTAAACGTCAATGGGGTGTCCGTTTCCACGACAACCAAGAAACAACGACAGTTATCGAGGCTGACAACAGTCAGCTAAATTTAAGATTTCTCCGCAGTGATAATCTGAAAGTGGTGCCTAGATCCTGCAGAATCTTCACCTGTAATGCGACGCCGCAATTGCGTCCTGGTCTTCGCTTTGAAGTGCCCCTTATAAGTGACGTGTGAGATTACGTCATCTCCTTGGAACTCTGACATTAATAGTGAGTAATAATTAGCATGGCTAAGCGCACATACTTAACTCTCTGACTCTAAGAAAATGAACACTATTATATCGTTTGTGAAATACGAACTTTAATGTTAAAAAATTAATGCTTATGTTATATGTGAACTATCGTTAAAGCGGCCCCATTTGCCGCATAGGAATTGTGTAATTAATCTTTATTTTATATTGTGAATTTCATCATTTTCATCTCCCCTTATTTCCCACAGAGTGTATGACATTGGAAAGTTGAATGAATGATTAATCACTGTGCGAAAGAGTAGTGCCCCTTTTAAATCGGGAAATAAATATCCTGATTTAACCATCTTTCAACTCTCTTGTTATTCATAGTTTTTGAGAGGGACGAAAGAATTTGTATTAGTATTGTTTTGCACCGTTCGTCAGTTCGTCCATTTATTCACATTCATGATACTCACTCACAACACACACCGCCAATAAAACGTTCCTTGGCATGACATAAATAAACTGGGCCCCACCCAAACATCAATGGTGTATGTCATGTGTGTCTATGTAACAACCTGACGCAACGTAGTACTGGCATATGTCATACGGGCTTTACTTGGAGGTGCACCAGAGCAGGCCAAAAATAGTCTTCACCCCTTGCATCTCTAACTTCAGCTCGGGTCGGCTTGTAACGAGCCTCCCAGTTTGTGACAATCATTGTTACTGAAAGGTTAACTGCAATTGTACTGGCTCTCTGGGCATTGATGTTAGTGGTTTGTCCTCTATAATGTACTGTAGCATCACTTGCAACATTGATTATCATTGTAGCAAAAGTGATGGTAGAATTACTGTTCGTGTCCAATTTCAGTGTCGTAATTATAAGGAAATCGTCGCCCCTAAAAAAGCAGAGCCGATTAACTGCAATTGCATCTATATGTGAATTAGTGTATTAAGGCGAAGTGCATATGTGCTGCTTGTATGAATAAAGCACCACTGGTACATTGTACTTCACATATACTTATATATTTTTTAAATGTAAATGTTAATAACATTATTATGATAAATGTTCTATGCTTACAAGCTAATCATTTTATTTGATTTGAGTGCGTTTTAAAATTAATAATTATCAAACATTGTAATAGAAAATGTGTTTCGGTTGATATGGTTAATGATTAAACTGAAACATCAATCGTTTTTATAAAACATCAGGACGTAAACGTTCCTTTATAATATATAAAATACAAAGACGCACATTTACATATTAACATATACAAATACCAATAATGTCAGACGTACCTTCGAACTTGTCAGCAATTTCATCATATACTTCAGATCCATGCTCTGGAGTTGCATTATTAAAGTGGATCACAGGCTCTAAACCTATATATTTTTTCGTGACGGGTTTGCGTCTCATCCGAAAAATAGGCAATGACTGTCCTGTGGAACAGATGATGATATAATATCAGTGTTTGTAGTACAATTTATATATAAAATAAACATTGTCACTTGCACTTGAACTTAAACCAACACAATATATTATTTTCAAATTTACACGTTTTCTTAACAAAAAAATTAATTAGATTTCCATGAGTTTTAGTATTCTTGTCACGTTCTTAACAAATAAATTCTCAACAAACCATATTAGATGTTACCAGATATTTTGTATACGACAGCTAGAGCGCAGACGACAAATATCACAACGCCCAAGGCAATTACAGCAGTCTTCAATGAGTTTTCATGTGTAGCATTGCTCTCTGCTAAAATACATACAGCATGAAGAAGTCATTTTATTAATTGTTTGAACATATATTTTATAAAAATAAAGAGTATGCGGCTACTAATTTCAATAATTATCAATTACTTGTTTTAATGTAACAATCATACCATGTATGTAATTCCAAAGAGAATGTCACATTTTATTTAAGATCATTTAGATGGCACCACGATGAATATGCATCTATCTATCTATCTATCTATCTATCTATCTATCTATCTATCTATCTATCTATCTATCTATCTATCTATCTATCTATCTATCTATCTATCTATCTATCTATCTATCTATCAATGTATCTATCTATCTATCTATCTATCTATCTATCTATCTATCTAATCTAATCTAATCTAAGATAGTTAGATAGATAGAAAGATAGATAGATAGATAGATAGATAGATAGATAGATAGATAGATAGATAGATAGATAGATAGATAGATAGATAGATAGATAGATAGATAGATAGATAGATATTCTTAAATCAGTATGGAAATTTAGTTATTTATACCTTGAGAAAGGAGCTGGAACTGTATATTGGTTGATCCCTCCGAGTTTTTGATAACAGCAATGTACTTATGAAACAATACGTCACCTGTGTGGTATTGTGATTGCAGTGTGAATATTGTGATGAAAGGTCTAAGGTCTTCTTTTCGAACTGTGCATGTCCATTTTGGTAAAATTGAGTGATTATCTCCCTTAGACCCAACTCCTATAATGTCAGATAGATGTGGATCAGGATAGCCCTTGATCTAGGTAATTGCATAAAAATAGTGTGAAGTGAAGAATGAACTCGTTATACCAAATAAATATGTACAAATAAATTTATTACTCATGGAACACACGTGAACACACAATCACACACACACACACACACACACACACACACACACACACACACACACACACACACACACACACACACACACACACACACACACACACACACACATATGGTTAGAATTATACATACCTACACTACTTTATGATTAGATTCACCTGATAATTAATTGAATGTAGACCATCGACTGAAAGATTACTGTAGGAATAATTAATACATGTATTGGATCATTAGCTCAATCTTCGGGTGTGTGTTTGTGTGTGTAAACATATGTAATGCTATACATATTCGGATCTAGATAGTGTAGACTCTATATAGGGTATGAGTTCACATTTGTTCAAAATTGTAAAATTATTTACATTATGCAGAATTTAGTAAATGTGGAAAACAATTGTTGAAAATTTGTTGTGCATATAATTTTCGGCGGAATTATTTTAATATCCCTATTTTAAATTGTGTTTACATAAATTGTTCAATTTTCAGAGTAGCCCGATCTTGGGAATTCTTTGTAATTGCATTTTTAAAAGTGTCTCATTTGAAGTGAACACCCGAGTTGAGAACATGCTAGAATTTGATGATGTAATGCAAACCATCTGAACTGGGAGAGTAGTTTTTATTTTCAAATGGTTACAATTTATAAGAAAGGAGACCAGCCAATGGGCTGAGATCTGAAATATTTCCTCCAGTAGAGAAATCGATTGTCTGATCACTTGAATTTGAAGTGGTATTGAAAGACGGTCCTTAGTTTGATGTTAAAGCAGCCGTTTCTATTTTCTACATTCTGGGTATGATTTGAATCTCTGGTTTTCTGATTATGACAGAATGGTAGAGCGGGGAGTGGTGTGTAAGTGTAAGAATACACTATTCTCCATTGATGTACGTTGGCACAAGAGAAGAGAAGTTGTTGGAAATCATTATAATTATTGTTCTTAATGGACTTCACATGGCGAAAGAAAGGCCCTGAATAGCTCAAGAGAATAAATAATGGAGCAGAGTTTTCAATGCGTGAAAGAAACGTGTGGAACTAGCGTACGAAAATGGACAATAAACCTTTGACGTTTCAAAAGCAAGTGAAAGTCTGCTGAGATAGTGGTTAATTCAGGTCATATAAAACTATTATCATTTATCTAATAACTTCATTTATGTTCTATGAGAGTATCTGAGAATTGCTGAATTGTATTTTCGGGATGAAGGACTGTGAATATACTAAGTATTTGAACACAGTTTTGTTGAAATATTGATATTATGTAAACTGTTTTCATTGTATTTATAATATGGATAATTGAGTGTTGAATTAATAAATTTATTGACCTTCTTACGCACAGTGATAAACTTAAACTGGAGAAGAAAAGGGGTGGATAGAGGTTCGACAAATATATATTAAAAATGGATTCCTCTTCTTATTTATTCTTTTTACTAACCTGAATCAGCAAGGTCCTAACACTTCGTGCACTTTCCACAATGTCACAATTTATAGTTCAGTTCAATTTTGTCAGCTCCACGTGTGTCATTCGCATGTGAAACAAACACTGTTCTACTAGTTAGAGTTAACCTGGGGACCTAGAGTTAACCTGGGGACCTAGAGTTAACCTGGGGACCTAGAGTTAACCTGGGGACCTAGAGTTAACCTGGCACTTAGAGTTAACCTGGGCACTTAGAGTTAACCTAGATACTTCTTTTAGCCAAGCCAACTCCTCCAAACAGAACAATAAACGTAAAGATATCCAACAATTCTTTACACTATAAATTGCTCGGACAGTCAATAAATCTTACCATCGCACATCAGTAGAAAGCAGTGTGTTCTTAGACTTACATACTGTTCCCGCCTTTATCAGGGTCGGTCATAGTGATTTCCAAACAATAGACCAGGAGGTCCACATAGCACATGAAAGGCACACTTTGCAACTGAAAAACATAATCAGGGAACAAACGCTATGTTTTCCAGGATATAACTTTATAACTCCTTCATATCTTACATTCCATTCTCATCTTAACAGTTTCCCTGCAATTGTATTTATTAGCCCAATACATGCATGCATCATAATAAATGCATATCACAGCAATGTCAATTCTAGCAAACTACATGTGAGCCGCAGAAATAAAAGTCAACTCAGGTAGTACATCTCTACATAAAACACAAGTGTAACACATCAATAGTAAAATGCATGAAATATATTAATTCTCTCTCAATCAGTCAGCCAACTCACCGTCAAGCTAAGAACTGCATATCAAAACTGTACCTCTTCTTTGCCACTTCAAATTCAAAGCGATCAGAGATAAGAGATTTTCGTTTCATCCAAATGGCTGGTCTCATTCTTGTAAATCATAACCATTGGGTAATAAAATATTTTCAATGTTTTGCATTACATCAACATTTCTAGCATATTCTTGCCTCGAACGTTTGCTTCAACTCAGACACTTTCAGAAATAAAGAGTGACCGAGGTTGGTTTACTCTGACAATTTAACAGTTTATTTTAATAAATAAATATTAAATATGGAGTGGCAAATATGCTCCGCTACATATGTACATTAACTATGTGGTGTTGGCATCACAACACTTAATGACTAAAACAGAGCTAGAATAAGATACATTAATGATTTGACTAGTAGAATAGACATTTAGAAATCAGTCTTATCTCACCGATTATTTTTATAACACTACTTAGAACTGTCTTGTTTAACTTTTCTTATCTTTTGAGAAAATATTATTAACATTCTGATTCATATTACTGATTATTTATGGCATTGAATCATGTATTAACATAATTTCCATTATTTATGTCTGGTGATTATATTGTTCGCATTTATTGTGCATCTTAAGTGACTAGATTTCACGTTTACTAGTTGCATGAGTGTGTGTGGAGACACTTTTTGTAAAATCAGTCAGACAACTCAACAGTCATCTTGTCGTGTGAGTGTTTTGCAATTTTTAAAAATTGAAATTTCTATTAAACTTAGGAGATGGATTCTGTGAGGAATGACTTGGATCTTTTAGGAAGCAAAGATATAGAACATGCTATAAGCTATGCGGATTAAAGAGAAGAACTGGGGAGTCAGTAAAATGAACATGATTTGACTCTTAGAAAATCTATCCTGCATTACCTGGACATTTTGACCAGCCTCAAGGAAATGAAGACCATAAAGACGAAAGTCACAATGACACCACAAATTCTTTTCTATCAAACCCCACATATTAGCATTCGACTTTGATGTGATTCAGTATTCTGCTTAATCTCCTCTGCATTAAACTAAACGGAGTTGTTTTCGTATTATTGATCTCTGTCTGCCTGCCTGTCTGTCTGTCTGTCTCTCTCTCTCTCTCTCTCTCTCTGTCCCTGTCTGTCTGTCTGTCTGTCTCTCTCTCTCTCTCTCTCTCTCTCGTTTCCAAAACTACTGCTGCTATGAACAGTTCGGAGAAAAGAAAATGGAGGTTCAACGTTCACACTTTTAGGTCTTAGCCTATTTAGTTTTGTCCATTCAAAGTTCTAAGAAAAGTAACTTGATATAAGAAACGCATATGGAAACACTATCGTATGAATGGTATATATGAAAATACTTTCGGACTTTTGTATGACATAAATCACATACACGTATATGGATGTTCATAATGTATGTTCCATTGCAATTATTTTACCAGCATATGGCAATTAAATGCCATTTTTGTTTTATTTAACTACAAAAGTCAGCTACAAAAGTTTTATTTAGAAATTCAATCAATAGTTATATTAGCATAATACAGAAGCTTTTAGCTAACTTTAATTGATTTTATTTTACTTGGGATTAAAATCCAGAAATAGAGATGTTTCGATTAAACTTTATGCCCACTAATTCCGTAAACATAATGTGATTACAAAAATGCGCGAAGCATGTTAAAATGGATTGCATGTATCAAAGTACAGAAGGACTTGTTCTTGAGATCCAATACAGTTTGATGGGGAAATAAATCGTAGGCATTAATAAAATATAATCAAACTTGTTTGATTAATTGCTAATGGTGGTGCTTCGTTTTTAATTGTATTTCTTCATTTTGTTGTGCGTGTATGTTTTAAATTAATGAATATTAGTATGGTTAACCATGACGTGGAAATAAACTAATTTTACACTCTAAATTTTCTTTAATTTTAACTGATCATTCTATAACTTTCTTGTGCTAATGACTAATCACATCATGGAATCACTTACATAATTTGATCACCCATTCATTGTCACAAAAAAAGGGAAGAGTAATCATGAAAAAATTTTACCCTTGATTGTCTCCACTTATCCATCGCCCATTGTGTGACGCGGCGGATGTTCGTGGGTGTCGTCTATGAACAGGGTGACATGTTAATTAAGTGCACTGTCAGTGAGTTTGTTTCCAATTACTGTCATGGTGTATGCTTAATTTGTTTGCATACATGGTCAGCAAGTTTGCTAATTTCATGTTTCCAACAATTTTATAAAAATACATTTGATTAATTATTAGTGTTAGATGTTCGGTAATTATGTTTACATAATGTACAAAATGTGTTTGATTTTTATTAACATTTCTTATTCCAAATTTAATTAGGAATTATATTTTAGAAGTATTGCACCTCAGAGTAATGCACCTTCTTAGCATAGGTAGAGTAGGGATACACACACAATTTTTTTTCTGTGAGAGAATGAGAACTGACTGTGTATAAAAGGACTAATAGGAGCTATTTTACTTGTGTGCATCTCGTCTGGACTACAGAGAGGTGTGAGGCCTCGTATTTGCCTACACTGAGTCTGGACAATCTTTCTATCTTCATTATGACCGGGGAAGAAAGACCTGAATATTCACCAAGTACAGTATAGGGTTGGACGTGTGTTTTGTCACACTCAATTCGCCAGGCAACCTGTAAAGCTTGTCTGTATTACTCTACATTGGGTTCGAAACCTGTAGTTGACCATCAGGGATGAATGAGGGGCCAAGATTGAGTCGGGAGAAGAGTATTCTATGCTACTCACATTTCGGAACTGTCACTGTAGACAGGTTTCTGTGAGCTACATTTTGGAACTGTCACTGTAGACAGGCCTCCCTGAGCTACATCTTGGAACCATCGCCAAAGACAGGCCTCAGTGAGCTACATCTTGGAACCATTGCTGAAGACAGTGTCAGTGAGCTACAATTTGGTATTTTTTTCGAAGACAGCCGTCCATGTTCTTCAACATAGAACCGGGTGTTCCAGCATTATGCAATGTGGGACAAGTATTGTAAGTGTGTCCACACTTCACTCTCAGTGAGCCATGTTTTCGTCATCAAGTGTGTTTATTCTTAGATGTCAGTAATTGTAACTTTTGTGTGTGTTCACCTGCATCGATAATTCAGTTTTTATTTCAAATACTTGTAAGTAGGAAAGCTTTTTAGAGGTGCATTACTTAGGTATGGTAGTTATAATATAAATACTATCATCATTGAACTATTTTTCACAAACATTTAACTTTGACTTTAATAAATAGTTATTTAATAGATAAATGTGTGTGCTTATCACCACGGTTCTAAATTAAAATTTGCTGACATTGGCTTTTTCACCCACTATTTTTAAGAAATTTGCTCTTAGGGTTAGATATTTTTCTGTGGTCATTACCACTGGTGTTATTGTACTGGGGCTACGCCCAAAGTATTGTACCACTCGATTTTTGGCAGCATTGAAAACGGTCATCACATTTACTGCTTTTTTTTAAATTTTAGTTTATTCATCACATTCTTTTTCATTTTCATTGCTCATGTTTCCCGCCCCATGAATGTTGAGTATGGACGTCACGGAATGAAAGACTAACACCGTGTGAAAGTTAAGCCCGTTTTTTTCTTTTAAATTAAATTCTTTGTTTAAGAGTTAGGCTTCCTTTTTTTGTTTCGAAAGTGTGTTGGTGCGGTTGTATGTTTGTTCATTCCGCACGTCCCTCACATGACATTCACATGCTTGCTCACACAAACACACATGCCGGCTTTCACATTTTACCCCGCATCTCAGAGTAAAGTTATCCCATCCCCCACAATATTATTCGTTGTTGTCTGAGTGTGAGAGTGGTTGTCGTCATCTAACCATTCGATGTGATCCTGCAAATCTCAGTAACTGGTCTGACCCTCCCACCGACCGAGGAGGAGAGAGGGGCCAGCAACAAACCAATAAGGACACATCACGACCGCTACATTCATTAACACACATTTCCGGTTCATTAGCAAAAATGTTATTTAGTTTCACTCATAGAAGATTACCTAAAGACTTGACCATTTGTTTTCATCTAACAGTGGTTGTTAGATATAATGCTTTTTTCCACCACGTATGCCATACCGTATTGTGTTCTATGTATTCCTTCATTTTATTTATATATGAACATTTTCTGCTGATGGCAAAGCGTCAATTTAAAAAAATCATTCTACAATTTGATTATACTCTAAACTGTCTAAAGGAAAGATTTGAAATAGGACTGATACTGTACTACACTTCATTATTTTAACAGTCTTACATTATCGCGCCAAATGAATAGCAACAGATTGTATTCCTTCGAGAGAAATAGGTAGGTTCATATACAATATACACCTTATTCGGGAAAAAGCTTACAAAACTGGTTAAAGTAACAAGTTGACAGCAAAGTCTTACCACACACTAAACAATGACATAAATATACCAAGTGCACTACCCCAAACACTTCCCAATTCACACACACACACACACACACACACACACACACACACACACACACGCACGCACGCACGCACGCACGCGCGCACGCACGCACGCGCGCGCGCGCACACACACACACACACACACAAACACACACACATGAACACAAATATATACACACCACTATGCTAATAAATGTTATGAAGTAGAAAGAAAAAGAGAGTTGTGCAATAATAAAATACATACTTTTATGATTAGCGCAATCGTTGAGGTTTTCAGTGCATCGAAGTGTATATATTTAACTGGAATTGTGCCATCTGCATCGCTTGGAATTGCTGCAAGAGACGGTAAATTTTCAGCCTTGGATAGTTATATTTGGGGAAATAATAATTCGTTTAATTGGAAGGCAGAATACTTTCAAAGAAATCAACCACAATAGTGTAAACCAGAATGAAAATGTGATTGTGGTTCTGGGATCAATATCACGTAAACATTGCAAACATGTGTGTATGTGTGTGTGTGTGTGTGAGAGAGAGAGAGAGAGAGAGAGAGAGAGAGAGAGAGAGAGAGAGAGAGAGAGAGAGAGAGAGAGAGAGAGAGAGAGAGAGAGAGAGAGAGAGAGAGAGGTTTCAGCCTCTTAATCTAACAAACCACCTCTTAGACGAACGTGAAATATAACTGAATATTTATATAATTGTCTGTTAGATTTGCTGCTGACCTATCCATCTGAGACGAAATGAAAATGTTGTCGTAAATCCGCTCGCGTCGCTCACGTTCAAGTAGTAGTCGCAGTCGATGACGTCAGAAGTCACATTATATATCTCTAGGCTTAGATTTGTTACATATTTAGAATTCGAGAATGTCGATTTTACGCTGGTATGATTCCAGTGTCTGTTATTCTGAAGATTTGTTGGTTGTCTCTCATCAGTTACCACAAGTACACTGTTAATCTGCGCATTTGGAGAACCTTCCACCTGACAAAGTAAAGATTTCAATAATTATAATTACTATTTATACTCTGTCCCATGTAACTATTTTCAAAATGATACAACTTTCAATTTTATCCCCCCATCTCTACTAAAAAAGTCAATGTACACAAATCATAACTGTATTGTAAAGAATATAGGGGAAAGTTTGGTTTAGCAATGTCATGTCATATATTTTTGTTCTATTTTTCAGAAGACAATCAATAAAAATTCGCTTTCATTTAATGTACGTATGCTTGTGTACCTGACTTTGTGTCTATCAATGCATATGCGTCAGTCAGATTATTTATGCGAGTGTGTGTGTCCGTGTGTGTGTATGAATGCAATATTGACATAATAAAACTATACCTGAAAATCTATACGGAATGGCATATTGACATGTACTCCGTATTTGTCTTGCAGCCTGTTAATTCCATTTGAATTCGTGGGAGGCCCTTTTTTTAAAAAAAGAAACATGAAACACTACACTTACTGAATGTGTCCTCTTCCCTCATACAATTTATACTCTTCTGTACTTACACATGAATCTGTACTTATACACATACTTACATATATGCAAGAACATCAGCACACATATACGATTGTTAACACACATACTGCACGCAAAGGCAAATCTATCTATCTATCTATCTATCTATCTATCTATGTATCTATCTATCTATCTATCTGTACTTATACACACACTTACATATATGCAAGAACGTCAGCACACATATACGATTGTTAACACACATACTGCATGCAAAGGCAAATCTATCTATCTATCTATCTATCTATCTATCTATCTATCTATCTATCTATCTATCTATCTATCTATCTATGTATCTATCTATCTATCTATCTATCTATCTATCTATCTATCTATCTATCTATGTATCTATCTATCTCTAACTGTGACGCTTATGCCGCACTAGTAATTAGTTACGAATATTCTTGTTAATTAATCTTCCAATAACCAGTTACAAATGATGACAATCTTAATTTATGTTGTTAATAATTCTCCAGAAGATAAAACTCGTCTCTCTCATTTGGTGGATATGTGGGCGCTGCAGATGTTTTCTCTCTCTTACAACGTTAAAGACAAACATTTACCATTAAAAATGCTTCCGTGAGTGGAAAATTTCTTACTTCTATATTTAGCGAGCCCACTTTCTTTTCCAATATAGGGTTATCAGTATTTTTAAGAAGGTCAATAAATTTTACAGTATTGTTTAAAATCAAAACTCAAATATACAACATATGAATATAATCAAAAGATAGTTGACATTTACCCCACTTCACAACAATGTTCAATTAATGCTGGACATTCATTTTTAGTTTATCCTAGCAATATACAAAAATATAAATCTGTAATCAAGTTCATGGATATAATCACGGATAGAGAATAGTGTTTCAGAGAAATAATTAAAGAAAATTTACATAACATTTTCAAAGACTGTGGCTGTCACCAGCACATGTTCAACACAATCACGCAGTGTGCAATGAGTCACTGCCTTTCAAACTTAGGAGAGGTCCCGTGCATTCCTTCCAGAGGCACATGATAGAACTGTTTCTGAATAGTTTATGCACTTATGAGCAAATCATAGATAATCATCTTAAATATTGCACGTGCTATCATGGTAGCCTCCAATATGTCGTTCATGAAGTTAGAGACAGATTTCTTTCTCATGGATTCGAAGTACAATATCATCATCTTAGTGACAACAGATGCCTCTGTGAAGATGCTGAATGATATTACACGCCATTGATATTGTCCATCAGTGGACTGATTACTAATTTCAGCATGTCTCCCTTACAGATTGGAACTTGCCTAAAACATTTTATCAAGTCTAATTTAGAAAATTGTTTTGCTCCATTGAGTCGTGCAAAAAGAAACTCTGATTCAGGCATGAGTTCAGATGAAAAATCAATCACCTTGTTCACCTGTGCATAGTCCATGCAAGACTGGTGCTAGGAATCCTTTTCAACTAGGACAATAAGAGAGATAAAGGGTGTTGGTACCCCATAAGATGGACAACACTAAATACACAACAAATTTTAGGTCGATCGCTCCAGTTGCTCATCGCCACTAGAGGAAAGGGTCCTCACATATAAAATGGACGGACAAATGGATGGGCAAACAGATGGACGGACATACAGATGGACAAACAGACACAAAGATGGACACAATGACATACATGATTACTATGATTAAATGGATTTTACACAAATGGAGATGATAAGAATTGAAAGAAGACAGATGAAATTAATAAAATATGTACATAAAAGAAAATTAAATATAAAAATTTAAACAGCAATCAATTACAAAATACACTTAGCATAATGCTCGTATTATCTATTAGAGAAAAGTTAGCCTTCCCTAGCTAGTTATGTTTTCCCTGACCAAGTTCATGTAGTTTCTTCTCAGTTCTCCTATAACAAAGATGCGCACAAAGTTCCCAATATCAAACGTTTTGCACAAAGTTGCCGATTGTTGTTATACTGTTATAGATCGTTCTCACACTCCTGGCCAATATACTATTTTCACTTAACTTGGTCACATTTGATATATAGGTGTCACTGGCAGAGTCTATGTAGACCTTCCCTCCCACATAATATGGCTTTCTTATAAACCAGCGGCTGATACACTTCAGTAAACTGTTGCCAATAATAGAAGCAATGCAACCAAGACACAAGCCTCAAACATGTGGCGAAAATCCTGAAATTTATAAAGTACTCAGAGACTGCTAACATTAACTACATAGTGCCCTTTAAATAAAGGCTAATCATTTTATCTGAACACAATTTCACTAACCTAAAATAAACATGAATTAATTATACATGTCAATTAATCATGATTACATTCTATGCCAAATTATTAATCATAACATATTGTAAATGCAACAAATACCTTCCATTCAGCAAAACCAAAGATTTAAGAAATCTGTAAAAACAGCCTATGTATTTCCTTATAAATCTCATTCGCTCTTTTTTTCAAGCCTTTTGGCTTATCATTCACACACAGATTTACACTATCTCGAAATGTGGGATTCCGCTACACACCTGTCATGTGTCGTTGTACAGGGAAAAACATGTGGTTTGGATTTACTCCACTATTTAAAGGCTAATTAGTTTGAACTAAGGGCAGGACTTTGTCCAAGCTCTCATTCACAAGTAGGATTAACAATTCTTCCAACTTTCTTCTGCTCTGTTAAACTTGCATCCACCAAACAATCACATTCATCCCTTTTTCATTCACACTTTCTTTATGATCAAAAGGATGTTTTTTATTATGCGTGTACAGATCAAATTTCCATTTGAACTGGGTTCACAACATTAACTAGCTTACTTCTCTTGACCACAGAAAAACATCCAGATGCATAACTACGTCATATATCTGCACAAGCCCTTGTTAAACAATCTTTTGCATCTACATTTAGATTTTGTTTACTACTCATTTCTTACATCTATTTTTTATTCCTTCCTATATTTATTTTTAGTATTTATTGATGGATGGGATCTAGACGAGATTTATAAATATCCTGACAATGGGAACTATGCCATGTACATTATGCGTAACATAGATTCAATTTCCTGTTTTAGTATAAGATAAAGCTTACAGTTTAATGCATATCCGAATAGAGTGACAATAATTTGGCACAAACCCATTTTCCATTATTATCTTTATTTTAAATACATTATATATAATAAAAACTTACCGCACTGGTTTTCGTCGGCACCATCATTGCAGTCATTGTAACCATTACAGAGGAAATTTCTCGAAATGCATTTATAGTTGCAATAAAAATCATTGGGACCACATTTTGAATATCCTAGAAGAAAACAAAACATTTTGGATTTAAATTAAATTTTGAAAGAAATCCTATGCTACACATAGGTATGTCAATCAAGTTAAAATGCATACTTTACGAATGTCATTTAAAACAACGTGACATTTTCAACATACAAAATTGCCAATGTACTCGTTTGTTCCAAATTGAAATTATTGCAATGAAATAGAATTTGCCGTTCTTGGTATATAAATGGGAGTGAAATTATTTCAAATGTAGATTTAGAACAAAAATGCATTGAGTAGAACAATATTTCCCTAGTACATTGTTTTTGTCATGACTATTCAAGAGATATGTGGTCTTTTCCAAACCATTTGTGTTATTTCATATTGGAAGCATAGTTTTCAAATAAACGTTATATTTTGCATTGCAAGCTAAACAATTTCAGAATCGTATTCAAAATTAAAATTGATGCAGCTCTGTGCATCATATTGCACATGCATCAACAATATAATTCGAAACCTTTCTGTCGGTTCACTCACCTTCTTCTCCCCCCAAAAAATTATATCAAAATGCATAAGAAAGGCAATAAATATTAGAATAAATATATCAAGTCATCAGCCAAATATACACATGACAAATGCAATGAAATAGATTATTTGACATGAATAATTCCAGGAACCCACGTTAGATAATTTTATAATTAAGCGGTCTGTCTATACAAAATTAAAATACAATTCAACTAGAGTCAATACAAATCACATTTTTCCTTCTATCAGAGAATAGATACAACGTTATTAGAGATAGTTGATTATAGCTTTTGTTTTTACATACCCGGATTATGCGCTGCTTCAACAGTCTTTCACACGCTTTTGTAACAATGCCACAATGTCAAAATGCCTATGTCAACATGTGTGTCTCTCTCTACACACAAGTAAAACACTGACACTCTTTTTTTCTCTCAGAAACCAACATAACAACCCTCTTTGAACACAATTATAGTAATTCTGGTAGCTTCACATTTCTATAATTTTCCTGATGTACTGAACATACATTGCCACGATGTATCAAAAGTGTGTAGCATATTCATTTATAATTACACAGACCACAACAAATGTTTCTTGTGTCTTCCGGTCATTCATAAATCTAATCAGTGAAGAAATGTAAGGTAACTGGAAACCGGAAAGACTACTTACTCACTATAAAATATAATTAAGGAGTAAACCTAATTTTCCTGTTTAACACTTTCTAACTTCAATCCATCTTACATACCAGTCTCAACTTACAATTTCCTGCAATGGCATTTATTATCCCGACATACATATATGACATAATAAATACAAATGTACCAAAACAATGTCAAGTTTAAACACACTAAATGTGAGCAGTTTAGTTCAAACATTTGTAGAAATAAATGTCAATTCGCATAATACATCCCTTGAAAAGTATATCATATCAAGAGCAAAAGAGCTTGAAATATGTCTAAGTCCATTCTTTCTCAACCAATCAGTTTAACTCACCACCAAAGCTGAATGTCAACTTTCAAAACTGGACTTTATTCTTGCCACTTCAAATTCAAAGGGATTAGAGAATATAATTTTCTACCGCCAGTATTTTTTTAATCTCTGTACATTGGCAGGTCCCGTTCTCGCAAATCATAACCATTGAATAATAAAACCACTCACTAGTTTGCATTAAATCAACAAATCTAAAATATCATTGACGAGCACTTACTTCGCACTCAAACACTTTCACAAATATCAACAAAAAGAGTGCCCACGTCGGGTTGCTCTAACAATTTGACAATTTATAAAAATTGGGATAGGCAAATTTACTGTCACAGAGTTTTAAACCCGGTCCCCTTACCCGATCATGCTATGAATTACAATAAATGAGTATTTCAGTACTCGTCGTGTCTTGTGAACAGACAAATGTGACTACAAATATTAGTTTATGTGTCAGTCACATCTTTTGCACATTTTTTACATATTTTTACATAAAGTGTGACGCAATGCTTTCCTAGTTATTGGTTATGATAAAGATGAAAATGATGATGATAATGATGATGATGATGATGATGATGATGAAGAAGAAGAAGAAGAAGAAGAAGAAGAAGAAGATTAATGATGATAGTTATTGTCGCCGCTATACTCTGGGGTGACTTTGTAATAATGACTTATACCAACTCTGTATAATTAGCTATGATACAAGACATCTACAAGTGCCGTAGCAGAGTATGGGTCACTGGTTAAATATGTATATCTGCAACTGTTACGCTGATATACTGGTACGTCGTCAATTTGGCTCCGCCCTCCAACTCAGAATCAGCTGAGATTTAATGTTTATGAATAATTATATATATATATATAAACGATTATAATTAAACGAACAGAGGACAAGACGTAATCATTACATTATCATTTGAACTACGAAAATAACGATAGAACTAATAAACACGCGTTTTAAAATAATAACAAGAAATTTAATAAAAGAAAAAGTTAACAAGATTTAGAAAATTCAGTTCATCCTAAGCCAGTTCATTTGTACTGAAGTCACGTTCCGGATGGGAACTTAGCTTATGTATTGAAATGACGTCAGTCTGGTAGACTTGAATTTTGCCAGCCAATAGATCGGCACGTCCCAATTCAGCCGGGACAAGTAGAACGGCCACACAGGCACAGCCACACAGGCAAACAACAGGCAGCTATAAACGAGCAGCCGAGAATACACAATAACAAGAAAAAAAACCTGCAACACAAACAATTGCAAAGCCTAAGTGTCCAGTCTAGTGCTCGATTAATAATTACTACGTTTGGCATAGGCCTCTGAAAGGAAGAATTTTAATATATTCATAAATAAAACATAGTATATAACATCCTAATAAAACTTAACCATTCACACAAATACAAAGACGCTTTTACCTATATAGCCAGGGTTTTCTTCTCTCATATACGACCCAGTGTTGTTTTGGGCGGACTACCCTTTCAGTCGTCACCCTCAGACGATTTTTCAGGAAGTAGTGAAGATAACATTTTCACTGTGGTTTTTATTACCCTGCTTAGACCAGCTTCTGACCTGTTCAATTCATTAGCTCTAAGATGATTATGTCTCTCTAACAACTCTAACCACCCGCTAAGCGTACACACTGACCACACGCTGACCGCCGCGCTCGCAGACTTCAAACACCGCAGACATCAAACACCAGTCCCTAAATCTATCCCACATGCGCTCTTATTCGTTTCAGGGCTTCCCTTCTCAGTAAACAGGACGTAATACGCACTCATTCCACAAATGAAAATTTATATAAAATATATATATGTGGGAACATTTTCCCATCATACAACAGTTATTCAGCCCCTTTCCACGACTTTTGACTGTCAGTTTGTGAACCATGGTCAAAGACTTTTACCAAGATTCTGGGAGATCCAAGGTTTTACAGAAAATGAGGGCACTTCTGAGGAGCGCTGCATTTAGTAGAGGGGCAAATATGTGGTTTCCTGGGAGTTTATTCAGATAGCCTTCTGTGTTGGAAAAAGAGTTTCCTCTCTCTATTTGTAAATGTAATTGTTTTATAAATTGTTGAATTGCTATATACATTATTGAAATGTCAGAATAACCTGGGTATTTAATGTGATAGTATCGTTGAAAGTATGAGTTAAAGTAAATGCTCGAGGCAAGATTATTCTAGAATTGCTGATATAATGCACACTTAGTGAGTTGGTTTTTTTTTATGTTTTATTGCCCAATGATTATGATTTACGAGAATGAAGTCAGCTAGGATGAGATCTAAGCACTTACCTGCTGTAGAAAAATCTGCTGTCTAATCACTTTTAATTCAGAGTGGCAATATGAAGTCAGGTTTTGAAAGGTGATAATTAGCTTGATGGTGAGATAAACTGACTGATTTTTGCCATTGCTATGATATTCTCCTCTTTCATATACAAATGTACCTTGTGAGCTGAATTTATTTCTACAAATGTCTGAACTATTCTGCTAACAAGTAGTTTGCTATACACTTGCCATTGTTTTGATATGCTGTATTTATTAAGCTGTGTTCGTATATTGGGCTAATAAATACCATTGCAGGAAACTGTAAGTTGAGACTGGAGTGTAAGAAAGAATGTAGTTATAAATCTATAAATGAGACACTTTGCATTTGCTCTTTGACTTTTGACTGTATTTTGCAAAGACAAATAGCTTTTTCTGCTTTCATTTCAATGTTTGATTCTAATATCCTGGTTTACGATTGAATGTGGCAAAGGCAAGAAATAGTGTTTAAGTGTAATAAAACATTTCACTCTACTTGTCATGATAATGAGGGAATATTAATATTTTTTCTTTCCCTCTAAATATTTTCTAACTTTAAACTATTAACGAAACAGCCAAATTAGTTTACACACAGACAGGGGCGAAATGACCATTTTGTCAACAACGTGAAAACAAAGTCGGAAACACTAGCTTTAAGTTCGTGCCAGAGAATGGAAAAATTATAATTAACTTGAGGGAGAACGCTGCCTGACCCTCTGTGGTCAGGACCCACGCCCATAAATCTGTCAGTATAGAGTACATGTCGGGGGAGAGAGACCCCAATTTTGCCCGTGAAAAGGCAGGCTTTGAGTTTTGGAAATGTAAACTTTTTAAGAATCACTACTATAAAATGTTTGGTAGTTTAAGTTGATATTGTATTGTGAAATTACTTATTGAAATAGAATTTGAGCTATTGGAAAGTTAAGATTTATATTACTATAGTTAAATGTGTTGATTTGTGTGTACAACAATTTCTTGCTGTGATTAATGTATGGCTTGCCAGATGGCCATGAGTGCCATAGTAACTGTAGTTTTAAATTAAAATAAGAGTAGGATCATTGCTCTGAGATCTTAGTGCAAGCTCTGAGAGTTAGCTAGATAGTTATTCAGTGGGCAAATGGATACGTAAATCAAAGGTGCCAGCTGGGAACTTGATACTTGGCACTAATAGAAAGTGGATGGCCAGGATGGTCAGAATATTTGTCAGCACTTACAGTGTGGTGCTGGTTGTACAGGGCAGTGTTGGATGGGGGTACCGTGTGTGCTGGAGGGGGTGTGTTCTAATCAGCTCAGTGAAAATGATGTACAAGAACTTTGTGTATAAAAAGGGATGACAGAGGCAGGATGGACGAGAAACCTCGAGAATGTAGCATTTTATAGAGGGGTGGAAAGACACCTCTGTCAGCGTTTCTCAATGCATTTTTGGATCAGGAACTTTCTACGATGCTGGGAGGCAAACAGCTGGAGAGTTCTTGGACACTGCAACAGAGTGCCAGATGTCTACCCAGCTGTATTTGATGGTGCGCTGTTCAAGGCCGTCCACAGTTTTTGATGAACCAGTCACACAGGACAGTGATCTCTGGGTTTTTTCAAAGACTCTGTGTAAAGATCACGGGTGATCAAATATTTCCCAATAGAAGTGATGAATAGGCAGAATAGCAGCGAAGACGGCCGTATTTGAGTTTGTCGCCGCTATACTCTGGGGTGACTTTGTAATAATGACTTATACCAACTCTGTATAATTAGTTATGATACAAGACATCTACAAGTGCCGGTGCAGAGCATGGGTCACTGGTTAAATATGTATATCTGCAACTGTTACGCTGATATACTGGTACGTCGCCAATTTGGCTCCGCCCCCAACTCAGATTCAGCTGAGATTTAATGTTTATGAATAATATATATATATATAATGATTACAATTAACGAACAGAGGACAAGACGTACTCATTACATTATCACTTGAACTACGAAAATAACGATAGAACTAACAAACACGCGTTTTAAAAATAATAACAAGAAATTTAATAAAAGAAGAAGTTAACAAGATTTAGAAGATTCAGTCATCCTAAGCCAGTTCATTGGACTGAAGTCACTGTCTGAATAGGCACTTAGCTTAAGCACAGAAATGACGTCAGTCTTGTAGACTTGAATTTTCCAGTCAATAGATTGACACGTCCCAATTCAGCCGGGACAAGTAGAACGGCCACACAGGCACAGCCACACAGGCAAACAACAGGCAGCTATAAACGAGCAGCCGAGAATACACAATAACACGACAAAAACCCTATATAGCCAGGGTTTTCTTCTCTCATATACGACCCAGTGTTGTTTTGGGCGGACTACCCTTTTCCAGTCGTCACCCTCAGACGATTTTTCAGGAAGTAGTGAAGATAACATTTTCACCGTGGTTTTTATTACCCTGCTTAGACCAGCTTCTGACCTGTTCAATTCATTAGCTCTAAGATGATTATGTCCCTCTAACAACTCTAACCACCCGCTAAGCGTACACACTGACCACACGCTGACCGCCTCGCTCGCAGACTTCAAACACCGCAGACATCAAACGCCAGACCCTAAATCTTCCACACATGTCTCTCATTCGTTCCAGGGCTTCCCTTCTCTGTAAACAGGACGCAATACGCACTCATTCCACAAAATGAAAATTTATATAAAATATATATGTGGGAATATTTTCCCATCATACAACAGAGTTCCAGGGAGTGAACCAGTGTTGAGACGTCGACGGTGTTTTTGTATATCATCAAAAAAAACCAGCACCAGAAGAAAGTGACACTTAACCATGTGAGCAGAGTACAAGAAGAAAGTGATGATAACTATGTGAGCCCATCACAAGGAGAAAATGACAAAAACTATGTGAGTAAATGAAAATTCTAATTAGGGTAGGAATCTCAGAGCACGTAAATGTAAACATAAACGTAAACCTAAACTTAATCTAGGAATCTTAATTAAGCATTAACCTAAAATTACAAATAAACCTTTAGTTAAAAATACGTTTATAAGTAAAGGATGGTTTTAAGATTAATGTAAGAAAAGATTAATGGAACTGATTGAAGAGGACTTGCAAGTCAAATGACTTTGTTTATTGTTGAAATATTGAATTTTCATATAGGAGCAGTGGCTCCAGAACTTATGAATAATGGCTGCTATTTTATGATAAATAATGCTTAAACGTATTTAGAAGTAGTACTGCGTGAAGAAATTGAATTTTGTATTTCTTTTATTTTTATTTCATCGTTCTTTTGTTTCTTTCTTTCTTTCTTCCCCCCTACCCATGGGTGTGAGTGTGAATGGCTGACTAACCAACATGTGAGAGGAAACCCATAGACCAATAAATTTGAATTTATACTCTGACATTGATGCTTTCTCCTGTCTATGGTTTCGAAAGAGTGGTTGTTGTCGTTGTTATACGTTGTGTCGTCTGTGCCGTCTACACTTCACCCTTACCCGTATGCAAGTACACATACAAACATGTCGGCAATACGTAACCTACACGCAGAATAAAATTCGAGCCAAACAACTATCTTGGTATTCTGTGTGCGGATTTGTAATAATCTTTATGCAAGTCCTACGTGAAGTCGACAAGCCACCACCCTCCCCTCCTCAGAGAGGAGATGGGTGGCGACACTACCTATGTGATGTGGCAAGTTATGTCTCTAATAACTCCCTTTCTTATCTCTGATAAAACTATCATCTGATTTGTACTGCTATTATTGTTGAATTGTATTTGAAGCATGAGGTTGTGAATAATAGAAATTATTTTATTGTGGTTGAATGAAATAATTGATGTATATCATTATATTTGTCATATGTATATTTGAAAGTTGATTTAATAAATGCAATATTTAATTTATGGACTTTCTTATGCATATTGAAAACTTGATGCTGGAGATGAATGGGGAGGGGGATCGCTAAATATAGATTAAAGACGCATTTGCCTTCTACTTTAGTAATGGTTTTACACTCACAGAAACAGTGTGTGACAGTAAATTGTGTTGCATGTTTGTCGAAGAGAGAAAACGTTTACAGCGCCCATATATCCGCGAAGTGTGAGAGATGGGTGGTGTCTGCTGGAGGATCATTAATAAAATAAAATTAAGATTTAATAATAACCATATCCATTATCTAAGTTACGTTAAAGTCACAAAATTCCAACTCAGATGTTATATTCTCGAAGGCTCCTATCGCTATGGGTAACACATTTGTTTTGTCTGGTCATCATGATGAATCATGCGATCTGTTCTTATCTCAAAGTTTCACAGTATTTTGACTTTTTCTGTTTCTTCTGTGACTGCTTCTGCTTGGTGCATCCATGCACATTCTATGGTTATTACACCATGAGTCACAATTAGATTTCAGAGTATGAGTTTAGCCATTGTGTTGTGACTTTTGGTTAATTCTGCTCCATCCATACAGTATATGCTCTGTTGTACCATCTATGCATTTGCAGATTGTACATTTCAGAATTTCATGATTTTAATTTTGTGTGAATTCGTGTTCAGTGCATAATCTAGGCAAGATAGGGAATTGCAAAGTAAGTAAAATTACACTAATGTTCGAAATACGAACAAGTCATATAAACATCATAAACATGAAAACAAATTTGCATGATGGATAAGGCGATGAACAGTGCTTACGTCAAATATTTCTAAACTTTAGAAATAAACCGACCTTGGGTACTCTTTATGATGATATTTTTGTGTAAGTGTCAAAGTTGGAAGTAAGCAACTCAGGTGGAGGATAGGTTAGAAATTGCGGATGCAATCCAAACCCGTTCCAACCAGTTTATCCTGATTAATAGTTTCACACGTGTTTATAACAATTTTATCCAATGGGGATGGACAGGATTTCACGATGTTCGAAGAAGTACTCTATTCTATCACTTTGGATTTGAACATAACTCTAAAGAGAATTGTTAGCGTATGAAAAGTTAACTAATTGATAAAGAAAGAGTGGACTCAGCATGTTTCGTACATATTTGCTATTGATCTATGATTTGAATTATAGAATGCTTATGTAGTTGAAAAACTATTTCTATCTTCATTAATTTGACAACATTGCACATTATACTTGTGAATTTTTATCGATGATATATTTCTTAGGCTGTGTGTGTCGGACTAAAAAAAAATGTTACAGGATTTTTAAGTTGAGAATGTTTGTAAGAGAGAAAGTAGTTTAAAGACGAAATATGCCTAAGTTTTATTGCTACGTTAATTTGATTTTGCAGAAGAGGGGGACTTTTGTTTTACTTTGGTCAAGTATTGCACTGGTGACTATTGTACTCTTACATTGGTGTGCACATCCTTGTCATCAAATCTTAAAAGTAATATGTGCTATTGTAAGTAGATTCCTCGGAATTCTGCTCGAGAGCAAGTATGTCAGAAATGTCTGGCTTGAGTTTGGTCTCGATAATTCACAAAGATTATTTTGTTTGAATTTTCTGGTGGTAGGATGGGGGAAGTAAAAGCACTCAAGAATTCAAGAATATTTCCTCCTACTAAGCTTGACAACGAATGTGAAATTCAGGTCATGTTACGAGTCTGATAAAATCTGTGTCATGACTTCTTGACCCACTTGCTGTTTTTCAAAAATCAAATTTTGAAAACTCCTTTGTTAAAGTTCTCCCATGATACATCAGTATTGAGAATCTTCTGGCAAAGAGGTCAGGACGTTATGTAACTTTAGGCCAGTGTCCAGCTTCTCGAACCGACTACATACCACGTGATCCGTCACGTGACGCGTTCTATGCGTTTTGATAAATACAGTGTCATGCGCTGAATTCGTCACTCCAAAATCCAGACTGGCAACAGACGTATCATCTACCTGTACAGCCGTATATTCGTCGAGTCGATAGAGGAAAATCCCACCGCTATTTGTTTGAAGGTAACATGTCCGCTTCTCGCAAATATATTGCATTTATTAATTGTATCTTGCATTTGAACCATGTATGTAATTTTGTGCTATTTGTTGCTACTTTTAGCCTAAGCACGTGTTCGCTTGTAAATGACAAAACCTATAAGTTATTGTATATAAATCATTGTAACTCTTTTTCATTGTAACTTTAATTTATATAACCTTAAATTCACTAGTGCCAGGAGCGTCTGTGCACGACATGAATTTCCTTTGTAATTCAAATTATCGCGTGTAATTTTAATGTTAAATTGTGAAGCGCTTTGCTTGATTTGAATTGTTCCATTGTATGAATTCTAAATTTTAATGTTGCAACTATTTGGTAATTCGTACATCATGTACTGTTAAATGTAACATACTTGAAATCATTTATATCTTCAAATATAAATTGTAAACGACACGTTGGTCGAATTTCTAACTCAGTGCATTTAAATACGAATTGTGCTTAGGTTGGCGAATGTAAAATGCAGAATGATCATGGAAACATTCTTTGTCTCCAGGTCGGGTTTTTTTTGGCTTTCTTCTGAGCTTTGAGTTTGAACTTTTGAACTCTTAGTTCTACACCGATTTCAGTGGAGCTTGCTTCTACTACCTCTTATTCCTACCGTCATTGTCTGGGTCATATGTCGACGAGCAGGTCTTCATATCCCTTTATCTACACTCATATTCATCGTCCGGCGTGATAACTGAGGGACAGTTTCTACGTATGCTATGTGCATTGGCTGGCGAAGATTGACGTGAAGTGGACTAGTTTGGACCGAATTTGGAAACCACGAGGCACCATTTCCGAAGCTAAGTAAAAATCCCACTGATTGAAAATCACTAAGACTATTGTGGCAAATTTCTCATGAAACAGAACGGTTAACTTGGACACTGATAAGCATATATTTATCTGCCGAGTAGAATTAGACTTTGCGCTCGTATATTGATTATCTTGTTAATTGTTTAAATCTTATTAAATCTTATTTTTAATTGTTAAACCTCTTCGTAGTAAATTTTTATGCATAATAGACCTAACTTAACGTGGTTTGGATGGGGGCTGATTGAGCTGAATGACGTAATGAATGCATATTAATTAAGAGGAATTTAACGACTCCAAGCCAGCTTTTGTACGCAAGTTGTCAGTTCGTAAATCTGTCGTCTTCACTACAAAGACACATTTTTAATGTTAGTCGAATGATAATTTGTGCAACCAGTCTGTATAGGATGAAAAGAAGGAGTTAATTTAATCTAACCATTTAAAGTCCTTAAAATCCTAGGCAGGGTCTATAAAGAAATACTGGAAACGTAACAGGTCAATTCTCTATGGTGTGCTTGGAGAACGCATCAAAGATTATGGAATAGTTGTAAAATCTGCTTCTATAAGGTAAACATAGTGCTTTGCTTAAATATAAAAGTCAATGACTTGTTGCAAACTGTCTATGGCGGAATAAAATTGCCTCACCTTATTTTTAAATTAAGTCGCTATATAATTTATTAAATTGTCAATGTAACCCAACTTTGGGCATTCCCTGTGATGGTAATTATGAAAGCATCTGAGTTGAAGTAAATACATGAGACAAGAATATTCTAGAATTGTTGGTGCAATGCAAATTAGTGAGTAGTTTTTTTTAAGTTTTTTTATTTTTATTTTCCAATGATTATGATTTCTGAGGTCGAGACCCAATGGGTTGATATTAAATGTTATAAAGTTTACTTGCTGTAGAAAATACCACTATCTAATAACTTTGAATATGAAGTATAAAGAAGTCGAAATTTTAATGTTACCTTGGTGGTGAGTAAATTGACTGGTTGATATGTTATACTTGTTTTATGTAGAGCTTTTATGTGAGTTGACTTTGAACGAGGCATCTCACATGTAGTTTGCTAGAATTGCCATTGTTGTGATAAACTGTATTTATTATGCTATATTGAATGTCATATGTTGGATAGGAAAGTGGGTGGATAGGGTTTTCGCTAGATATAGATTTATCTTTTCCTTTTATTAATGGCAACTATTGTGTAATGGCACACGTGTCTTTAATGGTGTGGAAGAGAGAAACTTTACAGAGCCCAGAGATCCACCAGGTGATAGAAATAAGTGTTGTCTTCTCATCACTTGTAATTAGTTATGTGTGAATAATAAACAATAATAGTAAAATTACCTAGTGTGGTGAGGGACTCTGAAAATTAGCTCATATTTGTTCAAAATTGTTAACCTAAGTGTAATGGTGATGTAGTATTGAAATTAGTAAATATGGAAAACAATTGTTGCAACATTTGCTGAGCTAGAAAATAACTGGAAACCCTGGATTAAAGAAATATACAATTTATTAGAAGTAGACTCAGAAATCAGTCTTGTATCGCTCATTACCTTTACAACACTATCTAGAACTTGTTTTGCTTTGTCTATTCTTTATTCTCCTTTGGAATTGAATAAATGCAGGTATCACCATAGTTTCCGTTATTGATTGGTGGAGATTAATTTGTTTGCATTAATTGTGCATTTTAAGTAACAAGTCTTTTAGGTTAATCAGTTACTTAAGTATGTGTGAATATACCTTATTAAAATCAAATAGTTCACAGTCAGAGCGGGCATAGTAGAGTTATTTTGCAATTTAAGAATATATGAATCTATGGGGAGCTGGAAAGAAGTTGGTACAGAAAGGAATGAGGAAGCCAGCAATTTGGGACTTTTGGGACATGAGGCAGACTGTAGCACATGCTATTAGCTATTTGGATAAGAAAGATTACAGATACAAATAGAAGAACTAGAAATAAAATGAATGAAAGTGGGTAAAGATCCAAGATTGAAGAGAAAAGATTACAGGATGGATACAAATTGAATGCGGTCTTAAACAAGACATAGCATTTGCAAAATTAGATGCTGAGAAAAAAAGAGAAAAGAGGGCTTGTCTTAAGCCAACTGAATATACAGAATGATAGCTTAAAGATAACTGATAGGGCAGCTAAGGTTCAGGAAACCAGCGCAAAATTGCATTTCTGTTCTTTTAATTGAAAAGGAGGAAAACATATAAGATTAGGCCTATATGTTAAGTTTTGAGCAATGTTCTGTGAGATTAGAACCTACAAGAAGGTTTATGGCTCTCCCAGACAGTGGCATATATGAAAGGTCAGTATAGTATGGTCTTTGTTAGGCTCCCAGAGGCAACCAAAACATGGGGGCATCCAGTGTCTTGAAAAGCAGCCAATAGCTTGATGGTGGGTTAAGTGACTGATTGACAGAGAATGGACTTAGAAACAGTCCATGCACTTTTGCCATTGATATCTTATACTTTTGTTTTAATTAGATATATTAATTGAGTAGAATATTATTTCTACAAATGTTTGAACTATGCAGCTCATATATTGTATACATATCACTTGACATGTTTTGTGATGCTGTATTTATTATGCTGTGTGTGTGTATCAGGCTAATAAATACCATTACAGGAAATTGTAAGTTGATATTGGGGTTTGAGGAAATGGACTTATGAAGCAATCAACTGAAACTTTGTATTTCTCCTTCATTATATTTATCACAGTAAGCAGCCTTTTCTCCATTTCTACTTCCTTATGTGATTTATATTTGGTTACTATTTCTGACTAGCTACAACTGATAATGGTAAAGGTGGTGAGAAGTGTGTAAGTGTGGAGATACACTAAACCCCTTTAATGTATATTGGCAAGTTAGCAGAAATTGCTACAATTATTATTCTGCTCTGAAGGAACTGACATGGCGAAGAGACGCACAAGTTAGCTTCGAAAGAATAATAGCACATCAGTGTTTTCAAAATGCAAGAAAGCATGTGTAATTGGCTTAATAATGGGGGACAATAATCTTGTGGCATTTTTGCAAAAGCAAGTGAAAGATATTTGAGGCAGTGGTTAATTCAGTTTGTGTAAAATCTCTTATCGTTTTTCCTCTAGTAAATCCAGCTATTTTTTCTGATAAGAATTATCTGGTGATTCATTGAATTGTTGAATCGTATTTTTGGATAAATGATTGTATAATGTACAAACTATTCAAACTATGTTTCGTGGAAATATCGACACCAAGTGATCTATGTCATTGTATTTGTCATATGTATGACTGTTGGTTTAAAAAAAATTGTATTGTTAAATCTATTGATCTTCTTACACATATCGACAATCTTATCCTAGAGAAGAATGTCGGTGTGTGTGTGTGCGTGGCGTGTGTGTGTGTGTGTGTTCGGGGGGGGGGAGGGCTTGTTAAATATAGATTAAGACAGATTTGTCTTCTCCTTTTGTAAGATGTTTTTAACCTATGGAATATTGTGTGACAGAATATTTCATCTTTAGTGCAGTGGAAGAGAAAAAACAAAACATTTACAGCGCCCGTACATACATTTGAGAGAGACGAGTGGTGTCTGCTGGAGAATCATTACTAAAATAAATTCTGATTTTCTTCACTTGTAATTAGTTTCGATGATTAATTAATAATAATTATATCTATTAACTAAGTGACGATGGCATCACACAATCCATTTTGAATTACGTAAAATATGGCAAATTATTATTGTATCATGAAATTTCTGCCTACCACAATTTTCTTCATCCGTGTTATTCATACAGTTGAGTTTTTTATCACATCTCCAGGAAGCGCTTGTATCAATGCACTCATTGTTACACAGGAATTCTTTGTCGTTCCTCGGTTTCTCTGTACATGGAACAAATCGCATATACGTGTGTGTGTGTGTGTGTGAGAGAGAGAGAGAGAGAGAGAGAGAGAGAGAGAGAGAGAGAGAGAGAGAGTAATGTAAAATATCATTATAAAATTTTGTTAATATAACATTAATTAAGATCACATTTCCTTAACAATAAAGAGTGATGTATGAAGTGTTAAAAGTTTAAGAACTTTGATGCCAGTCTGCACCTCAATCAACTTCTTTGGATGTCCAACCTCGGCGAATTGCATGACACCAATTTTCTTCTTTAATAAAGTGTACGTTTCTTTCTTTATTTCCTTGGATTCCTCGCGGAACAAAGTGCCGCGACAATAGTCCTCAAGGTCAATCGATTCTGGGCACTCTTTTGCAGGTGTACTGTCCAATTATATGTACTGTGTAAGGTGTACACACCGGTTCGAATTCTGTGTACAAGTTTGGTCCCACAAGTGTGTACACTCTATTAATCGGAAATCAAAGTCAGTTAATGCACAAGTTTACTTCGCTCGCTAGCCAGTCGTGGGACTTTTTTTGTTTCCCTGCGAATTCATCTACCAGCACATCGGTTTACAAAGACGCCATTGGCAGGTACACAATACAATACGACAATAACGACTCTACAAAAGGATACACCTACTCAACGCCAAGAAAACGACTTTACACTATAAACTCCAACAACAAAGAAGCGCAAGACCAGTCTCTCGTTTAAAAAACCAACTGCACACACTTCTAAGCATTTTCTAGTCAATCTACAATACGCTTGTTGCATACCAGTGTCGCCAGATCAGTAATCAGATGGCGGCAAGAGGGCAATAATAGATCCTCCACATCCCCAGCTCGCTCTTGGCAGAATACACTCCAACATCACCTACACCAACTGGGAAGGTATTTAAACTGTAACTCATCTACGACAGTTAAACCAATGCAGCTTGCACCCAACCACCATTTCGGTATCCCGTTGGCGGTAAACATCTTTGGCATGCCATTAGCTAGTGGACACAAAGGTAGGTTGGTCTGAAACTACCGACCTAGTGACTGTGGTACAAACATTGAGTGGTACGGTTCTGAACCTGAACGGTTTCTGGCAGGGGTAGCCCCCAAAAGTGCATATAGGAGAAACATGCACTGCAAAATATCTACATTAGCACGGAAACCCGTCGCCTCTTCCAACTGCAAAACCACATCATCTACCGTCCTTGGAACCACCTGACACGAGGAAGGTCCCACAAAATCATACAAGAACTGAGGACTAAGTGAAGACGAAAGGTTTACTGCAGCTTCTGGTTGGACAAGACATATACAGGAAAAAAAGACATAATAGTTATTTATTCCGTCTTAGGAAATGGTAATAGAAGTCGTGAACATGAAGAATGGCAATCAAGAATGTCTGCTGGAGAGATACTCGTACATGCTTGACATATACAATACAGATTGATCAAGAAAGGCCTCTCTTGCTGTGAGCAAAAGAGTGAATGCAAAATGTTCCGCAATACGATTGCAGCAAAAGATTGAGTAATTAAGTCATTACACTAGTATTATGGTGACAGCAAAGTGGCCCAAACCAAGGATACAAAATTCGTGAACACCCAGATGACTGGGAGAGAGAATCAATCGAAATTCCATCAGCAATACTTAATAATATTTTACAGTGATCAACAACAGACACTCATGGATAGGTGAAGTTTTCCTGCATCATGTCACTGTTGCTGTCCATTGATGTGTAAGATTATAATCAAACCCATCACACAAGTAATATAATCAAAGTAATCCAAATAGATGAATGTTCTAAGCCATCAAGAAATATAGCCAGAATCTGAATCCAACTTTAATATTTTTGGACTGTGAACAAACTGCCATAGTTGCAATGTTATCAACATTCCTATTTTCGCATTAATCAGATGGCGGCAAGCAGACAATAATAGATCCTCCACATCACCAACTCGCTCTTGGCAGGATACACTCCAAATTCCATTGCAGATTTTGAATTGATTTCACAACTATCAGGAAATTCGTTGATGAAATCTAATGTATTCAAAAGAGACGTGCTATACTTCACCACAATGCGCCGGTGAAAAAGAACCATCGATGTAACGCAAGAAATAGGCGGAAGCAGTAGGAAGATAAAGAGTATCACGCAATGGATTAGTTTATATCAGATCATAATGAATGTATGTATATATATATATATATATATATATATATATATATATATATATATATATATATATATATATATATATATATATATATATATATATATAATATAATATAATACCTAATTATATCGGCGCCAAAAAGAATGGCGCAAATATTTCAGGTAATGTAAGGTAATGGTTAAGCCAGTTTTCATTGTGTTCGACTTACATATATATTAACATACCGAGGTTGTAAAATCCATGCGCGTGCACACACACACACACACACACACACACACACACACACACACACACACACACACACACTCACATGTACGTACGCTCGCACACATACATAAATATAATCTTATATCAGATAACTGATATGATCTTTAACTTAAGCCATAGATAGATAGATAAATAAATAGATAGATAGATATATAGATAGATAGAGAGTTAGATAGATAGAGAGAGATGTGTTGTTACATTACATTTACATATTAATGTTGAGGCGTTTTCTTTTAATTCAATCAACATTCAATATCTGTATATTTTCAAGAGATTAATTGTTTGATTTGAATTTTCTTCACTTATATGATGCACAGTAGTTATAAAATAATAATATTGTATTTGTCATCTGCATACTTCCAGGAGTAATTACTAACACATTATGCAAGAACAAAATATAAATAACATAGCATATTTACTATTTAATTATTAAATAGTAGAAATGAAATCTTATGATAAGAAGAAGAAATTAGACTAAATGAGAACACGATAATCATTTTATACATTAATGTGACATACCGCACGACACCCGATTCATGGTTTTGTTTTCATTGTAGCCGACGTCGTCGCCAATGCAGAATTCATTATGACATCTAATGTTAAGTTCTTTGCAATCTGTTGAATGTATTATTACATTTCATTATTGTTTCATACTTATTGAAAAAATTTGATTAAATTTCGAAAGATTACTTGTCTTCTAAAATATGTATTTTGAATTTGCAGAGTGAACCAATAATAATGTTTGTTCATTGTAATTACATGAATGAATAGAAATGCATGTAGACAAAATGTAATTCAATTGTAATATTATAACAAATTACATCTTTGATGAAATGTCAATATGCATAACAAGACAAATTTAAAATTAATAAGAATAAGTAGCCACACGCGCTTTAACAAATGTAATCGTGACATAAAGACAAAAATATACAAATAAAATTAGGACTATATAATATGTTGCATGAATTATATATCAGGTAAACATGCATATTCATGAAAAGGGCTTGATAACAAATGCACCTTTGCCAAAGTCTGCTTAATGAAACGCAAATAATGAATAAGGATATAAAATGAATGGCTTTAGAAAGGAATACAATTTCCCTTTATCTATCTATCTATCTATCTATCTGTCTATCTATCTATCTGTCTATCTATCTATTCTATGTATCTATCCCTTCGTCCGTTCGTCCGTCCTTCCAGTAATCCACATCTCTCACACCATCCAACCCTCCGTCTACCGATCCAACCCATCTATGTAATATATCTGTCTCTGTACGCTTGTCTGAATGACAATCAGGCTGCCTGTGTGTGTGTGTGTGTGTGTGTGTGTGTGTGTGTGTGTGTGTGTGTGTGTGTGTGTGTGTGTGTGTGTGTGTCTACAGCCGTCTGTTTGCCTGTCTCTCTGCCTGTCCTTCTAACTGATTATCATCTAAATATTTATAACTCTCGCTTCTACGTATATTAATGAAAATGTAAACTCACCTTTCTCAAATTTGCACACATAACCAATTCTATGTATACTATTAACATTACATGAAGCGTCATTCCAGCCGTCACCATTTATAAATGATTCAGTACAAGTTTCTGTATAATGGTTTGGCTCTCTATCCATCCATGGAATAAAATCCATAATCGAACCATCTTCCCAATGAAATATACCTAAAAGACACCAACACCACATGGTTAATAGTTATTGTTATTGTTATCATTACTACTACTAGTAGTAGTAGTAGTTGTATTATTATTATTATTATTATTATTATTATTATTATTTCTTCTTCTTTTCATAGGCCAATGGTTTGCCTAATTATGTTTCCCATTTCCTCATTCGTGACATGATCTCTATACGAAATGTCAAGCAACCTTCGAAAGCATCTCATTTCAGTAGCTTATATCCTCCTTTCGAGATCCGCTCTGAGGGCCCATCACTCACAAGCATACAAAGACACAAATACAACTAAGGAACATATCCGTCTGATCTTTGAGCTGACTGAACTGTCTTCAGCCTTTGTCATCGTAATCATGGACACAATTTCAGGTTTCACGTGACTGAGGTCACCGACCATGGAGGAGGAATCCCAAGAAGGACTCAAAGGTCATGTGTCCAAGACCAAGGTGATCCATTAGTAATGTGGCGTTTCGGCTGTGGTCAACAGCCTGGAGAGGGATAGGCTCCACCAGATTCATTTGCCCAATACACACCACATGAACTAAGTATTTGTATATGCTTTTCAATGTTCCTTAATTATTTTTATCTTCTCTAATGTAGAGGGGAATGAATAATTATCTAATCCAGTGTTCATATATGATGATAATGATTGTGAATGTTGTGTTTGTCTATGACAAGGAGAAAAGAAATGGTGATAATTATTTTTGCAAATGAATGCGTTCATATTCCTTAAGTGTGCAGACACAATGGATAATGTCTCATTTTATAATAAGATAAATTAAAATATGAAATATATCATCAGTGTATATTAAATCATTTACAATTATATAATCTTCGTTTCTGAAAATGTTGAACTAACTATGTGCATCTTTCAAGCATAGATATGAGGAAAATTTGCACCACTGTTGCATCTTATTTCAGGGAACACAGACACATTGATTGACATATTTAACAAACGTATCTGAACACATTCAAGCAACAAATAAATTTAATTCTATTTTCTTAAAATGCAACATCAATGTAAGTAATATATTCTCCACACATCAACAACAAAAATTATGGAATGTATGTATCAATACAATATGCAATCAATAATATAAATTTAAATGTTCTTCCAAATTTCAAAAGGGCAAACGGATAGACAAAGTGAGACAGTATTATACAAATAATGAGTGAAATGACTGCTTTCTAAATGTCTGTTCCATTAGTCAAATGTATCCCTTTCTAGCTGTGCTTATTTAGTCTATGATTTCCCATTACGTTCTAAGTTCAATAATATTTCAAAAATTGTTTTCAACATTTAGTAATTTCAACAGAATGATTATTAGTTGAATAATTTTGAACACAGCTGTAAACGTTTTCTCTCTTCCATAATAGTGAACAACATTTATGGCTGTGATATGCTGGTGTGTTAATACTAATTATAATTATAGATTATTATTTATGAATTGAGTTATCATTAATAATCATAATCGCTGCTCAGTGATTACATTTAGGATTCATTTCCTAATATGAATCTCCCATTCACATATCACTATAAGCTTACACACCACCGGTACATAATTTGTTCACTGGTGGAATTCTTTACTTATGAAACAACCACATAGATTTACTTTCATTCAGTACTCTAGCTCCCGAACCCCCATTCACCCAATAACTACTGCAGACATGCGTCAAGCCATGCGTAAGAAATGTATAACATAAAATAAAGATTTATTATAAAATCATATATAGCATAACAAATAAAAAATAAATTTAGAAAACAGTTCACTTATTTAAATTCCCAGTATCTGATAGTGAGTGTAAATATTCTACAAATGTTGGCAATTCTATGATTTTTACACAAGATTGAAAAAGAGGAAGAAATCAAAGTTAATATGGAATATTGTGTGACCTAAGTCATAGATACAGCATCATAGATATGATACAAAGAAGTGTTGCATAATGGCGAGTTAGCTCCCTATTCCTCTCATTCTGTGATACAGTTGAGCACCCTGGAAGTAACAATAGTGGTCAAAGGTCAATTCCTTCCACCATCCTGGGTTTCCATGGTGATCGTGGCCTGCAGGTTGCCTAATTTCGCTGCACTAGCCAGATAGGAAAATAGATTACAGCAGTCTATGCTGTAGCTAAACATGACCGGAAGAAGACTAAAAGTCTGGAGGCTGGACTATGAAGAATTGAACAAGTCTTCCAACTGAAGTCTTGAATTTGAACACTGGGCTTTGATGCTTGTCTTCCAAGATAGGACTTGACTCAATAAGTCAAACCAGTAAGTCATGCTATCGTTGTAACATATGAGAGTGTAGCACTTAGAGACAATTCTTAACTCCCTTATCTTCCTTCGTTCTCTCACCAATCATTCAGCATACATTTTATCTGCAAGAAAATTGTTTAGCCTTCATACGTCAATTCATCATTTCAAACATGAATTAATGAATCAAATAAAGAATTTTAATACATCTCAATCAAATAATAATTCTAACATATCAATTGAATAGAAATTCTAACATATTAATTGAATAGAAATTCTAACATATCTCAAACAAATATATGAACAGTAGTTTAACATAAGATCATTCTAAATCTAGTTCGAACTTAGATCTTACCATGCACTTTGATGGTCGCCTTAAAACTGGAACAAAAGAATATGTTATAGAATATTGTTGCAGTGCTTTGCCACGAGGCCTGACAGAGTATTTATTGGCTTGCTACTATGACAACCTGAACTGTTCATCCGTTTCTTGATTTACACCTGTTTGTCTCAGTTCTGTGTCCTAACTATCTTTAACGAAAGTTGCTCTATTACAAACAGCTGACCGGGTCTTTTTCTTTCTGGCCGACGATGGTCGCGGGCTCCCAACCAATTGCAATTAACCGGACTGACCTGAGAGCTCTTGCCGGTTGATGTCAATCAAGCATAACTGCGCTATCCTTTTGGCTTGGATGGTCCCCCTTTCATCAACATAGAGTTCGAAAAAATAAATGGAGATTAGTTTTAAGGCTGAATTAAGGAGGGATGATATCCGAACATGGCAATGGTTACACAATCTTTCTGTAGGTGGAAAACGTCTTACTAATTGCGAAGACAAATCCGTATTTAATCTACATTTAGAGAGTCCCCATCCATCCACTTTCTTCTCCAGCATAATTTTATCAATATGCATAAGAAGGTCAATAAATGTAACAATATATATTTATTTTTAAAATCTGAAATCAAATATACATATTAAAATACAATGAAATAGATTACTTGTCATCAATATGTCCATGAATAAATTTGTGTATAATTCCTGTTTCAGTCATACTAAATACAATTTAATAATTTGTCAATAAAAATCACGTTATTTCTATTACAGAATATAAATGGAGTTATTAGAGATTGGTGATTATAATCTTTGTACATCACCTGTATTAAGTACAGCTTTAACAGTCTTTCATTTGCTTTTGCAAAACTGTCACAATGTGTGAAGGTATGTCTCCCTCAATAACCAGAAAAACACTGAAGGGCTATTTTTCTCTCAAACTAACTTGAGTTCCTCTTCACAAAGTCAGTTCCTTCAGGTAGAATGCAATTATAGTGTAAGAGGAGTCAAATTATACTTGACCTCCTAACCCGGATTCACTTAAAATTCATTATTTTTGTTTCGTGGACACAGTTCTTACATAAGAGTGATGCAATCATCCTACTCTGAAGGGAGAGAGAACTTACCCCATTATGTAATATTCTGGACAACAGATGATTGTAAACATCACGTGATTAATAGGATCGCACCTTAGATTCACACAACTCTTTATGCTGCAGCTAATGCGTTATTCATGAGAGAACCGATGGACCGATTGCAAGCATCTAGTCATCTGCAATATTGCCATGAATCACCAGGCACGCTGTTGAGTCAGTAAAGTCGTTATTGAGCAAGGTATCACATCGATTTCCTTAAATACTATTGTATTTTATTTAAGATGTGATTGTGTTGAATTTACATGCCGATTATAATTATTATTAAATTGAATTATTGCAAATTCTCTAAACACGTGGTTGAATAACAGTATGTTTAAGTTCGAATATCTAAATTAATTGTCAAATTGGAAGACGATAATTTGTAAACTAAAAAACCGAATTGTGATGGCAGAACATTTGTGCACGTTCATTTGCAAATCTATTGTAACAATTTTAAATTCTTTTGTGTGTATAATATTATTAAAATTATAACGCGCATATACATGATTTTAAATTATATTTAATTTCTTCTATTTCAAATTTCATTTGTACAGTATAAATGTTTTTGAAATATTTCTAAACTTTTGCGTACGTTAATTGTAACACGCATGAGAGTGACCGAAACTGCATCTTTATTATATATTAAATTATTAAATGTAAAGATACTAAAATGGTCGAGGAATAACTATGCTATTGTTCACACCACCTGCTAAGATTATGAATCTAAAAGAACTATCGCTCATACGAATTCATTTATTTCCAGAGCGGGTCCTCGTCTTTGTCGACGAATTTTTCTCTATGTGGATGCTTCTATGACTTGTGTCTTATGATAAGAATTACGTCGATGCTTCTTGTCATTTTGACTGCTTGTCACTTGGCAAGTGTTCTACGCAACTTCGTGCCCATTTTGCTCAACCTGTTGACTTGGTCGTGAGTGAGTTTTGGACAACTCAGACAACGGGTAACGAAGTACGAAGTGTTGAACAGAAAATGACAGATCGCGTCTCCTGTAACCGACTACGACAGGTGGGGATTCAGCGTGCGTCATTTCATCACAATAAGGGTGTCCAGCTAAGTACCAGAGTTTGGTAAACTTGAACTGTATATGGAACATTTGCAATCTTGCGTATCGAATATTTAGCATATTATATGAGACCTAGTATCATTGTGAATCTCTAAATACTTTGTTATTTGTTAAAATTTTATTAAATTCTTTTTATTTGTTTATCAATTATCTTAGTTGACTATTTATGCAAGATAGACCAAAAGAGTTGGGTGGGGGGCAATAGAGTCGTGAAATGAAGATTGAATGCATAATTAGTTATAATTGATTAAACGTTTTCCAGTCCGTGCTTTGTACACCAGTTGCCTGTCTTTAAAATTTGTCGGCTTTAACTAAGAGCATTTAAATTTTATTGAGACTGAAGGGTAAATTTGAGGGCATCCAGTGTGTTGTCAGAATAAGGTGGGATAATTTTGAAGCAGGGTCTTAAAATAAATGCTGGAATGTAACACAGAGTAAATCTGTTAACTTTACTGTACTACATATTCCCAATGTACAGGGTGACACACACAAGAAAAAGGTCATCACCAAAAAAAAACGAACAACTTCCAATATTGTATTTAGATCGACACAAAACTTTAGCTACAGTAGGTCAAGCCTGTGTAGCAGACATCTCCAAAGTTTCAAGTCTGTACAACAAAAACTCTTTGTTTCACTGGCGCTCCAAAATGTATTCAGCATATTTTGCCACCATTTATCAAATGTTATAGCACACTCCCTAATTCACATACACACACACACACACACACACACACACACACACACACACACACACACACACACACACACACACACACACACACACACTTTATTCCGGCGACAATCCGCAAATACTCTCTCTGTCTGTCTGTCTGTCTTTCTCTCTCTCTCTCTCTCTCTCTCTCTCTCTCTCTCTCTCTCTCTCTCTCTCTCTCTCTCTCTCTGCAATAGACGTTTCCCGTGTCTTCCCTGACGTTCACCTTTATACTCAGTGAACCAGTAGACTGAATAAACACATGAAATTAGGTAATTTGAAAGGCTACTTCCTCGCATCAAGATAATGTTCACCTTTCGAAAACAGACTTCTCTTTTTGCAACTTCAAATTCAAGGCGATTAGATAGTAGAATCTTCTACAGCAAGTGTATTCTTTAATCTCAGCTCATTGACTGGTCTCGTTCTAGTAAATCATAACCATTGGATAATAAGAACTACTCAATATTTTGCAATGCATCAGCCAATCTAGGTATTCTTGCCTCGCGCATTTACTTCAACTCAGACACTTTCATAAATAGCACCATAAGGAGTGCCCAAGGTCAGGTAACTCTGACAATTCAACAATCTATATAGCAATGAAATTTTAATACAGGGTACTGAAAATTCCTTATAAGCCTGGAAGGATAATTGTTGCATTGGCCCGGTCATTTCTAGTTAGTCGAGTATGTTTTTACTTCACACAAATTCTACAAAAATCAGGGATTCTTAATGTAATTTATAAATATGTTCTAAAGATAATGCATCCACTTCATAAATGCATAATATATTTAAAAGAAGACGATATTTCAAAGAAGTCCTTAACAATATCAATTATATGTGACATATGTGAGAACAATGAAATGTAAGAGGAATGGACGCTAATGACATTTTTTCACCTCTGAAACGATAAACAGTATACTGATCAGAGAAGAAATTTCATAAATTACATTTAGATAAATTTCTAACCTGACCACTCAAGTGTAAATGACAAATTATAAATTATAATTTTAAATTAATTTTAATTAAAAATTATAATTTTCCTGTTTGCTTTTCAAGGAGATTTTGTAAAAGATATAAATAAGAAAAGTTAAAAATAAATGTTAACCGAATAATTATAATACTTTCATTCCGTTTCATTGAATTGTACACAACCACACTCCACCCTAATTGTCAATGTAAAACTATAATTATTCCGTTTGATTTTCAGTTCGCCTCTAGACTATTTTTCATTTTGAAATGGAAATGAAGCCATGTACATCACCTGTTTCAGATCGGCGAAGAGCGAGCCACACACTGCGAAATTTGCCAACAGCTTTCTTCGTCAGGTTTAGTACAAACATCTGCTCATCCATTGAATGAAGACTTAAGATTCCCATGCCAGCCAATCTGTCCAAAACATATTTATTTAAATAATATAGATAGCTTCTAATCTTCAAATGATTTTAATGAATCAAAGACAACAATGACAATATGTATTTTAAATAAGGACTAGAAACTGATAATAATCAGTAATAGTTTATTTCTATTACATATACTACCCTTTGCAATACCTGCACATTCGTTTTGCTTCATAATAAGTTGTCCAGTTCACAAGGTTAGCGAGATAACAATGTCTTCCATACTGGGCAATTGATATGAAATCCGTCGTATCAGTAAGAGGAAGAAAGGCGGAGGAAATGCCTGAAATGTTTACAATCATTCAGTTATAGTGATTATGTGAGGAACAAGACAACACGTATGCAGAATTAACATAGCTTCTTTCTTTCTTTCTTTCTTTCTTTCTTTCTTTCTTTCTTTCTTTCTTTCTTTCTTTCTTTCTTTCTTTCTTTCTTTCTTTTTCTTTCTTTCTTCTTTCTTTCTTTCTTCTAACTTTCTTTTTTTCAGTCTTTCTTTCAGTCTTTTCTTTTAGTCTTTCTTTCGTTCGTTCGTTCCTTTTTTCTTCCTTCCTTCATTTATTTATTCGTTCTTTCAGTCTTTCTTTCTTTTTTCTTTCTTTCTCTCTTTCTTTCTTTCAGTCTTTCTTTCTTTCTTCTTTCTTTCTTTCTTTCTTTTGTTTCAGTCATTCATTCACTTTCTTTTCTTTCAGTCTTTCATTCTTTCATTCTTTTCTTTCTTTCTTTCTGTCTGTCTGTCTGTCTGTCTGTCTGTCTTTCTTTCATTCTTTCTTTCATTCTTTTTTCTTTCTTTCTTTCTTCTTTCTTTCAGTCTTTCTTTCAGTCTTTTATTTCAGTCTTTCTTTCGTTCGTTCTTTCTTTCAGTCTTTCTTTCTTTCTTTTCCTTTCCTTTCCTTCCTTCCTTTAATTCATTCACTGAGACACATGGTCACATATCTACCTACCTATCTGTCTCTGTCTCTCTGTCTCTGTCTCTGTCTCTGTCTCTCTAATCTGTCAAATGTCAGGTTATGTTTAACGACTCTGTCCTATATAATATTTCCCAAATTCCAATATTGGTTATTGATTAACTTCTAATATCAGCCTGACCTATCTTCTTCGAGTATCAGAGATTCAGGCTATTATGCAATGAATCACCGCCAGATAAATCAGTTGACGTTCCCAAACTAGTAAAGTTATCTCCCCCTCTATTTATTTAGTTAAAATTATAACTCTATGATACCAGTTCCACCCCCATCTAGCTTTTATCAGTCGGTTCCAAAAATTATATAACAATGGGTAAAGATAACAAAGAAATGTATTACCAAAACTGTAATAAAAAGAACATTAGTTCATTTGCGGAAAGTTCAATAGTTCGTCTATTAAGCCCAGACCGATTACTATATATTGTTTTTCGATCTGTTCATTTATTGTGTTGATTACACTTATCTATAGTCTTCTGAAGATCTGCAATCATCTATTCTGCCCCAACAGTAATGACATCACGCTGCAGTTGTCTTCCGTTATAGCCAACTCAACATTGGATTAGAACTCTGAGGTTCTTTTGTCAGATTTAGAGTTGGTTCCATATACCAGCTGTAATGTATAGCAATTCCCTACACGGCCTATAGCATTATATTACAGCAGGTATTCATATGGGCTTTGTGGCAACATCAATAGTCTCTTCTTTGCAAAGTCATTATTTGTTAGCGTCATGCTAAGTTACAATTCAAAGTAAATAAAATAGTTATAAATGAGTAACAATGATTTTCCTTCTACAACTATATAATTTTTAAATATAGTATAATTACAAGCGGTTCACAGTGATACATATTAAACAGTCGTTTATCTCTCTGTTAGCCCTACCGGTTTAAATTGTTTAACAAACGTGAACATAGCAAATACATGTGCTTATGTTATCTCGATCATTTCTACAAAAATGCAATCAATCGCTAATGCCACTTAGCTTCTGTCAGAAAAAATGCGTTAGTTGCATAATCATTTAACTATCCATAAATATTTTACATATCATTCTACAAATAATAAATACAATAATTTAGAGATCTCATCCAAAATTACTACTCTCTAAATATTTGTGTGCAATCAATATGTATGCAGTTGTCTGTCCGTGGTCATAGGTGCGGTGAAAAAATGTGTATCTAACAAATTTAATTCTTTGAAGAGTATATATGAAAATACTGTGTTAGCTAGTGGATTAACACAAAAGATCAAAAGTGGGAATCTCATATCTGGTTAACGGTATTCCTATGCCAGTCCTTCACCTTTTGAATGACCCACATCCTACTTGTTTATCAAACAATTATTGCACCATCAACGCATAATTCGACTAGCAGAATTATATTTCTCACAATTAAATTTTTAAAAAATATTTAATTAAAAAAAATTAAAAATGTTTCATAACTCGACATAATTTACCTAGACTTTCCTGACAATATCTACCTATCTATCTATCTATCTATCTATCTATCTATCTATCTATCTATCTATCTATCTATCTATCTATCTATCTATCTATCTATCTATCTATCTATCTATCTATCTATCTATCTATCTATCTATCTATCTATCTATCTATCTATCTATCTATCTATCTATCTATCTATCTATCTATCTATCTATCTATCTATCTATCTATCTATCTATCTATCTGTGACAGAGTCTGACTAATTTTGTGTCATGAACTCTTGGCCCAGTTGCTGATTCAAAAATCAAATTTTGAATTGAGTTCTTTGTTAAAACTTTCCGGTGTTGCATCAGTATCGAGAAGCTTCTAGCAAGGAGGTCAGATTTGTTGCATAACTTTAGGCTATTGTCCAGCACCTTCGAAATCAACAACATACCACGTGAGCAGTCACGTGACGCGTTCAATGCAGTTTAATAAATACGATAACGCGCGCGAAATCAGTACTCGCTTCCCAGAATCGGCCGACGCACAAGCCAGCTGAATTAGCTCCGTCCCGCCGCATATCGAGTCGTGAGAGTCGAAAGAACCTGTGCTTGAGCAGTAAATCTACTTTTAAGAGGTAACACGTCTACTTCTTACAAATATTATTGCATTTGTTGATTGTATTTTGTAATTGAATTGATGTATGTATTTTGTGCAGCTTATCGCTATCTTAGCCAAAGCACCTGTTTCGCTATAAAAGGACAAATCTAAAAGTTATTGTATATAAATTATTGTAACTCTTTCTTATCTTTAATTTATATAAATCTTAAATTCACTAGTGCCGCCAGAATGTCTGTGCATGTTGTGAATTTTTCTTTGTAATTCAAATTGTTCTTGCGTATAATTTTTCATGTGTAAAATTGTAAAGCATTCATGCTTCATTTTGAATTAATCCTTTGTGTGAATTCCAATTTTAATGCTGTAAATATTTGGGAATTCATTCGTTCGTGTAATGTTATATGTAACACACATGTGAACCACAATGTATATTTAAATATAACCATATTTGAATTGTAAACAACACGATAGTCAAAGATTCTAAATTCAGAACCTTTAAACAAAGAAACACGTGCTTGGGTTTTGCGAATATAGACGCAAATAGTTACAGAGCCCAAATCCTTTGTTTCAGATGGGTTCTTATTTTATTCCTCTCTACCTTCGTACTTCTTGAGTCACACGCCGACTCGGGTATCTTCATGACCCATACGTATACTACCTAGAAGTACATCGTGTTAACTAAGGTTAACGATCGTCGCAAGTACGTTAGCGATGCAGTAATTGAGTGGACGATTGACTGTTAATGCTATGAGCAGTACCGGCGATGTACCAAAGTGATGTGGACCAGTTCTAACCAGTTTGGAAACCACGTGGCGTCAGGAGTGTAGATAAGTACATTTTCTACCCTCTGGGATCAAGTGAATATTTGGCAGAACACAATTCTCTATAAAGGCAATTGACTCTAACGATTGAGCAGGAAATTACAATTATTTTGAATCTAGACTTCGTGCTCGTATTTAATTGTCATTGTTAATTGTTAAATATTAAACTCATTTTTTATCTGTTAAACCTCTTCGTAGTAAATTTTTATGCATAATAGACCTAAAAATCACATGGTTTGGATGGGGGCTGACTGAGCTGAATGACGCAATGAATGCATATTAATTAAGGGGAATTTAACGACTCCAAGCCAGCTATTGTACGCAAGTTGTCAGTTCGTAAATCTGTTATCTTCACTACAAAGATACATTTTGGGGCTTAGTCGAATGATAATTTGGGCAACCAGTCTGTATAGGATGGAAAGAAGGAATTAATTTAATCTAATAATTTTAAAGTTCTTAAAATCCTAGGCAGGGTCTCTAAAGAACTACTGGAAACGTAATACTATCTATCTATCTATCTATCTATCTATCTATCTATCTATCTATCTATCTATCTATCTATCTATCTATCTATCTATCTATCTATCTATCTATCTATCTATTTTGTCACGAGGGTGGGAGTGGGTAGTCAGAAAATTTATTTTTGTCCCTGTGAATTGTCTCCCCCTTTGCCCATACGTGGCCCGATCGGGGACACTAACACGCTCTCAGAGTTCATCCGCAGGTTATGGTGAAAGGTTAATTAAATGTGCTGACAGCAAGTTCGTTCCCAGGTTGCTGTCAGGGCTTTCGCTTAGTTTGTTTACTTTTTTAAAAAATGTATTAATGAGCGAGTGGTACTATGTTCATGCTTTGTCAGAGTGTTAGAGAGTGTGAATGCTTACTTTGTAATTTTACTTTTATAATTAAAGTCACTTGTATGTCTTTTTATGTTAAGGTTGGATAGTCATTTTAATAATAGATAGAAGTTGTAGCTAGTCAGTTTTAGTCCTTACATATAAATTTAGTTAGGAACTATTTCCTTAGTCAATGCACCCCTAGAATGAATGCACCAAAACCCGAGAACAATAGCCAGCAGTCATGACTAATGAGTATTTTTTTTCTGGGAGGGAAAGAATAAAAGAATTCGCCCGGTCATTTTGAATCAGTGTGTGTGTGTATGTTCTGGACTACAGAGAGGTGTGAGGTCTTATATGGTTTGCCTACACCGAGTCCGGACCGTCTTTTCTATTCTCGTCACAATCGGGGAAGAAAGACCAGAATATCTTCCACGTATTATACAGTGTTGGAGGTGTGTTTTGTCGCACCCAACTCTTTTATGGTAACCTGCGTCGGATGCCAGTATTATACGTTGGGACCGAAACCTGGACAGTGGTTGTTCATCAGTGACTTTGCGCCAAGTGCTGACAGGACAAGACTGGGCCGGGAGAAAGATATTCACCACCACTCATCAATATACCAACCATCTTTTAACTTCGCCCGCTATTCTTCAGCGAGGAGTTAAAGTTATACTTTCGACGTTTATCAACGCGAAAGTGCCAGTCAACGAGGCCTGACGGTTCTACAACCTCAACTCGTCGTATGTACTTCGTACATTATCTGCAGTATCATCGTGATTTTCTTAGTTATTGGCCAATACCACTACGTTTATTTTTCATCACGCAGACGTGCGTTTTCTTTTCCTTGAAATTAGTAAGTAGAAGAACTTTTCTCAGGGTGCATTCATTTAAGTAGGTTAGCATAGTTTATTATTTATTTAGAACTCTGTTGAAACATTATTGACACTTCTTTATATAAACATTTATGATTGATATAGGGTATTTACCCTAAACTTTCTTTTACAGACATTTAATCTAAGTGGAGATAATTTTAGTGTTCATCTTTTGTGGTGGGATTTTACCCACAAATTGGTATTAGAAATGTTGATACTATTTGATATAGTATTGCGGTTTTCACTGCTGCTCTTTTTAGTGTTGCTATTTGCGGTCATCACCGCTCTTTTCCGTACATGATTTGATATACATGTAGTATTGCGGTTTTCACTGCCAGATCTATTATAAATTTTGTTTGTCATTTTATTTCATTTATCATATCCATTGTTCTTTCTTTCTTTCTTTCTTTCTTTTTTCCCCTATCCCATGAATGTTGCCGAGTGGACGTATTTTTTTGAATGAATGACTAACACCGTACGAGAGAGTTAGCCCCAAGTTATTAGAATAAATTTCTTCTTTTTTTAACTCTTCATCAAGAGTTGGGTTTTTCTCTCTCTCTGTGTGGTGCAAGTGCGGTGCTACGGTTGTTTGTTCGTTCATTCTGTCCATCCCTCAAAATACACTCATCCCGCATTCATACATACACGCTGATTTTCACACTTTACCCCACATGCAAAATAAATATATTTCCCCACAAGACCAACGTGGTATTTGCATGTGAGAATGATTGTATAACACCTTAGATCATTCGGTGTGATCCAGCAAATCACGGTAACTGACCTGACCCCCCCCCCCTTTGACCGAGAAGGAGAGAGAGGCCAGCGACAGTCAGACAACAACTACAACATAGGCGGCCCGTGACATATTTATCAAACTATCTATCTATCAATCTATCCATCTATCTATCTATCTATCTATCTATCTATCTATCTATCTATCTATCTATCTATCTATCTATCTATCTGTGAACAGGTGGGGTTACGATAATATCTTCCAAACCTTTAATCTACCTAACTCCACCTGTGACAGGTCTTTATCAATTGTAGTCTAATAACTAGGTCAAACCTCAGGAACAAAACTCATCAAATACACAGTCTATCCGTCCGAGAGTGTTGCCCGAATTTCTACACTCCCTGCAAGTATGAACATTTCTAAGAGATATAGATTTTCTGGCCCTCATCTTTAAATCAGGGGGAAACAGTCTCCAAAAATATTCTATGAATGATTTAATATAAAATAAACTCTAGCCCCCACCGTTAAGCAGCATATTTCGTTCCTTAATTAAAACACGGAAGTAGAAGTGTTAAAAATAATAACAAATTTACTGAATGCAATGAATAAGAAAAATAAAAAGTGCCAACGAAAAAAAAACGAATATACGGTAATAAAAAGGGAGCATACTAAATAGTTTATTCAATCCAAATTAGATTCCTATAAGAGGTCTTAAATCGTTCATGTAAATATTGAGTTAAATATATAGTAAGCGTCTTTGCACTTCAAAAAATGCCAAGTCACATGCGATATTTGGTTGAGTACTAAAGTTTGTAATTGTGAAAACAGAGTAAGAAATCATAGAGAGAATACAAACAAGGCACATATTTTGATAACTGATTCACCTGATTTACACTTGTGCAGGCGGAGCTATTGTTCCCTTTGCATGAAGCCGTATATGACTTCAAACTGAACAGCAGTGTGTTGGAGGAAATCATGGACGCTCACGGTGGTGAAAACCGTGACCCAGTCTCGAAGACTTTAATGAAGATTTTAACACTGCAGTGAGCTGGACAAGCCAGACTGCGAGATGTTCATGTTCAGTTTGTGACACAGAATGCAGACGAATAGTTAGACTACCAATTATTACAGTTGCGGTAGCTGAAGTGGAGATGTAAATCGTCAGAAGAACCAGGCTAGTCAAATAAGGCAGGCTTGAGCGCTGACCGATTCAAACCACAAAATCGGGTATTTTCTGGCAAGCGTCTCTGTCCACACATTTGCCCGAGTTTAAATACATTAGTATAGGGAAAACAATACAATCAGATTGACTGGCCGACATAAGGCTTCAGGCTATATTTCTATTCTTTTGGATCAGTAAGTCAGGAGATCTTGATTCATATAAAAGAATAAATCTTTTCAGGTAGCCGTCTTAGGAATTTTTGCAGCAAGGGTCAGTCAGCACTAGCCTGTATTCTGAAAATAGTTAGTGTGAGAGTTTTATTTTTAGTTATAAAGTTGACAAACCTGACCACACGATTTGTGTTATTTCTCTGCGTGATTACTATGCACGCGCTGGCCAGAAATTACGATTACGTAATCACCTAGAAGCCATGGCTGTTGGTCCGTCTTTTGATTCACGCCTAGCGGTTATTTACCGCACTTTAAAGGGAAATTCGCTAAGCGAGCGTAGCGAACATTTAGTAAAATTCAATAGATTTTAAATAATTTTTAGGGATAATTAACAACTAATTATCATGTATGTCATTTACATTTTACTATCTATCCTGTACAAATCGTGACAATGATTTAATTAATTAATATATAACTTTTATTAATATTTATACTGTGTTGGTCTGTGCAATAGAATTATATATATGAACCATTTGCTCATTTTGTGTGCATGCAGCTATAGTAACTTAATTTTTTGAACACTTGTGTCTGTATATTTAGCGAGTTTTTCTATTGACAGGTTTCCATAATCTTCGCTCATAGTTATGCTCTAGTCAGTCAAGTGTGTGAGTGTATGTTTGATGTAGTCTCAATTTCTAGCAGATTATTGTCCAGTGCCTATTGTTCAAAAAGAGAGTGAAAGTCTTAGTCGGTCATAATGCAGGCTGATAGATCTTAAACTACAAGAGGATTAGGGTTGTGCTAGGCGCAAGTTATACTAGGTGACCCTTTTTGCTGTAGTTGACGTTGAAATGTCAGGAAGCAAGTGAGCTAGACAACAAGCGCCCTAACTGGCGGGTCTCTGGTCGAATGTCAATGAAATCAATCAGAAAAGATTCGTGCCAGTGCAGTGAGCCATGTCATAGTCACTATTTGAAAGAATCAGTATAGTTGTTTGAACCCCCAAGACTGCAGACATGTAATCCTCAACCCACAAACCACGTTAAGACATAAATACCACATTACATCTCTCTCTGAATTCTGTAAGATTCTCGATGCTACTCGAATCACTCCCACCAATAAAACTGACTTTAGAACTCTGTATCCATTTGACTAATTACATCGTTTATTTACTTAAGCTCTTGAACTGCGTGTCGCCGTAGATATGACTTGAAATACTGCACTGTTCATTAATTAACAACGTTAGTCAATTTACCTCTGTAGACAATTCATTTTTGTACATTAAACTACAATTAATAGTTAATACTTTAATAGAGTTGAAGTCGTATTGCCTTCTGTACATCATTAGGAGTCTGTACATTTTGAAATCATATTTCACTTAGGAAGTGTGTTAATTGTTTTCTTATTAAATATTTCAGTAATTAACCAGATATATTATATTTCTTTGTAACTGATTGCATACGTGTCAGGGGAGCGTGTGGGTTGATGTAGGGACACACACACACACCTGCACACTAGTGATGTTACATTCCAGTATTTGTTTAGAGACGCTGTCTCAGCTTGATGATTTAAAGATTATTAATGTTCAACATTCACCTATGCTGACGACAGACTGGTTGCCAGATTCACCCTTCAGTCTCCTAATTTAACTTCCTTGGTATAGATATTAAATTTAGTGACAGGTGAATCTTTATAATAGTTAACGAAATGGGTATGTTCTCTAAATACAACTAATTATGCATTAAAACATTCTTCATGTGACTCAGCCCCCAACCCAGTTCCTAGTTGATCTTCCTCACATTAATTAGCCAACTTCTGTAATTAGATAACAATTAAAAAATAATAAAATTTAACAGTTAACAAAAGGTAATTCCATACATCAAATGCTCAATACAAAGGTCATAGAACTACCTATTGTCTTTAAAGTTTGTAAGAATCACAATTTACAGTGTTATTTAAGAGTCCACCACTGTACACTTAACTTTTATCTTTTCATCTGTTATGGCAGTGCTCACACCCCTCAGTGCATCACTGGATACTGGTAATTTGTCAGCTGTCGTTTAATCTATTGTTTCTATAGCATCAATTTGGCTCTCCAACTTGGCTCTCCAAATCATATGGCAAATATGTCTAGCATGTCAGACACTCTTAGGATTCACTTAGAACCCAACATGAAGTTCCAGGTATGAACTACGAATGCAAAACACGATCATAGAAATAAAAACGTGAAACCCCGCTCTGTAAAGATATCTTCATTCCATGAGAGACAATTTTAGTAATTCGCTGATCCATACATGTGGCATAGACAATAGAGTAGCCTACTTACAAATCGACCCTTTTTAAATTGTATTTTACACTGAAAGATAAAACATGAGAAGTTAAAGATATAGTTCAAAATCATGCTCATCTGTGTTACAATTATAATGCAACACATTACATGCAAGTGGATTAAATCATTACATGTGGAGGTAATTGTATTTTACAATGAAAAGTAAAATATGAGGAATAAAAGATATGTTTCAAATCATGCACATGCTTGTTACAATTACAACAAAACATTTTACATGCAAGTGGGATAAATCAATGCATATGGAAATACTTCAACATGCATAGCATTTTACATTTACAATTTCAGTTAGTTAGCTTTCCAAGAAGATAAGTTAGAGTTCCATAATCTTTATCTTAACATTCCACAGTCCACAAATTATTTAGAGTTACAAATACATATAATCTAGTGATTCTAGTCACTCTATCCACTGGCCATACATAAGGGAAAATAGCAATAATACAATTCAATTGCAATAGACATGCAAAAAAATCACACAACAATGTTCTTAATGAAATACAGATTATAATATCTTAAGAATTCGATGTGTTTGACCCTGTTCTGAATGTAGACGGGTTTTTCTCGATTCACGGAATAGTGTGGCGGCCTCTCTGCAATACGTCTTAGGCGTTGTTCTTCATGAATGTGGGCTGAGCCCCGGCTCACGGTATATAAAGGTACCTAGTATTTATGATGGGAAATCTATTGGTCAAGCATCAAGCTTGGACAATGACTCGTTATCTTCTATTGTTTGAGCATATTATGTGTGGACCCTCCTTTGATTGCGAGTAAGCTGTCTGCAGAGCGACACGTCAAAGCGTGATGATTACATCACCACTCGTGAGGCCTGCACGCAGAATCAGCTATGAGTAGGGAACGAACTTCAAAAAGCTTAACATAATACAAAATAATTATGGGGTAGGAGGTCAAGTATAATGTGGTCTTAACTCCATTACAAGTGGTTACGTTTAAGTCTGGGATTGGGTATTCACTCTTGCTTTTCATTATTAATTTAAATTCCTTAAGGTACATTGCCAGAATATAATAAACAAATTATGCAGAATTATAAAACATATGTTTTAATAATTCTTAATCATTCATTTTATAAAATGTTTCTACTGTCTATATAATCTATGAGGAGACTTCCGTTAAGCAACTAGGTTAGCTGATGCAACAAAATTGTTTACATGAAAGAGGTATGTGGGACAGGTCAGGGGTGAATGGAAGGTTGTTAGTTGGATAGGAAACACCCACATTTGATATTTGGTCATTTGCATTTTGTACCATGACGTAGCATTGATCCGCCGTCTGACCCCAATTCAATGATATATTCGCCTGAATGAATCAAATTTGTCAGACGCGCATATTACTTCAGCCAGTGTCCATTATCCATGGATAGAAAGATCGCATCCACCATTTTTGAACGTGCATAACTTCACGTAGTGGTAAATGTAATTGGCTTCTCTAGATCGTATATTTCTCACTCGTAAAACAATTGTATTTTCTTATTATAAATATTATGTAAAATATTTATGTGTTTGCTAAATTTTGTTAAATGATTGTGATATATTTTCTTACAGAATCTAAGTGGCATTAGCAATTGTTACACTTGTAAAATGATCCAGTAAAGTAACCATGTGTATGTCGTCATATTTCCGCTGATTAAAAGTTATCAAGGGAAAGTGCTAGCGATAGTTAACACTCGTTGCATGAATCACGAATTAATGGTATTATAATTAAAATGCATGGTAATAGAGAAAATATATTTGTGAAGAAAAAGCATTTATTCATTTAAAGTCTTTCAATGATTTGAATCTATGAATTAGCTAAATCTAATTAGTAGAATTGTAAAGAGTAATCTATCGCTTTTGCCACAAAGCCCAAATAATTGTTTATTGCAACACGATACTGTAGCATGATATTATTCTTTACAGCCGGTCTTAGGTCTTGGACCTTAGTCTTGGATCTTAGCTTGGACTTAGAGCCTGGTAACTGGTGATCCCAAAAGACTAGGAATCAGGGAAACTTCATTTTGATAAATTCAATACAGGAGGCATTGTACGCAGTATATGTCAGGTGTCGTACACAGACAGTGAAGGGCCACTAGAAGATATTCATTGCATGACGTCAGAAGCGCAATGAACAATCGAAGACAACATGTTCAACTATTTCATAGACAGTAAAGGTTAAGACAATATATTCCATCGAGGTACAGAACAGAGAGACAGACGTGTATAAACTATTCAGGCAGCGCAATAAGATACTCTGTTAGTCGCGATTCGTTTTTGATCACATTCTCTTATTAATTGAATTATTAAATGTATTGTTATTTTACCTGTTGTTACATGATTGTTTGTAAGTGACTATAGATTCAACTAACTGGGGACGAGCAGTAATAAAGGGATACAGAACTATAAATCTTAATTTATAAATAAAGGGGGAGATAACATTGTTAGTTGAGGCAAGTAAATCGATTTATCTAGCGAAGAGCCGTGTGTAATTTCCTGAATACTAGGGTATTTTCGTGGGGGATAAGTCAAGCCGTCCGGCTGTCGCTATTATTAGAAATCATTCAATAAACCAATATTGATAACTGGAGTCTAAAATAGTACAGAGTCGTTAAACATAGACCGGACATGTGACATACATAGATGCGTGCTAATATTTTTCTATAAAGTGATGGACTATAGAAACGAACATTTAAGAAGTCAGCGTAAAGTACTGTGAAAATCAATATGCTGAGCTGTCTGAAATGTAGACCTGCAATGATTGCTTACACATTGTAGAGGTATATTTTCTATTTAATAATGTTTTGTTGTCTTGTGTAATATGTCATGTAAAGTTGATTCAATTTCTGCTGGAGTGAATGTTGTTAAACAAGAACATGCTCATATTTGTATTACATTTCTCACATCAGAGTATTTTATTGTGAATAAATCACCGACATACAAATGGAGAGTTATAAAATGTACTGAAAGGTGCATATGACAATGGAGATGAAAACGTTTACATAACCTAAGGTTGTGTGTGTGTGTGTGTGTGTGTGTGTGTGTGTGTGTGTGTGTGTGTGTGTGTGTGTGTGCGCGTGTGCGTGTGTGTGTGTGTGTGTGTGTGTGTGTGCGTGCGTGTGTGTGTGTGTGTGTGTGTGTGTGTGTGTGTGTGTGTGTGTGTGTGTGTGTTTGGGTGGGTGGGTATGGGATTAGTTAACAGGCCACAATTCTTTCGAATTCGCAGGTCCATTAGTTTTTGAAATCCTTTTCCATTGCAGCCATTACACAATTCATTCACATATATAAGGGAAAGTCCCAATGGATTCTTATAAAATTCCTGCAAGTACTAAACAAAAAGTACTTTTTATTGCAGTATGGTCACAAAATCGAATGTACTCTATACAAACTCTTTGCAACAACGATATGAAAATCTGTAAATGTCAATCATAAAACCATTACTTACTGATCTGGCAGTCAAAGCCAGTCCAGTCTTCATGACAACCACTCAGACATATACCAAGACCTGGATCACAACGTTCTCGTGGATTTTGACAATGACACGTCTTGGAACACTTATATCCAAACTTACCTTGGGGACATGCTTAAAGAAAACAGACAGGTTTATCAATTTACTAATGATAACAATTATGATCTATATTTTCACATAACAATCGTAACACAATAACAAGGCATTTTGTAAAGTATGGTACATCATCGACTATTATATTAAGAAAGAATGTTGTCACTAGCACCCTATTCTCTTTCAAACGGGAGAAACGATCACATTTTCGGCAATTGGAGAAAACAAGCTTTATTCTCTCTCTGTCTGTCTGTCTGTCTGTCTGTCTCTGTCTCTCTCTCTCTCTCTCTCTCTCTCTCTCTGTCTCTGTCTGCCTCTGTCTCTCTCTCTGTCTCTCTCTCTCCATCCATCCACCCATCCTTCTCTCTCTCTCTCTATTCATACATACATCCTTCTATCTATCTATCTATCTATCTATCTATCTATCTATCTATCTATATCTATCTGTGTATATCTCTCTCTGTCTGTATATATGTCTACCTGTCTGTCTGTCTATCTGTCTATCTAAGAAATGAGAGAAAATGATAAAATGCAAGCAGAAATTGGTCATCACATTTGTACCTACCTAGACAAGTACATATTTATTTATGTTACAATAATTATTATCTGATAAGTTATTAGTACCATAACATTAATTGAAAGCAGTTTCGAAATGTTTATATAATTTTAGAATTCTAAAAGTTAATAAATTACATTATTGTTAAAAAAAATTTCTGAAATATCGCACTTACTGCAGTTCTTTTCGTCGGTTTCATCGATACAGTTCTTTAGTCCATTACACCTCTCTGAGGAATGATATCGTTGTCCGTTTATACATAATACTGGAATATGAAATATTTATATTTATAATATATATATATATATATATATATATATATATATATATAAAATTGCCTCTCTTTTTTATAACATATAATTGTTATATGCATTTTTAAATTGTCAGAGTAACCCGACCATTCCCACTCCTTATGACGGTAGAAAATATGCCAGAATTGCTGATGTCATGCAAACCATCCCAACTGGGTGAGGTGTTTTCATTATCCTATGGTTATTATTTACGAGAACGAGACCAGCCAATGGGCTGTGATCTAAACATTTTCCGCTCTAGTGAAATTGTTTAATCTCTTGAATTTGAAGTGGCAATGAAATCCGGTCTTAAAAATCGACTGTTCTCTTCATGGTGTTAACTGATGGTTAAGAGAGAGAGGGTTTGTAAATGCATTTTTGATATGATATACTTGCTTTTTAATAAGATGTCTTACAGCTGCACAAGATCAAGCACTCAACACCAAATCGAATAAAACAAAAATCATGAAAAATTCAATTGATTCCAAATGTAGACAAAAGAAAGAGAAAAAATAGAAAAATACCAAGACCTCAGATTAGAAATCCAGAGACTGTGGAATGTAAAAGCAGAAGTGATACCTCTAGTGATAGGTGCCTTGGGGAACATAACATCTGAATTGGAAGACTAACTGAATAAACTCCCTGGAAACCACAGAATCGCTCCACTACTCAAAGCAGCGCTCCTCGGAAGTGCCCACATCCTCCGTAAAACATATGGATCTCCCAGAATCTTGGTAAGATTCCGAGACCTTGGATCACAGCCGACAGTCAAACAGAAGTCGTGGAAAGAGACTGAATAATAATAATAATAATAATAATAATAATAAAAATAATAATAATAATAATAATAAAAATAATAATAATAATAATAATAATAATAATAATAAGAAGAAGAAGAAGAAGAAGAAAGGCAAGGTCAAAACAACAGAGGGCCTGCAATTCGACATCGGAAAAATCAATGATGTTTCAATAGAAAATGGATATAAGTATCTTGGGATACTACAACATCAAGAAAATATGCAGAGAGAAGTGAAGTCCAAAGTTAAAAGAGAATATGAAAAACGTGTTAGACAAGTCCTGAGGTCCAATCTAAATGGGGCAAACAAAATACAAGCCCTTAATGCATACGCAATACCTGTAATAAGCTATACTGGAGGTATCATAGATTGGACATCAGATGAAATAAATGAACTGGACAGGAAAACAAGAAAACTACTCACAATACATAAAGCCTTACACCCCAAAGCAGACGTAGACAGACTCTATGTATCTCGAAAAATGGGAGGCAGAGGTCTCAAGAAAATTAAAAATGTCATTGAAGGAGAAGTCATTGGCCTTGTGGACTACATCTGGAATAACAATAAAGATGATCCACTGATAACATTAGTAAAAATGAGTGGACTATAACAACCACCAGAAACAGACAAAGAAACATGGAAGAAAACAACGAAGCAAGAACTAGCACATACCTGGAGACAGAAACCTCTACATGGCCAATATGTACGACAAGCTGACGAAATATCAACAAAGCAATCAACGTACAAATGGTTGAAAGAGGCAGGATTGAAAGCAGAAACAGAAGCACTCATAACAGCTGCACAGGTTCAAGCACTCAACACCAAAGCACACAAAACGAAAATCATGAAAATTTCAAATGATTCCAAATGTCGACTCTGCAAATCCATGCATGAGATAACAGAGCACATACTATCTGGATGTCAAGTTCTGGCTGGAACGGAATACACCAAACGACACAATGAAGTGGCAAAACACATACATAGAAATATGTGTGAGAACTATGGCATACAAACCCCAGAAAGAGCATGGATGCATCAACCAGAAGCAGTCACCGAAATTGAAGAAGTCAAAATACTGTGGGATTTCGAGATAAGAACAGATCGGGTGATTCCTGAACGAAGACCAGACATTGTAGTTCTCAATAAGGCCAACAGAACAGTAGCAATCATTGATGTCGCTGTTCCAAGTGATAGAAACTTAAAAACAAAAGAAAGAGAAAAAATAGAAAAATACCAAGACCTCAGATTAGAAATCCAGAGACTGTGGAATGTAAAAGCAGAAGTGATACATATAGTGATAGGAGCCTTGGGGAACATAACATTTGAATTGGAAGGCTACATAAATAAACTCCCTGGAAACCACAGAATCGCTCCATTACTCAAAGCAGCGCTCCTCGGAAGTACCCACATCCTCCGTAAAACCTTGGATCTCCCAGAATCTTGGTAAGATTCCGAGACCTTGGATCACAACCGACAGGCAAACAGAGGTCGTGGTAAGATGCATAATAATAATCATAATAATAATAATAATAATAATAATATTAATGCAGAAACCTCTGCATGGCCAGTATGTACAACAAGCCGACGAAATATCAACAAAACAATCAACGTACAAATGGTTGAAAGAGGCAGGATTGAATGCAGAAACAGAAGCACTCATAACAGATGCACAAGATCAAGCACTCAACACCAAAGCACACAAAACGAAAATCATGAAAATTTCAAATGATTCCAAATGTAAACTCTGCAAATCCATGGATGAGACAACAGAACACATACTATCTGGATGTCAGGTTCTGGCAGGAACTGAATACATCAAACGACACAATGATGTGGCAAAACACATACATAGAAATCTGTGTGAGAACTATGGCATAAAAACCCCAGAAAGAGCATGGATGCACCAACCAGAAGCAGTCACCGAAACAGAAGAAATCAAAATACTGTGGGACTTCGAGATAAGAACAGATAGGGTGATCCCTGCACGAAGACCAGACATTGTAGTTCTCAATAAGGCCAAGAGAACAGTAGCAATCATTGATGTCGCTGTTCCAAGTGATAGAAACATAAAAACGAAAGAAAGAGAAAAAATAGAAAAATACCAAGACCTCAGATTAGAAATTCAGAGACTGTGGAATGTAAAAGCAGTAGTGATACCTATAGTGATAGGAGCCTTGGGGAACATAACATCTGAATTGGAAGGCTACCTGAATAAACTCCCTGGAAACCACAGAATCGCTCCACTATTCAAAGCAGCACTCCTCGGAAGTGCCCACATCCTAAGTAAAACCTTGGATCTCCTAGAATCTTGGTAAGATTCCGAGACCTTGGATCACAACCGACAGGCAAACAGAAGTCGTGGAAAGAGTCATAATAATAATAATAATAATAATAATAATAATAATAATAATAATAATAATAATCATTAAATAAGTGGCTTTGGTGTCAAAGAGTTATATCATATTCTATTTTGAACTCTTACCACATCCGTCTTCATCAGTACCATTGAAGCAGTCAACCTTTCCGTCACATCTCCAAAACGCAGTTCCGTCTATACATTCATTGTTACATTTAAATTCGAAGTCAGTACATTTTATGGCTGTAAAAACAAACATAACAGAGACACTACTAACACACTGAAAAATATAACATAATACTCATACATAATGATGCAACATGCATTTACATTCGTAAATGTGTTATTGCATTCGTAATGCACTAGACTGTTTGTCCAACAAATAAAGATATTTCTCATATGAGTAAATTAATTAAATGGAAACACGGCGAAAATCAGGCAGAATTTGTTCTACATTACTAATACAAATTAACTCACGCATGATACGATTTGTAAAACGGACTAAATATCAAAATTATGAAATCATTCGTATTGTAATCACTTCTTTCTAACTCTGGACGAAATTAACAAAGGAGCTTTTCATACCTTTGTAAACATTTATTGATGAAATGTGCGCATTACTTAGTGTGACAAAGTAAATTTGCCCATACCTATTTTAAATTGTAATTGTTATATAAATTTAAAAATGACTCGACCTTAGGCACTTCTTATGGTGTTATTTTGTAAGTATCTGATGAACACATGTGCATGCATTACCATCGAAGGTGCATTTGCTGCATTTCTTACATGTTATCTTTGGAAAATGTTCATATTATCTTTAGATAAACTATGTGCTTTATGACATTTTGTGGGTGAGTAAAATCGCCTATTTCTATTTCTGAAACTAGTTATTATATAAATTGTTAAATATCAAAGTGACCTAACCTTGGACACTACTTGTGCTGATATTTTTAATGTGAAAGCTGGAAGTAAACATAATGACTGTGTTAGACATGTCGATATAATCTAAACTGGTTTTAGGTGGGTGAGTAGGTTTTATTATCCAATAGTTAATATTTACAAGAACAAGATATCTTTCAATTGTAGTGGCGTATATACGACTGTTGGTTTCTGTGATATCTTCTGTGGGGATACGTTTTATTACTTCATTTGCATTCTCAAATGTTGTCCTTACAGCTTTGTTATTTTGCAGCCTTCTTGTTGGGATTCTGCCTATATGTGGCTTATTTTTGTCCATGAAACATTTTATGTCTTCCAACAAGCGTTGCTGTTCTTCAGTGAAGTTTCATGGAATATCCTCAACGAGTTTGTCAACTAGGAATGACTGCTGTAGGGCTGTGGAATTTTCATTGTCTTCAATTTCAATGCAAGGGGTTGTGGTATCCGTTTGTTGCTGTTCTATCTCTTTGATTTCTAGGGCTATAAGAAGCCCATTATGTATTATCGCTCTCTTGTGGTCCAGGAGCTGCTGTTCACTGATCATATCATCTGGATGGTGTTTGAGCCAGTGTTCATACAATCGTTTTCTATATCCTCTTGTTGTTGGTTGGCTTTGATAGTAAGAGACTATGATTTGTATGTTTTCCTCTCTGTCCATTTCTCCGAGTTTTTGCTTGCATTTCAGTAGCCCATTTTTCACTAGAACACCCTGAAACATCAGTGCCTAGCGCAGACCTTGTTAACCCGGGCGAAGTCTGATCCGGTGTGGAATCCGTTTTTTTCTCCATCATGAATGGGATGGGCAAGCGTGTAGTTTGGATGGAGCCATTTTTCCCTCCCTCGATAGTCCAGAGTTGGGATTTGAAGCTGTCACCCATCCATATTTGTCGACACAGCTCAGGTTGCTTAACTTTCTGGGTGAGGTTTATTCTCCTCTAACTACTTGACTAACGAGACGCCTAATTAGTAGTAGTAGTAGTAGTAGTAGCAGTAGTAGTAGTAAAACATATAACTATATAACATGCTGTTTATAAAATTTAAGTAAGCATCTCAAATATTTGTAGAGAAAACACCACACTTTTCACACTCAGTGGGTGGAAGATATAACTTCATATACAACTTTGTACTCCAGAGTTGGTATGATGAGTGCCCCATCCATTATTGTCTAGTCAAATTATTTTTACTTTAATCATGGTGAGCTAAAATACGAATTAATGTTCTCCTTCTAGCACTATGACCACCACTCACACATTCTTATCAATACAGGTTCATAGATATCCATATGTGTTTCAAATTACTTTGATGCAGTTAGAATTGAACTGTTTGTGTTTCTATTCATTCCCATGTGAGTCAGAAATATCTAAACACCTATTATTGTAGTACACGTTATAGAAAAATAGCAGTTTTCATTGAAATGGGTATGGACATTGACTTTAATTATTTCTCTCAACATCCACTCTCATTTCTGTGATGAAATGGCATCCGTGTACTTGATTATTTATTTACGTTAACTGACTGATGATGTCTATACTAGGATAAACTGAAACACTGTCCTCAAGTGATGTCAATCTCTCTGTTTTGATTATATTCTTATGTAGTATATTTGATTGTTGATTTAATAATTTTATTGACCTTCTGACACAAACTAATGATCATATTTTGGAGAGAAGTGGGTGGTTGGGGCTCAGATATGTTTTCTAATTTAACACGAAGTTTTCCATCTATGGAAATACTGAGTGACGGTAAATGTGTCTTTAATGTTGTTGAAAAGAGAAAACGTTTACATATCTGCCAAGTGAGAGAGACGAATGGTGTCTGCTGGAGAATTATTCTTAAAATAATAACAATATTGTGATGCTTTGAAGCAACTCATCCTTAATTAGGACCAAAGTATTAATAAGCATTTAATTTTTTCAAGCTCTTTGCGAGTGCCAATGGATTCGAGCTATTAGAACGTGTAGTCATAGAGTGCAGCTGACTGACTGACAGTTGATGAAAGGATGGTTTTCAACCAGACTGTTAAATAGCAATCACAATATAGTTGGTTTGGGCAGATAGTAGCTGGGATGGGGAAGGGCAGTATCTCCTTTGAAGTAGGATAAATTGCACTAAGTAACAAATTTCACTTTTTCTGTTCCTGGGTTGAAAGTGTGTTTTCCTAACCCGTTAGGTCTAGAACAGAAAGGAAATCGCTGTTATTCCAGAAAAACTTTGCTTCTGTGACCGGGACATTGAAATTTGGAAAATTGCGTGTGTTCGAGAAAATTCTCAATTTGCTTTCAATGCCGAGCTTCCTCCATGAACTGCTAGAGTTGTCCACATGTTTCTACAATTCTCCTGAACACTCTAGAACATTCAAGAAACTTCCAGAACTTTCGAGAAACTCTCAGAACTTTCTAGAACGTTCTTGAACGTTCCAAAAGTAGCTGTACAAGTATAAAAGCACAAATGTCTCGAACCAAGATTCCAATTCGTGTTATTGCAGACTGAAAGGATAATGATTCATAGTTGAAGAGAAGATATTTATTTGATATGGCATCAAGAGGTTGTTTGCATCCAGCTGATTCATTCTGCTACATGTGCGGACAATTCATAAAGACAAGAGCGAAAAAGTATTCCGTGGAAACAAGTTGTATTATGTGTGAGGCCTACAAGGCATACTTCGGCGTGCCAGTCGGGGACCAAGACAAGTCTTGGGCACCGCATTTCACATGCGAATATTGCAAGAAAACACTTGAAGGTAAACTGAACAGTTGCTTCTTGCTTAGATGTGTTTTAATTTATTTTCATAAAATTTCAATGCTTTAGATCGAGTTCATTTCAAAGAGTTGTAATTTACAAAGTTTTGTCATAAGTCATGTACTGTAGGCAAATACGTTCCATCTTGAAATCGTTCTATATTTTGAAATTTCCTTCCCTCAAATTATTATAATTCTTATGTATTATTATGTTCTATGTTACAGGTTGGTACAGAGGAGAGAAGCGAGCCATGAAGTTTGCTATCCCGCGAATTTGGCAAGAGCCAACGGACCACTCAAGCAACTGCTGCTTCTGCATGGTAAACCCCAAAAATCATCACACCAGCAAAAATGCCCCTCAGATCGTTTATCCGGACATACCTAGGCAGCATCGGCCATCTTCAGGAGACAGCAGCAAGTCAGATAGCGAGGCAGATACTGGAGATATGGACTACGATTCCGCAGATGAAGTTGGGGATAGAAAGCCGTACTTCCCTAACCAGAAAGATGTGAATGATTTAATTAGGAACCTCGGGCTTACGAAATCGAATGCTGAGCTTCTGATATCCAGGCTCAAACAGTGGAACTTGGTTGATGATAGCGTACAAGTCACGGATCAGAGGAAGCAGCATCAAAGATTCTCCAACTTCTTCAGTCAGTGTGATGGGCTGTGCTTCTGCAACGATGTTGCCGGTCTATTCCAGGCTATATGTATCGCATGTAATCCTATTGAATGGCGCCTATTCATAGACAGTTCATCCCGAAGCCTCAAAACCATGTTGCTTCACAATGGAAACAACTACCCGTCTCTCCCGATGGCCCACTCTGTGCATCTCAAAGAGGACTACACCAGTGTCAAAATGTTGCTGAGTGCATTACAGTATGACAACTACGGATGGGAGGTCATCGGTGACTTCAAAATGGTATCATTCCTCATGGGGCTTCAAGGAGGTTTCACGAAATTTCCTTGTTTCCTCTGTCTCTGGGACAGCCATGACACTAAGGCGCATTATCACACAAAGGACTGGCCACAACGGACTGAGTTTTCTGTTCGGAAGAGCAATGTGAACTGGGCGCCGCTGATAGAACCTCATAAAGTGCTTATGCCATCGCTGCACATCAAGTTAGGCCTCATTAAGCAATTTGTCACTGCTCTTGACAAGGAGTCAGCAGCATTTCAATATCTCCAAGATCTTTTTCCAAAGCTGTCCGAAGCTAAGGTCAGGGCTGGTATATTCGTCGGACCACAGATCAAGAAGATCATAGAGTGTGAGGATTTCGCAAAGCTGTTGAACAGGACGGAAAGAAGCTTGGAGCAGTTTCGTTGCAGTTGTTCAGGGCTTCCTAGGATATCACAAAGCTGAAAACTATGTGGAGTTGGTGCAGACTCTCATAAAGAATTATGCCACAATGGGATGCAGAATGTCTCTGAAAGTCCATATCCTTGATTCGCATCTCGACAAATTCAAGGAGAACATGGGCACTTACTTGGAGGAGCAAGGTGAGCGCTTTCATGGAGATATATTGAAATTTGAACGTCGCTACCAAGGACAGTATAACGAAAACATGATGGGGGACTACATTTGGGGTCTGGTTCGAGAGAGTGATTAACAGTACAATCATAAATCTAAAAAATCTACACATTTCTGAACCTTGTTGAGTGGTTTCCGACTGTGTTTGTCTATTCCTTGAGCAATTTTTGTTTTTACCTGATCATAATGACGAAAATGAAAAATAAATCGTTCTATTTTCACAAAAAAAACAAGTTTTCTTCATGTTGTTGTCGTGTAAGCAAAGTTTTTGCTTAATGAAGTTATTTTTTCACGTACTTTAGACATAAGCAATTGAAATATAACACTTAGAAGCCAGGAACAAAAATTGTGTTACATAGTGTTATCTGATTGGAAATCTAAGCGCACTGTTGTAGATGAAAGTATGTGTGTAAATGAATGGTTCTGGTTAGTTGATGCAAGAGTTGATATAAACTCAGTCAAGTCTTTTTACACTTATTTGCAACAAATTATTCAACAGCCATATATGAGGCAACTGATACACAGTGGTAAGATCTCTGATGAATAATGGGAGAATGGACTAATGTTAAGTTAAATTTATTATTCATGCATTGTGTCAGGATAATGAGGGAATATTATTTTTTCTCTCTCTAAGTGGCCTCTTACTCTAAACTATTAAGGAAACAGCTTAATTAAAACAAGGACAGGGGTTAAAATGACCATTTTGTCAACAACACGAAAACTAAGTCTAAGTCGGAAACACTAGCCTTAAGTTCATGCTGGAGAATGGAGAAAGTATAATTAACTTGAGGGAGAATCCTGGCTGACCCTCTTGGTCAGGACGCCACGCCCATAAATCTGTTGTGTCAAGTGTACAGAGTAAGAGATAGGCCAGAGACAATTTTGTCCATGAGAAGGCAGGCTTTGAGTTTTGAAATGTAAACTATATGTAAAACTATATATGTAAACCACTATAAAATGGTTGGTAGTTTAAGTTGATATTGTATTGTGAAAGTACTTATTGAAATAGAATTTTGAGATTAATGTAAAGTTAAGATTTATATTACTACAGTTAAATGTGTTGGTTTGTGTGTACAACCATTTCTTGCTGTGAATTATTATACTGCTGGTCAGGTGGTCATGAGTCGCCATAGTAACAGGATTCTACTCTTATTTTATTTTAAAAGAGTAGAATCCTTGCTCAGAAATGTAGTCAGTGTGCTCTGAGAGTTAGCTAGGTAGGGCAAATGGAGAGTAAATCACAGTTGCCAGCTGGGAACTCGATACTTGGCACTAATAGAAAGTGGCTGATCAGAATGGTCAGAATATTTGCCAGCAGATACAGTGCAGTGCTGGCTGTACAATGTGGTGCTGGATGGGGGTACCATGTGTCCTGGAGGGGGTGTGTTCTAATCAGCTCAGGAAAGTGATGTACAAAGTACAAAAAAGGGGATACGGAAAGAAATGGACAGCTGGAGAGTTCTTGGACATAGCAACAGAGTGCCAGATCTCTACCCAGCTGTATTTGAAGGCACGCCATGTCAGGGCCATCACAGTTCAAGATGAACCATTCATGGAGGACATTTATCTGTTGGTTTTCAAAGACTCTGTGCAAAGACTGCGAGCGAGCAATTATTTTTTAAATAGAAGTGATAAATTGGCAATATAATTTCACCATGCATGGGATATGGTGCAGAGCGAAATATTACATAAAGGTAGTATTATCGATGGAAGCAGTTGCGATTATGTGTGACATATCGCAGAAATGGCAAGGTTGGCCATTATGTAATGAGAAGAGATGAGAAACGTGAGAAAAGAGGAGAAACGAAGTTAAGAGAAGAGGAGAAACGAAGTTAAGAGAAGAGGAGAGATGCGATGAAATGAGGAGAATTGGAAGAAGAGAAGAGAGAACGTAACAAGAGTTGAGAAATTAGGCCTAACTAAGAGCGCAGCGGGAGCATGAAATTGTAGCAGGGAGGAAGGCCATTGGAAACAACCATGAAGTTGACGGCGTTTTTGTGTGTCATCTAAGCCCCCCCTCAGCACAAGAAGAAAATGAGGATAACTATGTGAGCAGAGAAGAAGAAAGTGATGATAACTATGTGAGCCCAGTACAATGAGAAAATGAAAATAACTAAGTGAGCAGAGAACAAGAAAAAAGTGAGGATAACTATATGAGCCCAGCACAAGGAGAAAGTGACAATAACTATGTGAGTAAAAGAAAATTCTAATTAGGGTAAGAATCTCAGAGCACCTAAACGTAAACAAACTAAAACTTAAAACTAAAGCTTATGAATCTTAATTAAGTATTAACCTAAAACTAAAATAAACCTTAAGTTTAAATCATTGTTTATAAGTAAAGGATGGCTTTAAGATTAATATAAAAAAATATTGATGGAACTGATTAAAGAGGACTTGCAAGTCAAATGACATTTGTTTACTGTTGAATTATTGAATTTTGACATAAGAGGAGTGGCTCCAGAACTTTGAAATAATGACTGCTATATTCTGTTGTAAAATGCTTAGGCAATTTTAGAAGTAGTACTGCGTGAAGCATCTTGAATTTTGCATTTATTTTATTCATCATTTATTTTTTCTTTCTTTCTCCCCCCCCCCATCCATGGGTGTGAGTGTGGATGGCTGACTAACCAACGTGTGAGAGGAAACCCATAGGCTAATAAATTTAAATTTATACTCTGATATTGATGCTTTCTCCTGTCTATGGTTTTGAAAGAGTGGTTGTTGTCGTTGTTATAAGTTGTGTCATCTGTGCCATCTACACTTCACCCTTACCCGCATGCAAGCACACATGCAAACATGTCGGCAATATGTAACCTACACGGAGAATAAAATTCGAGCCAAAGAACCAACTTGGTATTCTGTGCAGATTTGTAATAATATTTATGCAAATCCTATGTGGTGTCGACAAGCCACCACCCTCCCCGCATCAGAGAGGAGGTGGGGTGGCGACACATTGATTTGATATATTAGATTTTTTATTGACTCATTACTATAAATAATTTTTATGTTAGAAAGTGTGTATTGGTGAATAAAGCATGTATGAGGGATAACAAATCTCTTGCAAACATGTAAGTTGAATGACTGGCGAGAGAATGAGAGAAAACTACGGAATCAATCTAAGCACAGTGCTTAAATATTGCAGGCGAGCCTTCATTCTTTTTAGCTATAACTTTCAACGCTCAGCTGTTAGCTTATCTTTGGTCTTGGCTTCTTGTTGGCATCGTTAATATATCTGGTAGAAAAACATATAATAGTATACAGAAATATGTGATGTGGTTACGGCTTGAGAGACTCCTGGAATCGTCAGACTACTGTCTACCACAGAATTCCAGTTTGGTGAGAACAGACAACGATCGCCATTGCCATCCTATTTCCAAACAATCTAGCATGATCACTAGACTGTACACGAACGAAGTGGGTCCTGGTGTTGTGCTGACTGTATTACTTCTTCCTATGATTTCTCTATGACGCTGCGTATACAGATCATCATTAATAATTAAAATAATTATCTTCACCTTTCTATTTTTTCCAAATTTGTAATAGAATCATATCTCTGATTAAAGTTTGTTCCTTCAGATATTCATTGTAGAGTATTGATTGTGTAGGAGAAATATGTGAACTAGGTGTATTTTGTTATACATATATTTTCATAAATTTTAATATATATATATAATTTTATCATAAATATTTATCTTTTGTTAACTTCTTCTTACACACGTTCAATGATGCATGTCTGGAGTGGTCAGTGGGTGGATGGAGTTTATGAGACAATTGTTTGAATGAAAGTTAGTAAACTGTGAATTTATTTTACTCCTTAAATAGGAAATTCCACATGCGATAGGATTAAATATGTATCGATAGTACGTAATTTATAGTTATAGGTGTGAGAAATTCATGTTGGAAACAAATCCTAAATTTAACCACTGATAAGTGATTATGCTTATTAATTGATAAATTGATAAAGGCATTCACAATACTAATCAAAATAGAGGGTTAACATGTTATAGCGACCAGAAATATTGATATTAATCATAACCAATATATGTTAATCTTGAGTTACCAACGCTGTCTGTTATGATATTCCTTGCAGTCTATTTAAGATCAGGAAACCTCGCTGGAAAAGAATTTTATGTTGGTTATATTTGTTCGGAAATTGCAGTCTTTAGTAGAAATACTCTCGTCAACCAGTGTCCTCTTATTAGAACGAATGAACTTGATTATTATATTTCTGATAGTAATATTTATATAGTGTCCATAGGCCTGTTGTGTCATATAAGACATTGTCTATGATTTTAATATCTTGATTGAAAAACGTGGTGCTAAATTTCATCTTTCGACACATCTTCATAAGACATTTGCAAGACCAAATGAAAGATTATATTTACAAGCCTAATTAAATTATTGTATTTTTTTCAATGAACATTTTAAATCCGAGAATGATTATATATTAATGATATATTTTTAAGTATCTTGAAATAATTAGAGCGAAAAGTAATTTTTCTATTCTGTAAATGAAATATTCTTTAAGATTAAACTTTAAATATGGAAAAGATAAAGAGTAAACAGGTTTGTTTTTGAGAAAGATTATTAACAAGCAACATTTTCAGAGAAAATGGAAGAATGAAGAAATTAATATATCTGGTAGAAAAACATATAATAGTATACAAACTGTAAATACTGTTTGCAAAGAAATTTATTGGCAACACTGAACCAAATACATTTAAATATAAATTTATTTAAAAAGTGATGTAATATAATGAACTCAACAGTTCATTTACAAATATTATAGTACTTCTAAATTAGTTTAAATAAACTAAAGAAATATGTCAAGAGTAAATAAAAATAAACAAACAAAACATAACGAAACGGAAGAGAAATGTAATTCTTATAATTTGCGTCAACATACCATATATTTCTTCAGCAGCAACAACATTATTGTCTCCATTGAATTGATTGCTGATATCCATGCATAAATCATTGTAGCATTTCACTCTTAAATTCGTACAATCTTTAGACATTAAAAAGCACAACATAAGTTGTTAAATATAATTCTATGGATAAATTATATATTATATGTATCTATCTCTATCTATCTATCTTTCTTTCTTTTTATCTATCTATCTATCTATCTATCTATCTATCTATCTATCTATCTATCTATCTATCTATCTATCTATCTATCTATCTATCTATCTATCTATCTATCTATCTATCTATCTATCTATCTATCTATCTATCTATCTATCTATTTGTCTATCTATCTATCTATCTATCTATCTATCTATCTATCTATCTATCTATCTGTCTGTCTGTCTGTCTGTCTGTCTGTCTATCTAATTTTGCATTTGCCAATGTGCTTTGAAAGGCAGCCCATCATCACCTCTTTCTGATTTATAATGGTGGTGTATAACTGGCCTGTCTTCTCCACTGACAATTATACCACAATTTTTAGACATTGCTTGTTGCCATCTATCTAATGTGTATTCTAATGTCAGTCTCTCATGAGATCAATGTATTACATTTTTGCCCTGTCTCATTTCAATAAAATAGATTGATTCTAGTTGTGTAGGGTGTATTGGCATAAAGGTTAGAAATGATGCATACTATAAATGCGAAAATTCAAATAATTACAATAACATAATTTAATATAAATTTATTTTTATTTTGAAATTTATTTCTTCCCTTATGGCAAAATTTATCTCCAAATTTTGCGTGTAAAATATTCGTAAACCATTTAGACAACTGATTCTGATTCCTTCGAGAAAAGGAAGACAAAGGAGTGAATTGAATAGCAGTGATCCGCGTAGTTCTCGTATGATCGACAGACACCACTCTGATTAAATCATTGTATGTGTGTCATAGGCAGATAGAGATTAGCCCCTAGGGAGTCGAGACAAACGATAGGAATGTCGACCCCTTAGTGTATGCTTGCCCAACTATGACTATTTAATAAAGGATCAGAACAATAGTACTAATTGCACCCGAGGGTAAGAAGGTACTCGAACCCTGACTCAAAAACCTGACTGCTTAAATAGGGCGACAGTGCTAATTAATTTCACTACGAATTTTCTCAAGGCCCGCAATGACTTCCTGTGGTGATAGGGCAGAATATACAGAATAAAATATATCTGAAATGGTAATTATACTTGTAAATAATGATTCGAATATTTCCTTATTTCAATTCTCAAGTTGTATTTTTCTTACAAATGCTTGTATTTAAAATGATTGAAATTTGTAATGTTATTCTTGGTGTCGAGCAATATACTTGTAAAGAAATTCAAATGAGGACCAAGAATGAAATTACAGACATAACGCTTAGCAAAACATAAACTGATGTACGCAAAAACACTTGTATATTCCACAGCTCGGAAGTAAAAGGATTACTTCAAATGGTGAAGTCAAAAAGGTTAACTCAGAAGGTTACTTCAAATGGTTACTTCACAAAGATTCTAACAACCGGTAACACTGAGAACTTCAGCTTTAACTTCATTAGAGACCTTGGTGCTGAGTACCTGGTCTACAAATAATGTCATTGAGCATTACTAGACTGTTGTGCGAAACCCAGTTGATCAAGAAGATGATGGAGAAGGTTTGCAACAGTAAGAATTTGTCTGATGAGATTTACTTGGAAAGAAATGCATGTGGACATTATGCGTCACACAGGCAAGACGGCATGTGACAAAGAGAGTGACTTTTCAAGCCGGATAATACTGTCGGGGAGACTGTATTGGTATGTAAATTTCACTAGTAATATGAGTTTCTGCCAAGTGGAGAAATATACAAACTGACGAATTAACAGAGTAATGAATGACAGTATTTTAGTGCAACAAAGTTAATAACTGTCGTGTGTGTGTGAGAATTTTGCTTGGACTCTAATAGTAACCAAGACACTTCATTAATAATTAAACCAGTGTTTGTGTAACCGAGTGCCTGACAAGTACTGTGAAAAGTGAACAATTAGCAGGAGTGAATTGAAAGACTTTTGCAAACTTGTTCAGCATAACCAGTATTGCAAGCCAGCTGCCAGTGTCGGGCGTAGACAGATACAACGACCACAAATCACATCAGGTGAATACTTATTTATGTTGCGTTATATGTCTGTAATCGTTCTGTGATTAGTGTGAATTTCTGATTTTTATTCTTTTATTTATAGTCTATTTTAGTGATTATAACAAAGATAAATTTCTTGATTCATTTGAAGACCTAGTAATTGTTCTAGGCAACATATTGAAATTATTTCATGTTCAGACTGTATTAATTTCTAGTAATGGTTCTAGAGAATTAATATATATATTCTTAATTAAAGTTTAGAGTAATAGACTTTGAGAGATCTGTGAATTTCTGATACCGCCTTGAGTGTAAATTAATTGTTATTCTATTTGTAATTGATTTATTATTGTTTTTTTTTCTTTTTACTAAATTCTTCTTCTTATATTTATCCACTCTCGTCACGTGACAAGGGGCAAATGTGTTAGAGATTACAGTGGGGGCTCGTAAAATGACGAAATACATTATAACAAAAGACAGTCTAAAGATACATTTCTTAGGGTAAGTCCGTCATCTAATTGGGGAGATAGTTGTGAGGGCCGGATAACGACTTTGAGACTGACAAGAATAGTTCAGCTAAGGCCGGTTATCTTGGACGAGTAACACCTGGAAGGAAGACATAATTAGTGACGTACCCCAGGGCCTGAGTTGGTCACTCCCAGACTGCAGAAAGACAAAGACCCTGTCATGGACTTAGTGTATGATTGCAGGAGGAATTGAATGCGGAAGGATAATTATTTAAAATTATGAATGTTATCACGCATTAAGTAATCATAGACACTAGTATCATTCACACATACATATTTAACAAAAACATCCAAGTTACAAGAAAGTTATACCATGTATTTTTCAACTAAGATACAGTATAGGGCAAATGGAAGCTAATTAAATACGGCCTTAACACAGTAGTGGGACAAACCTCAATCAGTATGAAATAAAAATGGAAGTAGGAAAATAGATCTTAGCCCCTGGTGGGATTAACCGAGCATTTTTCCTTCTGTGAATGATTAGGCATGGGAGAATAATTTGACGCATGGACAAAGGTGTAATGTAAACATCACGTGTCGGAGGTAATAACTTGAGTGGCTGAGGAAAAATAATTCACTATTTGTCTCAGAACAACCACGTGCTCAGGCAAGCAGGAGTAATAGTCTGATCTATAGTATGTCATGTATATTGTAATCTATTTGTCTATTTCAGTTAGTGTACATTGTGATCAATGGAATTAGATATTGACATAAAACCACTATTAATGTATTTGTATCAAATACTTATTACTGCATTTTTATTTTCATTCTTCTCTTTTTTTCGTGTAGTTGTATTTCGGTTAAATTCCATTGTGGTCTAACATTTCTGTTATCATCACTCTTCTTCAGGAAATACTTGATCTGGCTGAGAGTCTAAGTAATGTATGTGGACAATGGCTAGAGTTCATGACTTGTATAATGGCCAAGAGCAGATGATGCATTGTGATGTAAGTTGTTTGACCTGTGCATGTAGCAAAATGAAAGAAAGGGAGTTCACCAGACAGTGAATGAGATAAATGCACTATAAAAAAAAAATTACTCTAGTGTATACTCTGGCAGCCATAAACCCTTGTAAAAAAAAATGATGAGTGAAGTAGAATCAAAATTGAGAGAAAAATTATAAAAGAAGTGTACACATAACTTGGGGGAAATATTAGGAGATAGGAATGTGAACCTTAGCACAGGATAAATTTTATTGTGATAAATATTAATGGAAATTGTAATTGCAAATGTGATATTGGATTGTTTCTATTTCTTTTCTATAGTTTTAAAATTAATTTCTCACCTATCTTTGTGCCATTCATCGTCATCATTACTTTATGTAAATTTCATTTTGTAATATTTCTTTTGTCTACATCCTGTTCTATATTTAGTGAGGCATCACTTGGGGGCACTTGGGGCATAAAAGAAGTGTAACCTAAATGAATTGTGTTCTCCTAGATTATACATTAATTTACAGCAGAACAACAACTAGCGGAAGATGGTTTCTACACTTAATTACAAAATAATATGTCATCCAATTCATTACAATAATATGAAGATAAATTTTCATACTTTTGTTCACCGAATCCATATTACTTTGCGTAGCATATGAAAACATTTATAAACTATTTAGCAATGATTTAAAAATAATTTAGTTAAACAACCATTATTGAATTTTACTCTTCAACAAGAAAATATATTGCTTACTATGGTTTCCTATAGAACAAATGTTAATTTACATATGATGATTTAGTTGTAGGAAATTCACAGAAAGGACATAACTATTTCATTTTCATTCTGTGTCTATATTAATTAGCACTAATATATTATCGTTCAGGCTGGTTAAAAGCAACTTTAATTTCTGGTAATATTTCCATTGAAACATCATTAAAAGAATTACTGTCTCTAAACGTTCTTTAACGATTTCAAATCAATTTGAATAATATACAAAGAAAAACAAATTATTTAATTCCAAAATATTCAATTGTCTATTTCATTCAATAAAGTAAATTAAAATATAAAATGCAATACCTTTCACAAAAAAGCAATATTTGCGAATAACCTCCACCTTGTGATATAATACACTAAACCTAATAACTACTTAACTGTAACGAAATTGTTAGCAAAAATAGCGTTTCTACAACTGTTACCATTTCGAAGGAATTATTATAATAATTAAGTTATAAAGAATTCAAAATCATTCAATTAAAAATTAGAAAATTTAATTTAAATGTAAAAATGATCTTTAATTTAAAAATGAATAATACTAACCTTTGCTTGTTTTGCAGATAAAGGAAGGTTCTCTTGATTCTATACTAGATTTACAAGATTGACCATCCCATTTTCCATCAGGAAGGAACACGGCACAATTCTCACCATTCCAAAACTCAGGTTGGAAAGGCTTCCAGTTCACGAAATCAAAAGACGAATCATCTTCCCAGAGAACGTTGCCTTTAAAATTTAAATACAATATATAATATATTATTACAGTTAAAGTATATTTTATCTATCTATCTATCTATCTATCTATCTATCTATCTATCTATCTATCTATCTATCTATCTATCTATCTATATATTATAGTATATTTATAATATAATAATATATTATATTATATTATATATTATATTGTATTATATTATATTATATTATATTATATTATATTATATTATATTATATTATATTGTATTGTATTATATTATATTATATTATATTATATTATATTATATTATATTATATTATATTATATTATATTATATTATATTATATTATATTATATTATATCACATCAGATCATATTGTTTCACATCACATTATATATGTATATATTATTAGAGTATATTGTTATATTTTTTATGTTTGTATTGACCATCTCCTCGATGACGTAACCCCAGCCACCACTTTGTATTGTTATTGCCATATAGACCAGCTGCTCTCCTTGTCATATTTTCAATAAACTTTTGTTCTTTCACTGAGTGAATAGTTAAGAGATCCATGTTTAAAAGTCTGAAATTAAAATATACTGTGTAAATATTAAAATCCTTTCATTCTTCAATTCAATCATTTTAAAAATTTTATTATCGTTCATATGGCAATAATTGAATTTTTTTTAAAATTTTAATGCTTTAATAAATTGCATTCTTACAGACAGTCTGCTTATAGCAATCTAACTAGATAGATAGATAGATAGATAGATAGATAGATAGATAGATAGATAGATAGATAGATAGATAGATAGATAGATAGATAGATAGATGTTTAGTTGGGTAGGTAGGTAGTAGATGGTTAGGTAGGTAGGTTGGTAAGTAGCTCGGTCGGTAGGTAGGTTGATAAATAGAAAAAGTAGATAGATAGATGGATGGATATTTAGATAGATAGATAGATAGATAGATGGATGGATGGATGGATGAATGTATGGGTGGATGGATGGATGGATAGATAGATAGATAGATAGATAGATAGATAGATAGATAGATAGATGGATGGATGGATGGATGGATGATTGGATGGGTGGATAGATAGATAGATAGATAGATAAATAAATTGATAGATAGATAGATAGATAGATAGACAGACAGATAGATAGATAGATAGATAGATAGATAGATAGATAGATAGATAGATAGATAGATAGATAGATAGATAGATAGATAGATAGATAGATAGATAGATAGATAGATAGATAGATAGATAGATAGATAGATAGATAGATAAATCGTTTGATTGATTTAAACAGATATGTATTGATTGATACATTCGTACATACATATTGCTTAAGTGTTTTCCTACATATGATCGATCTTTGTATCTTGCACACATACCTAATGATCATATACTTATATACTATATGTAGTTACCATTCATATAATATAATTTTTCACCTGCACTTTCGTTTAGCGTCATAAAAATATGTGGAATCCATATAATTCATATAGTAGCAGTGATCCTCATAGCGGGTAAAATAGCTGTGATTCGCAATATCCGTGGTTGAAGTGTAGTTCCTGTAGGATTGCGCTTTGGTATATACGTCAAAAAAATATTGCAATTCACATTAATATGCGGAGTCAAGAAATCACTGGTATACTGTAGCTTAAGTTTATTGTAACTGATTTGATTTCATGTATATTACTTATTTTACTGGATAGTCTTTACTAATGCTTGATGGTTTCATAGGTAATGCACCAGAGTGCGCGTATCCATACATAAAAATTATGAGCTTGAAGAAAAAGACTGAGAAGGGATTTTAAAAAAAATATATCAACATATATATGCTATTAACATAATTATGAATATTTTTGTATACTTGTATTAAATGCTCAAGGCCTTGATATAATTATTTTTGCTTGACAAATTAATGATTAAATTACATGGAGAGTCAATCGAAAACATCATTGAACAGGAAAGATCAATATTTTTATTCATCTTCTTTTCTTCAATGCTTGACTGTATTAATGCATTATCGATAGATTAACACGAATAAGTTGTGAAAAACAAGTCCTTTTCTTCAGTTATCTATTATCGCAGGAGAAAAAAAAACTATAGTAAACTATTTCGAGAAGCCAATTAAAGCATTTAAATTATTACAATCAGTTCCATTATTGATTTCTATCACTCTTTGACTGTTGACATAGCAGATGATGTATGTAATGATAGGAGTGTGCTAAGTGAATTAATACAGAACAAAGTTTGAATGATTTTATCATGGTTCAGTATCACTTAGGTCAGACGGAAAATTAATTGACTTCCAACAGGCAAGATGGTGGAGAGATGTTTTTTAATTCTCCAAAGTGTTTTGAATTTTTTTCAGGTTGCATTGATTGCTTCATGAAAGAGGAGCTTAGTTTCCTAGAAAGCAAATACTCCTTATGTGTGTGCCAGACAAAGTCAATAATCTTACGTTTTTAAAGAAAAGCGTGCAAACAATACTCACGCATTTGACAGTCAAATCCAGTCCAGTTTTCGTGACATCCACTTTCGCATTTTCCTAAGACTTCGTCACATTTTTCTGTAGAATCTTTGCAGTGACATGTTTTTGAACATACATATCCAAACTTTCCAACAGGGCATGCTTTTACAGAAAGAATAGAATAGAGCCCATAAGGTTGATTTATAGTGTATTGTTATTTTTAAAAGTGAATTACTTACTGATATGATGTTCTCAATGTTACCTAATAGGACTTGCAGCAGGAATAAAACCATCACTCTCTGTAAAGCATTTGGTCATACATTGTAAGTCCACATAATCACCTATTTGACCAAATGCTTTACAGAGAGTGATGGTTTTATTCCTGCTGCAATTATTTGGACTTAAACAGGTAATTATTTGGACATGCAGAGAAAATTATATGACCTTGCACGGGTAATTTTTAGCAGTGGAGAAAAATATATTTATAGATATTCATTTTGATGAGTTCTCATGAGATCGATGTGGCTGATATGAGGCTATACAAGAGATATATTGCTTTTGTGTGAGCAAGGAGATCCAGTATGAGAAATGCTGCATGCCGAGTAAGTAGGGTCAGATTAATGTAGGTATTCATCCATCAGGCATTTCAGTTCGTAAATCTGTTGTCTTAACTACAAAGACGCATTTTTAACTTAGTCGAATGATAATTTGAGCAACCAGTCTGTTTAGGTTGAAGAGAGGAAATTAATATAATCAAGTAAATTAAAGTTTCCATAAAATCCTAAGCAGGGTATATAAATAAAAACTGGACATGTAACAGTGATAAATAGGTTATACGCAATTTCAATGCAGTGAACTGTGCAACATTCATAGGACGTTACTGTAGGATCAACGCAAGTAGGAAGGATAAGAGAAAATGGGTGTTAGAGTTAGGGTTGCAAGTTTTTTTTGCAATTAATTCTTTAATTTTTGCAAGTTAGGGTTTTATCGTTATACAAACGTTTTGGAATAAATCAAAAAGTGAACTTACTTTCCATAGGTATTATATTTGTCAATATTCATTCGAACCCCTATTTCCATTGTTTGAAAATACAATTGTCACTTCATTATTCTTTGAGAGTTAATTATGTGATATCCATGTAATGTGTGAAGTGATGGGTGACTCAATCATCATGAAATCAAGTAGTATGTTTCTTTTAATTTAAAATGTCCTGATTATTGTCCAGTATAGTGACCTGTTGTCTGCATAATTAGTTTTATTTTGTAAGTATTTATTATGTTTAATATCTTATGTGTATATTTAGTTAGTGTTGGTCGCCCATAAATTAATTAAAATCTTAAACAACAGAACATTTGAGTGGCTGGCCTTCTGCATGCACAACGAACTCTCATCTGAGTATCCTCAATAAACACAGAATAAAACACAGACAATACATATACTACAAGATGAATTTTACATGAAGTGAAGATAATAAAGAGTGACATGAATATGAATGAAAAAATATTTAAAAAATATTAAATAAAATAGATATCAAGTCAATCAACGATACGCTTCAATTACAAGTCAAATTCATTACTCTAGATATCTCATAGGGTTCTAGCCTGACCGACAAGTCAATTTTCTAACTGAATCCTCCCCAAAATGTTTATCGTTCATCATAGGTTTTCTTCTACTGAATCAAAAGTTCTTTCAGAGAGTGACAGAGTAAATTTGTCTACCCCTATTTTAAAATTTAAATTGTCAGAGTAACCAGACTTTGGGTACTCATTATGATGATATTTATGAAAATATCTGAGTTGAAGAAAATATTTGAGGTGAGAATGTGCTAGAATGGTGTAATGCAAATTGAGTGAGCAGATTTTATAATTCAAAGGCTGTGATTTATGAGAACGAGACTGTCACAGTCTGATAAAAATGTCCAACTTGGTGACCTACTTGCCTGTTTACTTCAAATATTGAGATTTGAAACCCTTGTCCCCTTTGTTCAAAGCTTTCCTCTTTCGAGATGCTTCTAGAACAGGTCAAGATGTTATGTAACTTTAGGTCCATTGTCCAGGTTCTCGAACCAACTACGTACTTCGCGATCAGTCACGTGATATGCTTTATGCTTTTCTATAAATATGGGTGCGCGCTTCCGTTCCTTTACTGCGAGAACACATTAGCTACATCCACTGGCTAACTCGGGTCATGCGGCAGCCGACGAGCAGATGAGAACCAAGATACACTTCGACTTCTCATAAAGGTACCATTTTATCTGATAGTATTTTGCCTATCTTGATTAAGTATGTATTTGTGCTATGTATTATATTATTTCCATAAATGCTTGAGCACGGTCCAGAGAAATGACTGAAAAACCTATAAGTTATGGAATATAAATTTATTGTAACTCTTTTTCCATTTGTAACTTTAATTTATATTGTTTTAATTCACTAAGAGCCAGAATGCCTGTGCTCGATATGAATTTCTCATGTAATTCAATTATTGCGTGTAATTTTAATTGTAAATTGTGAAGCGCTTTGCTGATTTGAATTACCCCTTTTGTATGAACATTAATTTAACGTTGTAACTATTTTTATGATTCATACGTCATGCTGTTAAATGAAAACATGCGTGAGAGGATTACATTTTTCTAAATCTAATTGTAAAACGACGCGAGGTCGAATCTCTAATTCAGCGCATTTAAACTGGGACGTGCTTGGGTAGGAAGCGTGTTAACTGGAATTACATTAGAACACGTTTACTTCCTCAGGTCGGTCCATGCCTTCCTTTGTCTTGGCTTTATCCTTGCCTTGCCTTGGCTTTTGCCTTTGTTCCGTCTGGTATGAACTGGTTGAGCTCTAAGTGTGAGTTCTATTCCGAGAGTCCACGCCACTGAAAATTCAAGTTCACTAGCTACATAAAAGGGACACCTTTTTCCTGTGCGCCACGTGCATTGTCGCTAGAGAGAGACTGTGAAATAGACTGGCTGACTGAATAAAGAGACCAGGCAGATACAGACAATATCAGCTGAGTATTCCTCAGTGTATATTCAAATATCATAAGACAATTCAATTGGCATTTCGTGGGTTAAACGATAAGGCACGTACGCGCAAAGAATCGAGAAATAGACTATTCGCGCTTGTATTTGATTATTGTTAACTTGTTAAACTTTATTAAATCTTATTTTCTTTGTTAAAACCTCTTAGTAGTTAATTTTTATGCATGAATAGACCTATAGATTTTCTTAGATTGAATGGGGGCGAATGAGCAGAATGTTGACAACGAATGCATATTAATTTAGAGGAATTTAACTGTTTTCAATCTAGCTAAAGTTCGCAATTTATTAGTTTGTAAATTTGTCGTCTGTACTTCAAGACACACTTTTAATTAGTCAAATGGTAAATTGAGCAACCAGTCTGCATAGGATATGAGAGAAGGAATTAATTATATTTAAAGTCCTTAATTATTCTAGGGCAGGGTCTATAAATAAATACTGGAAACGTAACAGAGACCAGTCAATGGATGAGATCTAAATGTTTACCTGCTCTATAGAAATCTACTGTTTAATCACTTTAAATTTGGAGTGGCAAGAAGAAGTGCAGTTTGGAAAGGCAGCCTTTAGCTTGATGAGACAAGAAGCCTTTTCTATTTTCATTTCAATGTTTGATTTGAACCTCCTGGTTTACTGTTTGTAAACCACTACAACTGACTGTTGTAAAGGCAGGAATGGTGTGCAAGTGTAAGAACACTTTCCACTCTAACAATATGTGGTGGCAAGAGGTGTTGACTACCTGAACAATTTCTAGTGTAGAGAAGTTGTTGGACATCAGTATATGTATTGTTCTGTTTGAATAAGTTGGAAAAAGTAGCTTCCAGATAAACTCTAAATAGTAGAACAGTGTTTGTCAAAATGTGAGAGAGGCAAGTGGAGCTGATGTAAATACTAATGGACTATAACTTGTGTCTTGTTGCAAAAGAGGCCAGAAGGATTATGAAAAACAGCAACTAAACAAGTTTATGAAAAACTATTATTACATGTCTCTAATAACTCCATTTCATTTATCTGATAAGACTATCCTATGATTAGCATTAACATATTATTCAATTGTGTTTTAATTTAAGACTGTGAAACAGAAATTATGTGAATGTGGTTTCGTGAAAATATTGATATCAAGTAATCTATTTCATTGTATTTGTCATATGTATATTTGAATATTGATTTAATAAATGTATTGACCTTCTTGATATTAATACATTTATGCTGAAGAAAATAGGTGGATAGTGGCTCACTAAATATAGATTAAGAATGGATTTGTCTTCTCCTTTAGTAAGAAAATTCCCTCTCGCTGAAGCATAGTGTGACAGTCAATGTTTTATGTTCTGGAAGAGAGGAAACGATTACAGTGACCATGTATCAGCAAGTCAGAGACATTAGTTTTGTCTGCTGAAGGATCATTAACATTCTCATAATTTGTAATTAGTTTTGGATGGTTAATTCAGTAATAATAACTATATGCATTAACATTACATATGACATAATCATTACACATATTACTGTTTTAACAAAGCACACAATTTTTGGCACTACTGATCAGTTTAGCACATATCTGTTACACAGCTTGTCTCACATTTTCTTTATACCACAGGTTGTGCAATGTGACATCAAGGAACATTTAAGCTGCAATAAATGCAGTGTATGGCCAAATAATGTCCATACACCACACGAGCACACAACAAATCAAAATAAATGAAACCACGCAATCAACTGATGCAGTTTCAAATATATTTCAAGAATAAATTGACTGTAAACATATATCCAAGCCAAATCCTCTCTAAGTGACAATTTCACACACTGGAAAATAATTGTAGATTAAAATATACACAGTGTTTTTTCTAATATCATTACAATTCACTGTTGTTATATCATACACATACTAGTGCTTTTAAAGTAAATTACATTCATACATAATACTGAAGCAAATATTATACCTTTAGTTTTTGCTAAAACAAAGGGTGAAAGAAACAATGTATCCATGAATCCATATATATATATATATATATATATATATATATATATATATATATATATATATATATATATATATATATATATATATATATATATATATATATATATATATATATATATATATAATTCTATCTCACACACACACATACACACACATGCACATCTTTATGATATTTGGTAATTGAACTAATTTTCCTTCTTCTCTGGGCATAGTATAACTTTGAAGAAAGTGATGCAACTGTGTTCTTTGATCTGCATCATTACTTTCATCATGTAACACCTATGACCCGTTGACCCATGAGTCAATATATTTTACTCATGCATACTCATTCATGGGAAATGCACTACTGATAATCCCAACTGGGACTAAGACTTCCAACGTTTTAATTGATGAAGACTGGAGTTTTACTTACTGCAGACGACATGGTCAAATCTACACATTTAGATATTTTATTTTAATTATTTCATTTTGCCCTACACTGCACATCAATTGAAATACATTTGGTGTACCTTTCCACGTAACATTTGATTACAATTAATATGTATGCACCTTTTCACTTTCATATCAGTACACCTTGTATTGTTCAAAGATTTATATTTTAATAATGAGACTGGCCTAAATTAATGGCCCCTGATTGCAGAGAGACAGACAGATGCATTGAATGTTTCTTAAATATTATTAAAATTTATAAACGATAGTGCATATTTGAGTTTACTGTGTTGTTAATATGCTTGTTATTTGTCTTAATGAGTTATTAGATAATACCCTTACCAATAAGTGTGAATGGGTACTTTATCTTTGCCCATATATTTAATCTTTACATACAAACACAAAAATACACATACACATACAAACACATGCACCATTTTGGCTTACAACCAGATGCATCGGTTGGTTCAGTTTTCTTGAAATCTTTGTTAAAGTTTCATTACAAGGAGCAGTGGAATAAATTTACCTTTCCATATTTAAAAATGTAATTGGTCTATAACGTGCAAAATTGCCAGAGTAACCCATCCATGCACTCCTTTCGATGGTATTTTTGAAAGTTATCAAGTTCACAAATATACATAAAAATAAACAAACTGTATATAATTGCATTATTTTAAAACATTTAATTCCTCAAATTTTGCACATTCAGCAATCAAACAATTATAAATATAAAATTGTGTTTAATGTTATACAAGACTAGATGAAAATAATAAATTGAGGAAATATATAAAATATTTGTAATTTAAAAAATAACTTGACAGCATATCTCACTTGTTATACTTACAACAATTCATCTTGTTCTTCATTTGCCGGCAAAGGCTGTCTTCGTCACACTTACTATTGACATGGGTCACTCGCCCATGTATACACACCACTGAAAAACGAAGTAGAATGAACAATTATAAAACATAAATGAGCCAATTTATAAATATGATGAATGTTTCTGTATGAAAATATCGAGAAGAAACCATAAGGCTCCAGTGGACAATGTCACTATTCAAACTGACCACACATATACATGACACATTCATATTTATAGAAACACAAAATGTGATAATGCATATTTTATTCATTCACTTACCACAGTCTTTCTCATCTGTACCATATAGGCAGTCCACCATTCCATCACATCGCCATGTTGCACTGTTGTCAATACATTCCCCGTTACACAGAAATTCAGATTCAGAGCAATCTTCGTCTAGCAAATAATAGTATTTCAGTGGGTAAAAGAAGGATTAATGTGTAAATAATTAAGCATTAACATATAATTATTTCAATGCAAAATATTTCACCTGTTGTTAAATGAAAGAATTGTAAAGCCTTTACTTATGAATGTAAATTTTATGATAGTTAATCCTGAAATAATTTATCATATATATAAGCGATAAGAGATTGTACAGAAATTGTCTAGGCAATGCCTCAATAGTCTTTCATGCACTTTTGTAAAAAATGTCAATGGTTTATTGTTCACTTTACTATTGTCAGTTTCACGTGTTTTTCTTGCATGTTGTAGAACATTCATGAACCACTATTCTCTCAAGGCCAATTTGGGTGATTCTTCCCTGTGTTATTATCTTCAGATCAACACCGTAGCAATTTCAAATCTTCGTCTAGCATACTTTCCCACAATACATCAACATAATGCAGTGAATTAGTTACACTTACAAGCTGGATGTAGATATCATGGATGTAACAGTTTATAAATTAGTAAACTGAGAGAATCTGTGGGGGGGGGGGGAGGCTGCTTCTTCCATATAAAAATATGATCAAGGAACAAACGCTAAGGTTCCAGTGTTTTCATTTATAACTCCAGTATTTTACATTCAGGTATCAACATACAGTTTTCTCCAACAGTATTTATTAGCCCGATGCATGCACATAGTATAATAAATACAACATAATATTATATAGAGAGGTACATATTATTATTATTATTATTATTATTATTATTATTATTATTATTATTATTATTATTATTATTATTATTATTATTATTATTATTATTATTATTATTATTATTATTATTATTATTATTATTATTCAGTCTCTTTCCACGACTTCTGTTTGACTGTCGGCTGAGATCCTAGGTCTCGGAATCTTACCAAGATTCTGGGAGATCCAAAGTTTTACGGAGGATGTGGGCACTTCCGAGGAGCGCTGCTTTGAGTAGTGGAGCGATTCTGTGGTTTCCAGGGAGTTTATTTAGGTAGCCTTCCAATTCTGATGTTATGTTCCCCAAGGCTCCTATCACTATTGGTATCACTTCTGCTTTTACTTTCCACAGTCTCTGGATTTCTAATCTGAGGTCTTGGTATTTTTCTATTTTTTCTCTTTCTTTTGTTTTTATGTTTCTATCACTTGGAACAGCGACATCAATAATTGTTACTGTTCTGTTGGACTTATTGAGAACTACAATGTCTGGTCGTCTTGCAGGAATCACCCGGTCTGTTCTTATCTCGAAGTCCCATAGTATTTTGACTTCTTCTGTTTCGGTGACTGCTTCTGGTTGATGCATCCATGCTCTTTCTGGGGTTTTTATGCCATAGATCTCACAAAGATTTCTATGAATGTGTTTTGCCACTTCATTGTGTCGTTTGTTGTATTCTGTTCCAGCCAGAACCTGACATCCAGATAGTATGTGTTCTGTTGTCTCATCCATGGATTTGCAAAGTCTACATTTGGAATCATTTGAAATTTTCATGATTTTCGTTTTGTGTGCTTTGGTGTTGAGTGCTTGATCTTTTGCAGCTGTTACGAGTGCTTCTGTTTCTGCTTTCAATCCTGCCTCTTTCAACCATTTGTACGTTGATTGCTTTGTTGATATTTCGTCTGCTTGTCGTACATATTGGCCATGTAGAGGTTTCTACTCCAGGTATGTGCTAGTTCTTGCTTCGTTGTTTTCTTCCATGTTTCTTTGTCTGTTTCTGGTGGTTGTAATAGTCCACTCATTTTTACTAATTCTATCATTGGATCATCTTTATTGTTATTCCAGATGTAGTCCACAAGGCCAATGACTTCTCCTTCAATGACATTTTTAATTTTCTTCAGACCTCTGCCTCCCATTTTTCGAGATACATGGAGTCTGTCTACGTCTGCTTTGGGGTGTAAGGCTTAATGTATTGTGAGTAGTTTTCTTGTTTTCCTGTCCAGTTCATTTATTTCATTTGCTGTCCAATCTATACCTCCAGTGTAGCTTTCTACAGGTATTGCGTATGCATTAAGGGCTTGTATTTTGTTCGCCCCATTTAGCTTGGATTTCAGGACTTGTCTAACACGTTTTTCATATTCTCTCTTAACTTTGGACTTCACTTCTCTCTGCATATTTTCTTGATGTTGTAGTATCCCAAGATACTTATATCCATTTTCTATTGAAACATCATTGATTTTTCCGATGTCGAATTGCAGGCCCTCTGTTGTTTTGACCTTGCCTTTCTCGATGACAATTCGTCCACATTTCTCAAGGCCGAATTTCATGTTGATGTCTTCACTGCAGATCTTGACAGTATTGATCAGTGATGTGATGTCACGTTCATTTTTACCGTATAGTTTGAGATCATCCATGTACAGTAGATGGCTGATAACCTGTCCTGCTTTCATTTTGTATCCTAACCCTGTTTTCTGGATCATTTGACTTAGAGGATTCAGGGCAATGCAGAACAGCAATGGCGATAGTGAATCACCTTGGAAGATTCCACAATTTATTGCTATGTCTGCAATATTTGTGTTGTTGCATGTGAGGGTGGTTTTCCAGTTTTTCATTGACTCCTGAATTAGGTTCTGTATTGATGGCGCTACTTTGTACAATTTTAATGTTTCAATTATCCATGAATGTGGGACTGAGTCATAGGCCTTTTGATAGTCAATCCATGCCATTGCAAGATTTGTTCTTCGTTTCTTGCTGTCAGTCACTATTGCCTTATCAATTGCCAATTGGTCCTTCGTTCCTCTGCTGCCTGGTCTAGCACCCTTTTGTTCACAGTTTAGAATTTTGTTTGTTTCAAGTTGAGTCATGATTTTGTTAGCTATAATTCCTGATATTAACTTCCAGGTGGTTGATAGGCATGTGATTGGTCGATAGTTGTTTGCCGTTGCGCCTTTCTGTGGATCTTTCATAATCAGACTTGTTTTTCCCTTTACCATCCATGCTGGTAAGGTTCCTGGTTTGATTAGTATGTCTTGCAGTTGTTCACCAAGTCTGCCCTGTAAGGAGGTAAACTGTTTCAGCCAGAATATTTGTATTTGATCTGGTCCTGGGGCTTTCCAGTTTGCCATCTTTCGAACCTTCTTCTTAATGTCTTTCTCACTGATTGAGACGGTGCATTGTTCAGGTGTTTCTTTATGATCAACTTTCAGTTCTTGAATCCATTTGGCGGAAGTGTTATGTGTATTTGTATTGCTCCAAATGTTTTCCCAGAAGGTCTTAGTATCATTAATGTTTGGTATTTGTTGTTCTGTTCTGAAATTTTCTTTAAATTCTTGGTATAGTCTTCCAGGGTCAGTTCGGAATATTTTGTTCTGTTGGAATTGCTGACCTCTTGCAATGTATCTCTTCAGACGGTGACTAAGTCCTTGAAGTCTTTGCTTTGCATCTTCTATTGCCGTCTTAGTGCTTCTGCAGTTAAGATAGTATTTGGTGACCAAGCTTGCCTTCATTTTTCCCTTATTTTGTTATGTTGCTATCATTTGGCTTATTTCTCTTCTAGTACACTCTATTTTCTTTTCTATTCTTTTCTTCCATGGTGGTACTGATTGTTTCTGTGTTTGTACTGTGTCTGGCCTTATATATCTTTCAATTACCTTTGAGGTGGCGTATATTAGACTGTTGGTTTCTGTAATATCTTTTGTGGGGATATGTTTTAAAACTTCATTTGCATTCTCAATTGCTATCCTTAGATCTTTGCTGTTTTGCAGCCTTCTTGTTGGTGTTCTGTCTTCATATGACTTATTTTTGTCCATGAAGCATTTTATGTCTTCAAACAAGCGTTGCTGTTCTCCAGTGAAGTCGCATGGGATTTCCCCAACGAAGTTATCAACTAGAATTGACTGTTGTGATATTGTGAAATTTTCAATGTCTTCAGTGTCATTTAATCGGGTTGTAGTGTTCTCTTGTTGTTGTTATATCTCTTGTATTTCTAGAGCTGTAAGAAGCCTATTTTGTATTATCACTCTCTTCTGATCTAGGAGCCGTTGTTCTCTAATCATATCATCTGGATTTTTTTTTTTTTAGCCAATGTTCATACATGCGTTTTCTATATCCTCTTGTTGTTGGCTTGCTTTGATAGTAAGAAAAAATGATTTGTATGTTTTCCTCTCTGGTCCATTTCCTCCGTGTTTTTCCATGTGTATTATTATTATTATTATTCAGTCTCTTTCCACGACTTCTGTTTGACTGTCGGCTGTGATCCAAGGTCTCGGAATCTTACCAAGATTCTGGGAGATCCAAGGTTTTACGGAGGATGTGGGCACTTCCGAGGAGCGCTGCTTTGAGTAGTGGAGCGACTCTGTGGTTTCCAGGGAGTTTATTCAGGTAGCCTTCCAATTCTGATGTTATGTTCCCCAAGGCTCCTATCACTATTGGTATCACTTCTGCTTTTGCTTTGATAGTAAGAAACCATGATTTGTATGTTTTCCTCTCTGGTCCATTTCCTCCGTGTTTTTCCATGTGTTTCAGTAGCCCATTTTTCACTAGAACACCCCGAAACATCAGTGCCTAGTGCAGACCTTGTTAACCCGGGCGAAGTCTGATCCGGTATGGAATCAAAGTTTGTTTTCTCCATCATGAATGGGATGGGCAAGCGTGTATTTTGGAGGGATCCGCCTTTCCCTCCCACGATATTCCAGAGTTGGACTCTGGATGTTACCCCTATTACCACTATTACTATTGTTATTATTATTATGGCATTCAGTTATGTGATTATGTTTGCCTTATTATTATTATTATTATTATTATTATTATTATTATTATTATTATTATTCAGCCTCTTTCCACGACTGCTGTTTGACTGTCGGTTGTGATCCAAGGTCTCGGAATCTTACCAAGATTCTGGGAGATCCAAGGTTTTACGGAGGATGTGGGCACTTCCGAGGAGCGCTGCTTTGAGTAGTGGAGCGATTCTGTGGTTTCCAGGGAGTTTATTCAGGTAGCCTTCCAATTCAGATGTTATGTTCCCCAAGGCTCCTATCACTATAGGTATCACTTCTGCTTTTACATTCCACAGTCTCTGGATCTCTAATCTGAGGTCTTGGTATTTTTCTATTTTTTCTCTTTCTTTTGTTTTTATGTTTCTATCACTTGGAACAGCGACATCAATGATTGATACTGTTTGTATGCCATAGTTCTCACACAGATTTCTATGTATGTGTTTTGCCACTTCATTGTGTCGTTTGGTGTATTCCGTTCCAGCCAGAACTTGACATCCAGATAGTATGTGCTCTGTTGTCTCATCCATGGATTTGCAGAGTCGACATTTGGAATCATTTGAAATTTTCATGATTTTCGTTTTGTGTGCTTTGGTGTTGAGTGCTTGATCTTGTGCAGCTGTTATGAGTGCTTCTGTTTCTGCTTTCAATCCTGCCTCTTTCAACCATTTGTACGTTGATTGCTTTGTTGATATTTCGTCTGCTTGTCGTACATACTGGCCATGCAGAGGTTTCTGGCTCCATGTATGTGCTAGTTCTTGCTTCGTTGTTTTCTTCCATGTTTCTTTGTCTGTTTCTGGGGGTTGGAATAGTCCACTCATTTTTACTGCTTCTATCAGTGGATCATCTTTGTTGTTATTCCAGATGTAGTCCACAAGGCCAATGACTTCTGCTTCAATGACATGTTTGATTTTCTTGAGACCTCTGCCTCCCATTTTTCGAGATACATAGAGCCTGTCTACGTCTGCTTATTATTATTATTATTATTATTATTCAGTCTCTTTCCACGACTTCTGTTTGACTGTCGGCTGAGATCCTAGGTCTCGGAATCTTACCAAGATTCTGGGAGATCCAAAGTTTTACGGAGGATGTGGGCACTTCCGAGGAGCGCTGCTTTGAGTAGTGGAGCGATTCTGTGGTTTCCAGGGAGTTTATTCAGGTAGCCTTCCAATTCTGATGTTATGTTCCCCAAGGCTCCTATCACTATTGGTATCACTTCTGCTTTTACATTCCACAGTCTCTGGATTTCTAATCTGAGGTCTTGGTATTTTTCTATTTTTTCTCTTTCTTTTGTTTTTATGTTTCTATCACTTGGAACAGCGACATCAATAATTGTTACTGTTCTGTTGGTCTTATTGAGAACTACAATGTCTGGTCGTCTTGCAGGAATCACCCGGTCTGTTCTTATCTCGAAGTCCCACAGTATTTTGACTTCTTCTGTTTCGATGACTGCTTCTGGTTGATGCATCCATGTTCTTTCTGGGGTTTTTATGCCATAGTTCTCACACAGATTTCTATGTATGTGTTTTGCCACTTCATTGTGTCGTTTGGTGTATTCTGTTCCAGCCAGAACCTGACATCCAGATAGTATGTGTTCTGTTGTCTCATCCATGGATTTGCAAAGTCTACATTTGGAATCATTTGAAATTTTCATGATTTTCGTTTTGTGTGCTTTGGTGTTGAGTGCTTGATCTTGTGCAGCTGTTATGAGTGCTTCTGTTTCTGCTTTCAATCCTGCCTCTTTCAACCATTTGTACGTTGATTGCTTTGTTGATATTTCGTCTGCTTGTCGTACATATTGGCCATGTAGAGGTTTCTGTCTCCAGGTATGTGCAAGTTCTTGCTTCGTTGTTTTCTTCCATGTTTCTTTGTCTGTTTCTGGTGGTTGGAATAGTCCACTCCTTTTTACTAATTCTATCAGTGGATCATCTTTATTGTTATTCCAGATGTAGTCCACAAGGCCAATGACTTCTCCTTCAATGACATGTTTAATTTTCTTGAGACCTCGGCCTCCCATTTTTCGAGATACATAGAGTCTGTCTACGTCTGCTTTTGGGTGTAAGGCTTTATGTATTGTGAGTAGTTTTCTTGTTTTCCTGTCCAGTTCATTTATTTCATTTGCTGTCCAATCTATGATACCTCCAGTGTAGCTTACTACAGGTATTGCGTATGCATTAAGGGCTTGTATTTTGTTCGCCCCATTTAGCTTGGATTTCAGGACTTGTCTAACACGTTTTTCATATTCTCTCTTAACTTTGGACTTCACTTCTCTCTGCATATTTTCTTGATGTTGTAGTATCCCAAGATACTTATATCCATTTTCTATTGAAACATCATTGATTTTTCCGATGTCGAATTGCAGGCCCTCTGTTGTTTTGACCTTGCCTTTCTGGATGACAATTCGTCCACATTTCTCAAGGCCGAATTTCATGTTGATGTCTTCACTGCAGATCTTGACAGTAGTGATCAGTGATGTGATGTCACTTTCATTTTTACCGTACAGCTTGAGATCATCCATGTACAGTAGATGGCTGATAACCTGTCCTGCTTTCATTTTGTATCCTAACCCTGTTTTCTGGATCACGTGACTGAGAGGGTTCAGGGCAATGCAGAACAGCAGTGGCGATAGTGAATCACCTTGGAAGATTCCACAATTTATTGCTATGTCTGCAATATTTGTGTTGTTGCATGTGAGTGTGGTTTTCCAGTTTTTCATTGACTCCTGAATTAGGTTCTGTATTGATGGCGCTACTTTGTACAATTTTAATGTTTCAATTATCCATGAATGTGGGACTGAGTCATAGGCCTTTTGATAGTCAATCCATGCCATTGCAAGATTTGTTCTTCGTTTCTTGCTGTCAGTCACTATTGCCTTATCAATTGCCAATTGGTCCTTCGTTCCTCTGCTGCCTGGTCTAGCACCCTTTTGTTCATAGTTTAGAATTTTGTTTGTTTCAAGATGAGTCATGATTTTGTTAGCTATAATTCCTGATAGTAACTTCCAGGTGGTTGATAGGCATGTGATTGGTCGATAGTTGTTTGGTGTTGCGCCTTTCTGTGTATCTTTCATAATCAGACTTGTTTTTCCCTTAACCATCCATGCTGGTAAGGTTCCTGGTTTGATTAGTATGTCTTGCAGTTGTTCACCAAGTCTGCCATGTAAGGAGGTAAACTTTTTCAGCCAGAATATTTGTATTTGATCTGGTCCTGGGGCTTTCCAGTTTACCATCTTTTGAACCTTCTTCTTAATGTCTTTCTCACTGATTGTTACGGTGCATTGTTCAGGTGTTTCTTTATGATCAACTTTCAGTTCTTGAATCCATTTGGCGGAAGTGTTATGCGTATTTGTATTGCTCCAAATGTTTTCCCAGAAGGTCTTGGTATCATGAATGTTTGGTATTTGTTGTTCTGTTCTGAAATTTCCTTTAAATTCTTGGTATAGTCTTCCAGGGTCAGTTCGGAATATTTTGTTCTGTTGGAATTGCTGACCTCTTGCAATGTATCTCTTCAGACGGTGACTGAGTCCTTGAAGTCTCTGCTTTGCATCTTCTATTGCAGTCTTTGTGTTTCTGCAGTTGAGATGGTATTTGGCGACCAATCTTGCCTTCATTTTCCCCTTATTTTGTTCTGCTGCTGTCATTTGGCTTATTTCTCTTCTAGTACACTCTATTTTCTTTTCTATTCTTTTCTTCCATGGTGGTATTGATGGTTTCTGTGTTTGTACTGTGTCTGGCCTTATATATCTTTCAATTACCTTTGCGGTGGCGTATATTAGACAGTTGGTTTCTGTAATATCTTTTGTGGGGATATGTTTTAATACTTCATTTGCATTCTCAATTGCTATCCATAGATCTTTGCTGTTTTGCAGCCTTCTTGTTGGTGTTCTGTCTTCATATGACTTATTTTTGTCCATGAAGCATTTTATGTCTTCAAACAAGCGTTGCTGTTCTCCAGTGAAGTCGCATGGGATTTCCCCAACGAAGTTATCAACTAGAATTGACTGTTGTGATATTGTGAAATTTTCAATGACTTCAGTGTCATTGTATCGGGTTGTAGTGTTCTCTTGTTGTTGTTCTATCTCTTGTATTTCAAGAGTTGTAAGAAGCCTATTTTGTAATATCACTCTCTTCTGATCTAGGAGCCGTTGTTCTCTAATCAAATCATCTGGATGGTTTTTTAGCCAGTGTTCATACATGCGTTTTCTATATCCTCTTGTTGCATTATATATATTATTATATGCGTCGTGGGCGTTGCTGGCCCCTATCTCCTCCTCGGTGGGTAGAGGAGGTCAGACCCAGTAGCTGCGACTTGCCGGGATCACACCGAACGATCAGATGTTGATGATCGTTCTCACACTCAGACACCACGAATAGTCTTGTGGGGGTGGGATTAGCTTTATTCTGAGATGTGGGGTAAAATGTGAAAGCCGGCGTGAGTGTGTGTGAGCAGGCGTGTGAATGTCGTGTGAGGGACGTACGGAACGAACAAACAAACAACCGCACCAACATACACTTTCAAAACCCGAGAAAAGCTCAACTCTTGAGGAAGAGTTAACAAAGAATTTAATTTTTTTTAAAAAAAAGATTTTAAAATGGAAAAAACGGGCTTAACTCTCACACGGTGTTAGTCGTTCATTCGATAACATCCACACACGGCATCCATGGGACGGGGAAACATGAGCGATGGAAAATGAAAAAAAAATAATTAAAAAAAAAATATGATGAATAAACTGCAATAATCAAACAATAAACGGTGATGACCGTTTTCACTACTCCCGCCAAAATCGAGTGGCGCAAAATTACTACTACAGCACAACCAGCGGTAATGACCGCAGAAAAAAAATATTTAACCTTAAGAGTAAATTATCTTTAAAACTAGTGGGCGGACAACCCACTTATTATTATTATCCAGTCTCTTTCCACGACTTCTGTTTGACTGTCGGCTGTGATCCTAGGTCTCGGAATCTTACCAAGATTCTGGGAGATCCAAAGTTTTACGGAGGATGTGGGCACTTCCGAGGAGCGCTGCTTTGAGTAGTGGAGCGATTCTGTGGTTTCCAGGGAGTTTATTCAGGTAGCCTTCCAATTCTGATGTTATGTTCCCCAAGGCTCCTATCACTATTGGTATCACTTCTGCTTTTACATTCCACAGTCTCTGGATTTCTAATCTGAGGTCTTGGTATTTTTCTATTTTTTCTCTTTCTTTTGTTTTTATGTTTCTATCACTTGGAACAGCGACATCAATAATTGTTACTGTTCTGTTGGTCTTATTGAGAACTACAATGTCTGGTCGTCTTGCAGGAATCACCCGGTCTGTTCTTATCTCGAAGTCCCACAGTATTTTGACTTCTTCTGTTTCGATGACTGCTTCTGGTTGATGCATCCATGTTCTTTCTGGGGTTTTTATGCCATAGTTCTCACACAGATTTCTATGTATGTGTTTTGCCACTTCATTGTGTCGTTTGGTGTATTCTGTTCCAGCCAGAACCTGACATCCAGATAGTATGTGTTCTGTTGTCTCATCCATGGATTTGCAAAGTCTACATTTGGAATCATTTGAAATTTTCATGATTTTCGTTTTGTGTGCTTTGGTGTTGAGTGCTTGATCTTGTGCAGCTGTTATGAGTGCTTCTGTTTCTGCTTTCAATCCTGCCTCTTTCAACCATTTGTACGTTGATTGCTTTGTTGATATTTCGTCTGCTTGTCGTACATATTGGCCATGTAGAGGTTTCTGTCTCCAGGTATGTGCAAGTTCTTGCTTCGTTGTTTTCTTCCATGTTTCTTTGTCTGTTTCTGGTGGTTGGAATAGTCCACTCCTTTTTACTAATTCTATCAGTGGATCATCTTTATTGTTATTCCAGATGTAGTCCACAAGGCCAATGACTTCTCCTTCAATGACATGTTTAATTTTCTTGAGACCTCGGCCTCCCATTTTTCGAGATACATAGAGTCTGTCTACGTCTGCTTTTGGGTGTAAGGCTTTATGTATTGTGAGTAGTTTTCTTGTTTTCCTGTCCAGTTCATTTATTTCATTTGCTGTCCAATCTATGATACCTCCAGTGTAGCTTACTACAGGTATTGCGTATGCATTAAGGGCTTGTATTTTGTTTGCCCTTATTATTATTATTATTCAGTCTCTTTCCACGACTTCTGTTTGATTGTCGGTTGTGATCCAAGGTCTCGGAATCTTACCAAGATTCTGGGAGATCCAAGGTTTTACGGAGGATGTGGGCACTTCCGAGGAGCGCTGCTTTGAGTAATGGAGCGATTCTGTGGTTTCCAGGGAGTTTATTCAGGTAGCCTTCCAATTCTGATGTTATGTTCCCCAAGGCTCCTATCACTATTGGTATCACTTCTGCTTTTACATTCCACAGTCTCTGAATTTCTAATCTGAGGTCTTGGTATTTTTCTATTTTTTCTCTTTCTTTTGTTTTTATGTTTCTATCACTTGGAACAGCGACATCAATAATTATTACTGTTCTGTTGGACTTATTGAGAACTACAATGTCTGGTCGTCTTGCAGGAATCACCCGGTCTGTTCTTATCTCGAAGTCCCATAGTATTTTGACTTCTTCTGTTTCGGTGACTGCTTCTGGTTGATGCATCCATGCTCTTTCTGGGGTTTTTATGCCATAGTTCTCACACAGATTTCTATGTATGTGTTTTGCCACTTCATTGTGTCGTTTGGTGTATTCTGTTCCAGCCAGAACCTGACATCCAGATAGTATGTGTTCTGTTGTCTCATCCATGGATTTGCAAAGTCTACATTTGGAATCATTTGAAATTTTCATGATTTTCGTTTTGTGTGCTTTGGTGTTGAGTGCTTGATCTTGTGCAGCTGTTATGAGTGCTTCTGTTTCTGCTTTCAATCCTGCCTCTTTCAACCATTTGTACGTTGATTGCTTTGTTGATATTTCGTCTGCTTGTCGTACATATTGGCCATGTAGAGGTTTCTGTCTCCAGGTATGTGCTAGTTCTTGCTTCGTTGTTTTCTTCCATGTTTCTTTGTCTGTTTCTGGTGGTTGGAATAGTCCACTCCTTTTTACTAATTCTATCAGTGGATCATCTTTATTGTTATTCCAGATGTAGTCCACAAGGCCAATGACTTCTTCTTCAATGACATGTTTAATTTTCTTGAGACCTCGGCCTCCCATTTTTCGAGATACATAGAGTCTGTCTACGTCTGCTTTTGGGTGTAAGGCTTTATGTATTGTGAGTATTTTTGCAAAGTCTACATTTGGAATCATTTGAAATTTTCATGATTTTCGTTTTGTGTGCTTTGGTGTTGAGTGCTTGATCTTGTGCAGCTGTTATGAGTGCTTCTGTTTCTGCTTTCAATCCTGCCTCTTTCAACCATTTGTACGTTGATTGCTTTGTTGATATTTCGTCTGCTTGTCGTACATATTGGCCATGTAGAGGTTTCTGTCTCCAGGTATGTGCTAGTTCTTGCTTATTATTATTATTATTATTAGTATTATTATTATTATTATTATTATTATTATTCAGCCTCTTTCCACGACTTCTGTTTGACTGTCGGCTGTGATCAAAGGTCACGGAATCTTACCAAGATTCTGGGAGATCCAAGGCTTTACAGAGGATGTGGACACTTCCGAGGAGTGCTGCTTTGTGTAGTATAGCGATTATGTGGTTTCCAGGGAGTGTATTCAGGTAGCCTTCCAATTCAGATGTTATGCTCCCCAAGGCACCTATCACTAAAGGTATCACTTCTGCTTTTATATTCCACTTTCCATTTCTTTTGTTTTTATGTTTCTATCACTTGGAACAGTGACATTAATGATCGTTACTGTTCTGGTGGACTTATTGAGAACTACAATGTCTGGTCTTCGTGCAGGAATCACCCGATCTGTTCTTATCTCGAAGTCCCACAGTATTTTGACTTATTCTGTTTCGCTGACTGCTTCTGGTTGATGCATCCATGCTCTTTCTGGAGTTTGTATGCCATAGTTCACACACAGATGTCTATGTATGTGATTTGCCACTTCATTGTGTCGTTTGGTGTATTCTGTTCCAACCAGAACCTGACATCCAGATAGTATGTGCTCTGTTCTTCTTCTTCTTCTTCTTCTTCTTCTTCTTCTTCTTAGTATTATTATTATTAAATTTTAGTAACTAATATTACTAATAGGAATCCTAATTTATTTTATTAATATTTCTCCAAGAAATTCAACTGGTCTCTTTTCGACAAATATTAAAGATAAATATTTACTCTCAGTTTATGTGTAAAATATATTCATCAATAGATTACTTACGAAGCAAAGGGCATTTTTTCTCCTTATCTGTTAGCTCAAGTAGAGCAGCATTTGTAGTAGTTTATAGACCTTCTCCCATACCAGAAATGTTTTCAACGTCGTGAACATACTTTACCACCATTCATCAAATGGAGTTTGGTGTGTCCTCTTTACACTTACATACACTGCGGCAGATGATTCCCACATCTCCCCATTCGCAGTAGCCCACAGCCAGTGAACCAATATACTCAAATAACACGAGAAAATAGACAGGTTGAAAGGCTGCTTGCTCACTTTAAATATGATTAAGGAACAAATGCAAGCTTCCTGTTTGTTGCAATATAATCCATTCTTTTTTATATTCCAGTCATAATCTACAGTTTCCTCTAATGGTATTTATTAGCCTGATACATGATCGAAGCAAAATTAATAGAACATATCAAAACAATGTCATGTTTTTAGCAAATTTCTTGAAAATAGTTTATTTTCATATTAGTAGAAATAAAAGTCAACGCTCATCTTTACATAAAACTCAGATATAACCTATCAATAGGAAAATACATGAAATATAAAAGTAGGTCAGTGCTCTGTTAACCAGTCAGATAAATCTCCATCCAGCGAATGGATGGACATTCATAACCAGATTTCTTGCCACTCTAAAATCAAATTGATTGTGACAGATTCTGACCAAATTCTGTGTCATGAACTCCTGACCAATATCTGAAATTCGAAAATCATATTTGAATGAATTCCTTTATTAGAACTTTCCCGTCGTACACCAGTATGAGGAAAACAACAGATAGTTCAACCTTTGTTATGCAACTTTAGACAATAGTCGACAGAGTTCGAATCAACAAGCGTCACCTACTGATCAAGTCACATGATGCATTCATACACTTCAATAAATACATCGACACACGGAAAAATACTTCACTCACAAGACAGACCGGCCGACAAACACTTCAGCTCAAGAGCACCTTAGTCCCCGAATATTTTCCTGGGTCATAAGGAGCATAGGAACCCGTTGTCTTTTATGTAAAAGTCTACTATAAGAAGGTAACACGTCTACTTCTTACAATATTATTGCATTTTACTATTTGTATTTTTGTATATGAATTTATGTATGTATTTTGTGCAAATTATTACAATTCTCCTCCGAACATATGTGATTCGATAAGAATGACTAAAAACCTAAAGGTTCATTGTATATAAATTAACTGTAACCTTCTAACTTTAATTTGTATAAACTTTAATTCTCTTGTGCTGCAGAACGTCTGTACACATTGCGAATTTCTATGTAATTCAAATGATTCTCTTCGGTGTAATTTCATTGTTAAATTGTAAAGCGCTCATGCTTAATTTCAATTATATTTTGTTCTCTTTGTTTGAATTCCATTTTTGATGAAGTAAATGTTTGGAAATTCATACGTTCATGTAATGTTAAAAATAACACACATGTGGATTATATTGTATCTGTTATGAATACAAAATTATTGTAAAATACACGATAGTCGAAGATTTAAACTTTGCGCATTGTTATGAATCACGTGATTCGGATTTGCGAATGTAAATGCAAATCGCTAATGGGAATTAAATTCTATTCCAGAGCGGGTTTCTTCTTTATTCTACATTTCTATGTATTATTGCCACCTTGGTTTCTAAGTTGGGTGCGTGTTCCTTTGTTCAACCTTGGTCAGACGATGTTACAATTCCCGTGCCGCCATCGTTGATGATACTATGCCAAGGTACTTCTTTAGTGTGACAGTCGAGAGACGACGAGTTACTTGAAACTACTGATAGTACGACGCAAGTATCGCTTGATATGTGGAAGGATCAAGCTGACCTTAGACCACACGTTTATCAAGACTACTGAGACAGATGAGTAACTAATCTGGACTCTGAATTAACGGAATGTGTCGGGCAAACAATTTCTCGTAACATTAACTTTCATGGATTAAAATAAGCACATTGAACTTGCCTTAGTTTAGATCTGAAGCTGTGTCTTCGTAATTGATTGTTATTGTTAAATCATAATTATTAAAATCTTTTTATTTGTTAATACCTCTTTCGTAGTGATTTTTATGCATATAGACCTAATCGTGGTTTGTATGGTGGATTGATTGAGCTAAATATAACATTCTGATGCATAAGGATTTAAGAGAGTTTTAACGTCTTCCAAGCCGGCTATTGTACACAAGTTTGTCTGTTCGTGAATCTGTTTGTCTGTACTATAAAGACGCATTTTCATATGAGACGAAAGATAAATTTGAGCAACCAGTCTATTTAGGGAAAGAGGAGAAATTAATTTATCTAATTAAATTAAAGATCTGTAAAATTCCTAAGCAGGGTCTCTAAATAAAAACTGGACATGTTACAAGTGGGATCTCGTCGCGGGATTGATATGTATTAAATTGTAAATTTTTTATACATAACGCGTATCATATCTTTTAGAAAACGACACAGAGAAAGTTTTCCGATATTCTTTTGATTCAGGTTCATTAGAAATATTATCTTTGCTTTTTCATTGTATTATTTATGCATATATTCTTTTGCAGGGTATTATGTATACATAATGTTAACATGTGGTAGTGCATTTGAGTTGGAGCTAGATACATGAATGTTAGATGTTGATGATTTATTTAGTATTGTGTGACTGAATATATCATTGTGAGAAGTCGATGTGTTATACCTCAGCTAGGAGAGTTACCGGTAGTAACATACTTCGAAGTATTATATTTAGACTGCTAAGTATAATGTGTAGTGTTGTATGGTTGGAGCCGTGACATTACAAGAAGCCTTGTAGACAACAGACTGTAGCCAAGCAGATGAACATGTGACTAACGCATAATTTATTTAGGACGGAGCTCTGAATAAATTAAATAATTTTGTAAGGTCGTAGCCTAAAGTTATTACGTGATAAAATTGAATTATCGCCGACGGTTAGCATACACAATCACGTGAGATATTTATTTGTAGCCAGATGCGATAAATAAATAAAATGGATTTTGAAGAGGTTAATGAGAATCTGAAAAGAAAAGGTTCCTTGCTAGGACACCAAGGTGATGAGTTGACAAACTACATTAGAACTGAGCTAGACAAGAAAGAGAAAGAGAGAGAGAAGAGCGCGCAGATGAGCGTGAAATGAAACGTATCGAAGCCGAACACGAAACGAAATGAATTGAAGCTGAACGCGAAACGAAATGGATCGAAGCCGAAGCCGAAACGAAATGGGCTAAAGCCGAAACGAAATGGATTGAAGCTGAACACGAAATGAAACGGATCGAAGCTGAACGTGAAACGAAACGGATTGAAGCTGAACGCAAAACGAAACAAGATCGAAGCTGAACGCGAAACGAAATGGATCGAATCTGAATGCGAAACGAAACGAATAGAACTAGACCATGCACTAGAGATGAAGAAGCTAGAAATTAGCGATCGTGGTCATATCAGGAGAAGCAGTGGTAGTTCACATTCAAGTGACGAACACAACCAGAGTAGAATTGAACATTTTATCCCCAGATTAAATATGGTTCCTTTTGATGAACACAAAGATCAAATAGACGCATATTTAAAACGTTTGAAAAACTAGCCAAAGCAACCAACATTCCAGCCGAACATTGGGCTATAAATTTATCGGGACTGTTGCAAGGAGGAGCAAAAGAAGAGTACAATAGGCTCAGTGATACAGAATCTGCAGATTTTGACACAGTCAAAGCCGCATTGTTAAAACGCTACCGATTCACAGCAGACACATACCACCGTAAATTTAAGCAAGCCACAAAAACAAGTTCAGAAACGCATGCACAATACATTAGATGCGGGACTGGCTTATTCCAGCAGTGGATGGAATTAGCTGAAGTTCCACAGATGTACAACGGACTCAGGGACGTAATAGTTAAGGATCAAATACTCTGTTCGTACAAACCAGATCTCGTTGTTTTCTTAGCCGAAATAGGGAAATCTTCGCTAGAGGAAATAAGCCATGCAGCTGATCGCTATGATGATGCACATTCTCAATTCTCGCACACACACGCGATCAACAAACCTCGATCAAACAAACCGCCGACTAGAAAAGACAAGAAAAATGACAGCAGAAAGATGCGTAACAAAAGTCGCGATAAAACGACAAAGTCCGACGCTAAACCCAAGTCTGACAAGCGAAAAGATACAAAGAAGCTATTGTGTTATACTTGTGGTGATAGTGGCCATTTTTCGAGAACTTCTCCAGACAAAAAGCCAGTGAAAGTCTATGCAGTAGATAGTCACACACTGAAAACAGAAAAGTCAAACCGTACACCCGTACAAGCAAACGGACACGAAACAATCGCTTTACTTGACATAGGTTGCAAGTTAGACGCCATGGCAAATGTATCTCTTGTTAACCATGCAGACTACACAGGGGAAATTATTTCAGTTTCCTTTGCGAATGGAAGGACGTTTTACCGGTAGCAGAGATTTCCATAATTTCTGACTTCGTAGAAGGAACAGTCAGAGTGGCCGTAATCAAAAATTCACTGCATGATGTAATCCTTGGTTGTAAATATGTATTACCGTGCAAAAAACAAACTTCAACCGACACTCCACTGGTTAATGCTGTAATCAGAGCAGCAAGTAGTAAGACCATAACCACGCCTATGTCTGCCACACCAGCTGTAGATGAAGCAACAGTTACCGAGATAAAATTGCTACAAGCTGAAGACGAAACACTAGACAAGATACGTAAACAAGCCGTACCTGTTAGTGAAGTTGAAACTGACAATTCGAATAGGAAAGCGTGCATTATTCAGAAGAAAGGAATATTGTACTGTTATTCAAGAGTGGGAGACGAATTCCAGAAGCAATTGGTCGTTCCAGAAACCAAGCATAGTGACATATTGCGATTAGGTCATGAGAGTCTTTTTCGCGCACACATGGGTGTCCAGAAAACGTCTGGTCGTATCACACGCGGTTTTTATTGGCCAGACATCCTAGCAGATATCCGTAGATTTGTGTTAAGTTGCGACACTTGCCAGAGAACACAATCTAGAAACTCCATCAAAACCATCCCGTTAGGTGAGCCTGAACTGATCAGTGAACTGTACAAACGCGTGGCGATGGACTTTCTGACCACTACTGATTATGCTACCAGATTCGCGGACGCTGTATCGTTGAAAAACATCAAGACAGAAACCGTCACGGAAGCATTGTTTAGCATATGGAGTCGTGTTGGTGTTCCGACTGAAATCTTAATAGATCAGGGGACTCAATTCGTAGGTGAAGTGATGAAAGAGGTGAACCGCCTATTATCGATCAAACACCTTACTTGTACACCCTACCACCCCGAGGCAAATGGCCTGTGCGAAAAATTTAATGGAACATTAAAAGCCACACTCAGGAAGCTCGTTGCTGACAAACCAAAAGATTGGGATAGATACATTACAGCCCTACTATTTGCATATAGAGAAGTACCGCAATCTTCAACATGATTCTCACCATTCGAGTTATAATATGGACGTACAGTAGGAGAACCGATGATGATTCTGAAAGCACTGTGGACTGATGACAAAACCGACGAAGAGATCAAGACAACTTACAAGTATGTTACTGACTTACGGAACCGTCTGGAGACTATAGGCAAATTAGCATTGGAAAACTTGACGATAGCGCAGTCTAGACAGGCAGAGTATTACAATAGGAAGATGAAACCTAGGGAATTTGTAGTGAATGACAAAGTGTTATTGTTGCTTCCAGAAGCACATAACAAGCTTCAATGAAATGGAAAGGACCTTTTGTAGTGACAGCAAAGCTAGGAGGACTGAACTATAAAATACAGACAGGAAAGAAAGAAAAAATCTTTCATGTAAACCTACTCAAAAAGTACACAAGCCGTAATGATCAAACCGCTCAAGCCGACCTTGTTGTAGCGACCGTAGTGACAGAGGAGGAGGAAGGGGGGACTGATAGTGTCACTGGTACTTTACCGAACTGTCCTTTGCAGATGGACGAAACTGTTAGAGATGTTAAGGTAAATGATGCCTTGACTGAAAAACAGAAGAGGGAAGTGAATGAATTAAATTACGAGTTGTCGTCAACACTGACAGACAAACCAGGGTTGACAGACGTAATAGAATTTTCACTGAAGCTGACTGACAACAAGCCGATACGCTTAAAACCGTATCCGTTGCCACACGCGAAAGTAGAAGATGTTAGACAGGAGATTAGGACAATGTTAGACTTAGGGGTGATAGAGAAGACTGACAGTGCCTATGGGTCACCGATCGTTCTGATTAAGAAACGTGACAAAACATTCCGTTTTTGTGTAGACTACTGCAAACTTAATCAGGTAGCCGAATTCTGCGCTGAGTGGTTACTGGACCTGGATTTTATATTTACTAAGCTATCTAACGCTCACTACTTCACTAAGATAGATTTGTCTTGTGGTTTTTGGCAAATCAAGGTCAAGGACACAGATCGACACATACTAGCTTTCACTACACCTGTAGGAAACTACACTTGGAAAGTTATGCCTATCGTAGTTTTGAACGCTCTGAGCATTTTCTCCAAAATGATGCGATCACTGTTAGAACCGTTGTATGGACGAGGGGTCGAGAATTTTATGGATTATTTAATCTTAGGCACCCAGACTTGGGAAGAGCATCTGACAGTCTTACGAGATGTGCTCACTAGATTAAAGCAAGCTAACCTCACAGCCCGCCCGACGGAATGCAAAATTGCACATTTTTCTCTAGACTGCTTGGGGCACCGTTTAAGATAGGGGACTATGTCGCCAAGTGAGACTAAGATAACAAAACTTAAGGAAGCTTCACAACCACTAACTAAAACACAAATTAGAAGTTTTCTTGGACTTGCAAACTACTACCGCAAATTCGTACCCGATTTCAGTGCCATCGCTAGTCCATTAACTGACTTGACGTGTAAAAATATGCAGACGAAAGTACAGTGGACTGAAGCATGCCAAAACGCTTTTGACACATTGAAATCAAGATTGACTTCAGACTTAATAGTTAAACTACCAGATTTGACAAAGCCATTCTTGTTAAGGACAGATGCTAGCAATACAGGACTTGGTTCTGTGTTACTACAAGAACACAGTGACATTAAGCACCCAGTCGCTTATGCGAGTCGCAAACTCACCGCTGCCGAACAAAAATACACCACTAGCGAAAAAGTATGTCTCGCGATAGTTTGGGCTATCAAAATGTCTGAAAACTATTTGTACGGGAAAACCTTCATCATTTAGTGTGATCACCAGCCTTTAGCTTTCTTAGGGCAAGCTAAATATACGAATAACAGGTTGATGCGTTGGTTGTTATTTCTGACACAGTATGACGCGAACATCCACTACATCAAAGGTACCATTAACGTAGACGCCAATTACAAGAGCAGAGCTTAGTACATTGAAGTGCCGAAACATGATAGAATGTCTGTTTAACTGTTTAACTGAACTTTATGAATCTTTTTCCTGTAGTATAGAATATCATATGAGAGCACCGTTAATTTCAAACTGATTATTTCGTTGCATTACTTTATTCTAGAGTATGTTGAATTTTTTTTAGTCATTAATTTTTCTTCACTTTTGGACTTCTACATTTTATAACACATAATTTATAACACAATATAACACCTAAAAAGCAAAGGGGTGTGACGGATTCTGACCAAATTATGTGTCATGAACTCCTGACCCATATCAGAAATTCGAAAATCAAATTCGAATGAATTCCTTTGTTAGAACTTTCCCGTTGTACACCAGTATGAGGAAAACAACAGAGAGTTCAACCTTTGTTATGCAACTTTAGACAATAGTCGACAGAGTTCGAATTGACAAGCGTCAGCTCATGATCAAGTCATGTGATGCATTCATACACTTCAATAAATACATCAACATTACAAAAAATACTTCACTCACCACACAGACCGGCCGACATACACTTCAGCTCATGAGCATCTTAGTCGCCGAATATTTTGCTGGGTCGTAAGGAGCATAGGAACCCATTGTCTTTATGTAAAGTCTACTATAAGAAGGTAACATGTCTACTTATTACAATATTATTGCATTTTACTATTTGTGTTTTTGTATATGAATTTATGTATGTATTTTGTGCGAATTATTACAATTCTCCTCCAAACATATGTGACTAAAATCTAAATGTTCATTGTATATAAATTAACTGTAACCTTCTAACTTTAATTTGTATAAACTTTAATTCTCTTGTGCTGCAGAACGTCTGTACACATTGCGAATTTCTATGTAATTCAAATGATTCTCTTGGGTGTAATTTCATTGTTAAATTGTAAAGCGTTCATGCTTAATTTCAATTATATTTTGTTCTCCTTGTATGAATTCCATTTATGATGAAGTAAATGCTTGGAAATTCATACGTTCATGTAATATTAAAAATAACACACATGTGGATTATATTGTATCTTTTATGAATATAAAAATATTGTAAGATAGTCGAAGATTTAAACTTTGCGCATTGTTATCAATCACGTGCTTCGGATTTGCGAATGTAAACGCAAATCGCTCATATGAATTAAATTCTATTCCAGAGTGGGTTTCTTCTTTATTCTACGTTTCTACGTATTATTGCCACTTTCATTTCTATGTTGGGTGACTGTTCCTTTGTTCAACCTTGGTCGGACGATGTTACAATTCCCATGCCGCCATTGTTGATGATACTACGTCAAGGTACATCTCTAGTGTGACAGTCTAGAGACAACGAGTTATTGGAAAGTACTAATAGTACTGATAGTACAAGTATCGCTTGATATGTGGAAGGATCAAGCTGACCTTAGACCACATGTTTATCAAGACTACTGAGACAGATATGTAACTAATCTCCACACTGAATTAACGGAATGTGTTGGGCAAACAATTTCTCGTAACATTAACTTTCATGGATTAAAATAAGCACATTGAACTTGCCTTAGTTTAGATCTGAAGCTGTGTATTCATAATTGATTGTTAAAATCTTTTTATTTGTTAATACCTCTTTCGTATTGATTTTTATGCATATAGACCTAATCGTGGTTTGTATGGGGGATTGATTGAGCTAAATATAACATTCTGATGCATAAGGATTTAAGAGAGTTTTAACGGTTTCCAAGCTGGCTATTGTACACAAGTTTGTCTGTTCGTGAATCTGTTTGTCTGTACTACAAAGCGCATTTCATATGAGACGAAAGATAAATTTGAGAAACCAATCTGTTTAGGGAAAGAGGAGAAATTAATTTATCTAATTAAATTAAGGTTCTGTAAAATTCCTAAGCAGGGTCTCTAAATAAAAACTGGACATGTAACATTGATCAGAGTATAGAATTTTCACAGGAAGTAAATTTTTGATCCCAACCCATTGTCTGGTCTTGTTCCCATAAATCTGAACCATTTGATATGAAATCTACTCACCCAGGTGTGATGATTTGATTTACATCAACAATTTTCTAGCAGGTGCTCAAAGCATGTTTCTTACTTCGAACTCTGACACTTTCAAAAATACCTTCACAAGGAGTGCCCTTTATCAGGTTACTCTGACAATTTAACAATTAACATTTTAAAATAGGGATAGGAAAATTTACTCTCACATACCCCATCCTTTTGTGATGATAACCTTTCTGATATCATCTCTCTATAAAGAGTAAATTTCAAACATAACCAATTAATGTTCCACCACAGTATACAAAAATAGCTATTCGCATGACAAGACCCGTTACATCTCTACACTAAAGGAATACAAACTCAAATCATGCACAAAATCGCTATTAACTTTATATAAATGAACTCTGGGTAAGATTATTCCTTACTCTCTACTGTTGGGAAGATACACAATATGTGTAATACATTTCACGTTTACCTATAATTGTGTATTGGAATTTTATACTTCCATTTCTAATACTCCGGACACATAGAAGACCTCTACATTATTTGTTCCTTTCATGATTTCCACAGTATATATAATTTAGAAAAAAAAAGTTGCACCACTGAGCCAAGTGGAAAGCTGCTCTGGTTCAGGCATTGGTTCGTCTTGAAAAATATTAACTTGTTCAGCTGTCTGTAGTCCACACAAAATTGATTGAGCCATTCATGCTTTTAACTAGGACAATATGAAAACTACACCTGGATTTCACCTTCTCAATCATATCTACAAATAACATAGAATCAAATTCCTGCTTAACAGCTTTCAGTTTATCATAAGGTGAAACAAATGGTTTCATGCAAATTGGATTGTGATTCTACAGATCAATCATAAATTTGCACAGACTATTTTTTCAGGGTTAATCAGTAAAAAACAATAGCGAGTTTCTTTTATTGCACTTAATAACTGTTGAGCTTCAGAGTCTAAGAGATCCAGATTTAAAATAGTATCATCAACATTTTCAACATCTGTTAGATCTGGGTGTGGTGTGGTACAGATTCAGCATTGGGTACAGCAGAAGCAGCGTCCTGTATTACAATAGCAGCAACCATGTTTCTGGATATTTATTAATCAGGTTTATGAGATTAGCATGAACAATTTCGTTTTCAGTCTGATCTGAATTCGGAAAATGCACCCACTCAGTCTCTCAAGAAAAGCATAGGGTACAAGCCATGATACAACTTATTTATTTTGGTGCAAAGGTAAGAACTAAAACACATGCATACCGACTTCAATGTTATATGTTTTTATTTTACTGTTGTACAGACATGATTAACTAGTCTTATTTCTATCCAACACGGTGTGTCAATATGGTTTGCAAGATCGATCATATGTTGTTAAGTGAATTTTAAGGATTTTGCTATAACTCGTAGACCAATACTCTCATAATAACATGGTTCCCCTAATGTACCTTCCATAAAAGAATTTTAAGGGCAAAATTATGGGTTGCATGGGTTAAATCTACTGGTAATTCACACAATGCAACAAAACTGCTGGAAAATAAACATCCCAATTACATGGTCTTTCCATGCACAGTTTCCACAACGATTTTGGTAAGAGAGATGTGTGTGTGTGTGTATTTATCATTGTCGTTTACCTATCAGTGAATATGTTGCTTGTGTCTTTGCTCCATTGAATTCCATTCAAGAACAACTATGAAATTAGTGAAATTATTTTTTGAACATTCCTCATGGTGTGCTTGAGTAGCACACGCGATGGTTCTGGAACATTCGCCTTGATGTGCTGTGATAGTGTATACGAAGTTCTGGACGATACTCCATGGTGTGCTTTGTGAGCACATGGACATTTCTTGAACAATTGCGTAATATACATAGAAAGGGCATTTGGACCTTGATCTAAATAAAAAAAAGAAAGTATCTTGTTGCAAACCGCATGATTGTGAATACATGCCAGCAACAGCTGTATTGTATTGTATATTTTCCTATTGTAAAACGGGTTTCTACTTGCAGAAACATTACGCAACAGTAAAACGTCTATCTTATTGTGTGAAGAATAAAGTTTTACAACACCCTTATAATCTGCCAACTGAGAAACAGATTGGTTCTGTGGGAAATTATTAATAAATTCTAATTAAGATATTAGATTTCGTGTAATTAGTTATGTCCTATTAATTAATTAATTAATGAAATTACTCATAATAAATGAAGAGTGCCCAAATATGTAACACTATCTTATACCGGGCTAGCAACACGATTGTGGCTTGTACCACTAAAAATAGATCGTATACACAGTATTAAAAATAATATTTTTAAGGAATTAAACCGTGTGCGACCTCATAACAGTTAAGAAGGTGAAACGATTTTCCATTTATTGACAAAAATGTGTTTTATTTCATAAATCAAAATCCACAATAAAATGTTATCTATTGCGATAGACCTATGTGTAATGGCTGCCACTCGACGTTCCTATGAGATGCACACTGATTCATCAAGATAGCTAGATACGTTATGCTGAATTCAGCCACCATAGAGCAGTCATACAGTAGAATGAGTAGATAGTTAATTACATCATGCTGGTCATGACCTCCTTTCTCTAACGTTTACATAGATTTTTCCATTACTTTTTTATTAATGCAACACAATAAATTCATTTCCATTAAACTATACTTGACTGCTATTCTTTCTACAGTACC